>JAGMVL010002361.1:600000-967500 GCA_019202695.1 Populus x sibirica | reverse complement strand
GTTTATCTTATCTCATCATCTTAACCTTATTAAAGATTGGCGGGCCAACTGATAGCTCTGCTGCTACCTTTACCTTATTACTGCTATCTGGTTTGCCTCGGTGCTGTTTCCTCATCTTCTTTCTTCTTGATTTGAAGATTAAATCACTATCAGGTATCTATCCTATTCCTATCCATCCTTCATCATCTCCAGCTTCTTTCTGCTTCACATCTCTCTATATATCTTAGATCGATCTTGATGACAGCTTGATCATCGTAATTTCATCACATCACATCACCACCTAGATATTTATAGTGTTTATATTTTAGGCAGCATGTTCACAATTAAGTACTAAATACATGCATATAAACTCAATTAGAGATAGATAGCTTTGCCAACCGGTCTCTGGAGATATAAAAAATAGGAGTGCTGTGAATGAGATAGTTTAGTATTTTTATTTAAAAACATATTAAAACAATATCTTTTTTATATATTTTTTAAATTTTATTTACGATTTAAAAATATAAAAAAATAATTTAAAGTTAAAAAAAATATATTTTTTTAAAAAACATTTTTAAAACAAACTAGCTATCTATCTAATTGAGTTTATATTTTCTTTACAATTCCAGCTTCAGTTCCAAATCCATGTCTGACTAATCACGAATCCTTTACCTGCCTATCTGTATGCCATATCATTTCTGACTATGCTACTACTGCCGCTACCTTCCATGATATTATTAACAATTACTTCTAATTTATTCCTATACATCATATCATATCCTTTATTGATTGATTTTTTTTAAGTAGAAAAAAAAATAGCTGCTGAAAAAAACTATGAAGGCTGTGCTACACGACTCTCAAATGTATAAAAAAATTTGTGAATGGTTACCCATAGCGCAACTTATTAAATTAGATTATTTTTAGTAGCGCAATTTATTAAAAAAATTGTTACTTATTAAAAACTTGTGCTGATTTGTAAATTATTTTAGTCATCTATGCAATAAAAAAAAAACAAAAACTAGCTATTCATTTATGGAGTAATTAGATGAATAAATAGATGGACAGGGTAGCTATCTAGCTACTATATATGGATATATACATAACCATCTTAATTAATTTTTCACCCTTTTGCAATTACTACTAGCTAACATGCTTATTATTAATGCGTTATTTATGTATAACCTCTCTTTTTTCACAGGAAAAGATGCAAGGCGCACTTCGCACGTTTTTAACCCATGGAAACGTTGTCAAGGATTCACTCTTCCAACATCTCCGTGTTTCGAGTCCAGTCTTGCGGCCCATTGTGTTTTCTCGTTTTGAATCAGTCTCCTCTGCTCCTATTGAGGAGCATGGCTTCGAGAGCACCACAATTGCTGACATCCTCAAAGAAAAAGGTAAAAGTGCCGATGGTTCATGGCTTTGGTGCACTACGGATGACACTGTTTATGATGCTGTCAAGGCGGTAAGCATCTTCGCTTCAGTGTGAGCATTTGTGGTGGTTGTTGTCGTTAGTGCATATTCCACTTTTCTTTAGCTTTTGAGCTGATAAAGCATTTCGCTCCAGATGACACATCACAACGTTGGGGCCTTGGTGGTTGTCAAACATGGTGAGCAGGAATCAATTGCAGGAATCATCACAGAGAGGGGTATTTTAAAACTTCATACTCAACTCAAAAAGCTTATGGCTGAAGTTCTGCATATACATGAAACCTTTTTTAAGGCAGTTGGACATTATGATATTTCTTCTAGTTCCATTGAAGATTATAAGATCTCTTCCTTCCCGTTTCCTCTTTTGGTAGTTGAATTTTATTTCATAGTCTATCATGCTTCATGAATTGAGTAATAATCAGTATTTTAGTTTTAATTACAATTTGTTAGATTGCTCACGTCTTTGTTTTAATTACATATTTTCGAATTCGTGATATCTTCTTAAGTTATGTGGCATCCCACAATGGAAAAGGAGTCTGAATAGAGATACATTTTACAATCAGAAATTCCTTTCGTGCTGTGAGGACATATAGTGCTGAAGCTTATGGTAGTGCTTTTCTGCGAAGAGAGACATTTAATTCCTATTGTCTTGTGGGGAAAAAAAACCTTTTCCTCCAAGCTTTATTGCGGAGACAACTTGGTCAACTACTTGATTGCAAGAAATCAGTCTTGGTTGGATTTCTTATGAGTAAGTGCGTGTCTGCGTGTGTGTTGACACATTGCCCTAGTATATTAGTTGGGCTCTCCTGGCTGCCTTTAGAACCATTCTAAGCATCTTTCAGCTCTAGCTTTCTGTAACCTCTGAATGGAATCAGGGAACCACTTGGCTCTTATTTTTCCTGGCATGTGGAAAAAATTGATGATGGCGTTGAATAACATAACCAGGTCCCACTGCTGGAACCCTTTCTAGTGGAGGATGTAATCTCAATCGCATAATGACATACTCCTTTCTAAAAGTAGTCTCAGCTTCCAATTACCTCCTTGTAAGTTGTAACAATCGATTTCTCATTTAAGGCTTTGTAATGGGAGTTTGGGTGTCCCCAATGTTCATTTTGCAAAGTATGAGTTTGTTTCTGTGAAAAACAAATATTGTAGCTTGACAGCTACCTTGGTTTGGCACCATTTCCCATTGTAATTTTGATGATGCTGTTGGTGGCCCCACCACCAAACAATGCGGTGTGAGGCATTAGTACTTGCCAATTGAAATTATATCTTGTTTGTTGAAAACTTCCAGACTATCTGCGGAAGATAATTGTGCAGGGAAGATCGTCCAAGTCAACCAAGGTTGGGGATATCATGACTGAAGAGGTATGATGCCTTTATAAGAGCACACGTTGGTTATATTGAGTTGTTTACAGGTTGCATAATCATGCTTGGTGACTGCAGAACAAGCTTATTACTGTCACGCATGATACCAAAGTTCTGAAGGCAATGCAATTAATGACAGGTATTATGTACAAATTGCGAACTGTGGGGTGTTACTGTTTTCTAGTTTATTGATTACTTTCTCAAATGAAAGATGTTATAAAGCTTGGAACTTGTAATGAGTGGCAGATAGACGCATTAGGCACATTCCTGTGATTGATGATAAGGGAATGATTGGCATGGTATCTATTGGAGATGTTGTTCGAGCTGTGGTGAGTGAGTACAGGGAGGAGCTGGACCGTCTGAATGCATACATACAAGGAGGTTATTGAGACAAGATGCTGATGATGATGCTGATGACAAACATAACAGGGTGCTGCTACTATACCTGCTCTTGGAAGACAGTAAGCCTAGAAGAGTTTGTAAATATGGTTTGTATGGATCACCTACTCTGATGTGAATATGCAAACTTTCAGCTGTGTTTTTTTTTATATCCTTTCAATATTGGGTTAATAAGAAGCACTCTGATGTCGCTTAAGAACTATGTTGTTGTACCTTGGATGGATACACATGATCAGTGCCTTGTCCGGAGCAACTTGGTAACACAAAGATCATTCAGAAAGGATTGAGTGGACTCGAGAACTTTCATGTAGTTTCTAAATCCACATAAAAATGGCCAATAACCTTGTCGCTGTGTTCAAATTGATCTCTTGCTTCTATAAACAGGGAAAGAATCTTTTTTTCTAAAGTAAGGTCATTTTAGTTGAACGCACTGATTTTGGTTGAAGGAGAATTGACGAGATAAATGTGTTGGGAAAAATGATCTTTTAATATAATCAGGCATGCTCGAGATCAGTGACTTTAGACCAGAGGCCACTGTGGTTATTAGTTGCCGAAGCTGAAGGCTATGAAAGAGGCGAGCAACGAAAAAATGTACCAAATAACTTGCTACTTTTTTGGCATACTTCTATCCTTATTTAAATTAATCATGCACATTTTGTCTGTCTCCTGTCATAGACAAGAATATATATAATAAATCCTAAGCAAAGTGAAGGAAAAAAAAAGGAAAAACAAAAAAAGAAGAAGCTTAAAATTATCATAACAAAGGGAGTCAAAAATATTTTTTTTTACAAGATATGAAAAATACAATATAAACTCGGATCGTAAAATCATAAAATCATAAGTAATTTTTTTAAACTAATTATATATTGATAATTCTAGTCATTAAATTACATTAAAATCTAATAAAATGAGTGATCTAAATAAAATAAAAGAGATAGATAGTATGAATTAATAAATTAAAGATATGAAAAAATAGAAAGTCTTAGAACAAAATTTCTCAATATAGAGGAATCACTAAAAGTTAGAAAGCACACATAAATCTAGTGACAACTTGGTTGTTCCCATCACAATAAGTCTTGATAAATCCCTTTTGAGTTGCAAGTTAATGAGTTTAAATTAGTAATTAACTAACATAAATTCAATAATGAAATAAACTCCTAAACAATATTTCATGCACTAGAAAAAATTCAAATTAAAAATAATTATTTAAAATTAAATAAATAAATAAAATAGAATAATAAAAAAGATCTTTATGTTAAAATTCCTCCATATAGCCTGAATCTCTAATTTTTGTATATTCTTAGTAGATTTAAGTCCTGATTTCAAACATGTTGTTATCTTCTAATTTCAAACATGTCGTTCTCTCTTATTTGGATGAATTATTGGGCCTACGATATATAGTTGAAAAGTTTTAGATGTCAAGTTTCTATCCCAACTTTAATCGAAGCAAAATTCCACCAATAACTCTAGATATTTCCCAAACAGTATATGAAGGTATTATTTGATATATTTGACAATATTAATTTACTAAATTTGACCCTTTGAAATATTATATTTTCTAACTCTATTTGACCTGAAAATTTACCACAATATATTTTTATGTATCTAATATTTCCCTATAAAATTTCAGCTTTATCCAATATACGGTTTGAAAGAAATGCTCAATCTCGCAAAACTAGACGGTAGATATTTTAAGGTCAAATTTGAACCCGATTTAGTTCATATTACAAATTTAGTAAACTCGTAAAATCGAATCAAGTTTACTAATTTTATCGATTTTGCACGAGTTAAATTTGATTTTATTAGTTTCGAGTTTTTAGTTCAATTTAACACGTTAAATACATATTAATTCATGATTTTAACAATCTTAATCATAACACATGATCCCGAAGGAATTATTGGGTCTCTAAGATAAGATATTGATAGAAAATTCAAAATTCTTTTCTTAGCAATGGAAATGAATCATCTTTCTATAAGAAATTATAAAATATGAAGAAATTTTTTAACGTTGAAGTAATAATTACTAATTGAGAAATAAATATAAGAAAAATATGATTCTCTCACCCTTTTGTTTTTCTTTCTCAAAATTGATAGCATTATAAAAAAAATTTAAAGTATCAAAATTTTATTTATTTGTGTGTTTTTTCTTTCAATATATATAAAAACAAAGTAAGAGAGCAGAAAGAAAACGGGCCAAAACCAAAATTGTAACAAGAAGGTAGGCCTGTATATAGGGTGAGGGGTGCTTGGTAAGTGATCGAGTGAAGGAAGTTATGGCGACGGCGACGGCGACTATGGCTGCAACAGCTGCTAGGCTTATAAAAGGCGGGGGAAGTCCACAAATGCTCCTTTCCTCATCCAAATTGGCATTCTCCTTTTCATGCTGCCCCATTATTATTCATAAGAAGAAGAAACCCACAAATACTATTCCACTGCTAATTTCATTTTCAGCAGCAAGGCATAATTACCATCTCCACCATTCATTTTGCACCACTGCAAATGTGAATGCGGATGCCATCTCTACATCAGATTCAGAACCACAATCAGGAGGAGGAGGAGGAGGAGGAGGAGGAGACGCTAACAGTGATGATACTGGTACTAGTATGAGTAAAATAAAAGATGCAGGGAACCTGCTCGACATAAGGGTTGGGCGCATAATCAAAGCGTGGAGGCATGAGGAGGCTGATTCCCTCTATGTGGAACAAGTGGATGTAGGTGAGGCAGAGCCTCGAATCATCTGTAGCGGTCTAGTTAAATACATCCCCCTGGACCACCTGCAGCATAGAGATGTGGTGGTGCTCGCGAATCTGAAGCCCAGGAACATGCGGGGTGTTAAGTCAAATGGAATGCTGATGGCTGCTTCTGATGCCTCCCATGAGAATGTTGAGCTTCTTCACCCACCTGATGGTTCAATCCCCGGGGATAGGATCTGGTTTGGATCCCCTGATGACCAAACTAACCTTCCCGATCCTGCCTCTCCCAATCAGGTAAATGGGTTGTTTTATTTCTTCCTCGACCTGCATTCAACAATCCCATCATGAATATACCCATGAATATATCTATCTGTTGCCTCATGCATGCAGATACAAAAGAAAAAGATTTGGGAATCAGTGCAGCCTCATCTAAAAACTGATGATTCTTGCATGGCAATCCTTGGAGGGGAGCATTTTATGCGGACATCTGCTGGGGTTGTTGCATCCAAATCTCTGAACAATGCCAGCATCTCTTGAGAGTAGAAGATTAGTTAATTATTCGTGTTGTTGTTGTTTTCTTTTCAAGTACTTTATGCTACATGCTAATGCTTGATATTTTTATCGCCCTTTTCCTATCACTGAGAAGGAATAGGGCATGTTTTGTTTTTAGCTCGCTCCTTCGTGTGCACCTACAAGCTAAGCCTCTCCTCAAGAGTGTTTGCATTGCTTGTCTTGTCTGCCGCTAATTATATCAACTTTCAATTGAGTGAAAATCGAAATGAAGCTTCCATTTATTATTTCGCCTTTGAGCCAGGGTGCATCGTCCATCACTTGAGCACCTTGCCACTTTCTTTAGTTTGTGCAGGTGTATTAGCTGTATCTGAATATATTAGTTTTGTTTTTTAAAAATATTTTAAAAAAATTTAAGATTTTTTATTTTAAAAAAATACTTTAAATTAATATATTTGTTATGTTTTTAAATTATTTTGATGGTCAATATTAAAAATAATTTTTTAAAAATAAAAAATATATATTATTTTAATATATTTCTAAATAAAAATCATTTCAAAAAATAACCTTCACGTTGATAACATGTCTTTCAAGGGATGCCTTGGATGTACTGAAACTTTTTATCAATTGTTAAGCCTCTGGTGGAGGATCTTGCAATGCAATAAATCCTTTACGATCAATTGTGTTCATTTTTTCAGAATAATACCTTTACGATCAACTAAAATTGCAAGCCTCTGGTGGAGGATCTTGCAATGCAATAAGCTACGCAAAAGAAGAATCACTAGATGTATTGGGACTGAATCGAATCTGCACACGCGGTTAGGGTGTGAGGATGATAACAGGAAGGATGGGTGGTGATGTTGATGGCCCGAACTATAATTTTTTTTATTTCCTGTTGTTTGCCCATAACCCCGACCCTGCTACTAAGCTAGTTATTTCTCAAGCGAAGTTCTTCAGCTAACTGAAAAAGAAGAAGAAAAAGAACATGAAGCCAGCAAATAGAGGTCAATTGCAAAGTGAAGGACCATGACCTGGAGATTATGACACCTTAAAAAACGGGGCACGCAGCTCAATTGAAAAGTTCAAGAAAAAGAGGCAATCATATTTTCTTTAAGCTTACAATTAGTTGCCACTCCAAATACAAATTTGCAGCATATAATGGAGAGGGGAGTAGCAAAATCACAATGAATTATTATTACATTTCAATACGGAAATAATTTCAAAAACAATGTATGCCATAAGAAGATTAAAGCTGGGATTCAACTTAGGATAAAGCACCATTTTTGGGGGACTTGGATAGACTCTTAGCAAGTGCAGGGGCTGCAAAGGGCCCCTAGCATCATAAATCCGCGAAGACAGCAAAAATGTCCCCATGGATGTAATCATTATCTACCAAGCTGACCAAAAAGTAGCTGCTCTGCACCTGCAAAATTTAACATTGTATCGTCAGTGAAGCTGATGCCGCCTTCAACAAATGAAATGTGCATGCATGACTGTATATGACATATGCACACAAGATTTGGTGCATATTTGTGATGCAAGGTGCTTTTCAAAAGTATTTTTCGCTTGAAAATACATCAAAATGATTTTTTTTCAGATTGGTTTTTATATATATCATTACATCAAAACCATTCGGATGCTTTTCCAAGCCAAACACACCCAAATGCAGTTACAAACACAATGTTAAGAAGGGTGTTACCTCTTCAAGTAGCGTTCTGGATGGGTCACCCTCTGGGTACAAGGAAGCCCATCCTCTTGACCAGATTTCAAATGCCTCATCCTTCCACACACTGAAGCTAGTGGGATCCACAACAGTTGGTTGGATAATCTCCTTCGCTGGGAAGACTCCCCAGGTTACAGCATTCACATCAGTCAGAGCAACGTTAGAGATCCAACTCCCTCCTTTGTTCACAGCAATGTAAGTTACAAAAGGGAAAGACTTGCACTTGTCAACAAGAGCATTCAGCTTGTCCTTGGAGCAGAAAAACTCTAGATAAGCCTTCTGATATACATACCCTCCTGGCCCACCCCAACCTGCAGGACATATATGGCATGGGTTAATCAAGTCAGAGATGTCATATGTGCCTTCCATAATCATGCTAAGGCAAATGATATGAGGGCCATTTTCACCTTAGATTCTTTACAGGACCAAAATCAAAAGACTACTGCAGTCCAAATAGCAGAATCCCCAAGGTCATCCTTGAACATTTACTTAAAAACCCTCTTTTACTTTACAAATCATAATAGCTATTGAAGGCTAAAGAAAAATGTACCACATCACTTTTTGGAATTTTGCAAGCATCAAAGTTACAACAAGCTAATGGCACTAAAGACATGAATGTACCATGATTATCCAGTATTCTCCCAGAACTTTGCAGAAATTTTGCTAGTTTCTAACCGACATAATGCTAATGATATATTAGATTACAAATAAGAAATGCAAGCACCACTTACCAACAGATGGAGAATCAGATTTTTCCCCATTGACAGCTGGTTGACTATTGATAGTCAGGAATCCCTTCAAGTTGATCTTACCCAGCTGTTCATTAATGATTTTAGTCTCTGGCTGAAGGCCATCTAGTTCCGACCAAGGACTACTTTTCAACTTCCCAAGGCAGTATACCTTGAATTTCTGATAATCAAAAGTTCCACATGATTGGGTTAAAAGGTTAAAAAAAGAAGCTAAAAGTAACTAGAAATGGAAAAGAGAAAACACAAAGTAACCGTGGAAGGAAACTCTACCTCGTATATATCCTCAACACTTTTCAAGGGGGCAGCCCACTCTTCAAGAAGTTTCTTGCCACGTGCCCGGGGTCGCATAAACTGTATTAAAAAATTATAACTTGCATCGTATTAACAAGAAAATATACATTTCATTTCTCTAGACTGCATTTTATCAAAGCAAAGGAATAGAGGGCAATTACAAACACAAGTAATCGAAGCTTGGGTCCTCATCTAGAATTTATGCAAGGAAAAAAAACAAGAAAAAGAAAAGGCAAAGCAAAAGGGCTCTCTTCATTTCTGTTCCATTTATTCTCATCCTTAGCTTTCTCCATTCAATAGACATTGTTCTTGCAGCCTTCAGAGAATATCCACTTTCAAGCATGAAAGTAACTCTTATCTTGGATGCCAATCCCCTATTAACAATGCACCCTCTAACAGGTTTGAGATGAAACTAAGAGAAGCAATTATGCTAGTTATTAGGTTATTTTTTAGTATGATCTGTACATCATATTACTCTTACGGCATTCTATCCCATTTATTTTTGGAGCAAAAGGAACTATATAGAGTTGTCCTGTTTGTCTTGCAGGACCCATAGAAATTCTGCCTGTGTAACTTTATGTTCATCAAAGCAAAACATATTTGTCAAAAGTGATTGTTTTTTTTTTAATACAGGATGTCTGATAGCCAGAACATTTCTATGCTATACAAGGGAGTAACTGCTGCGTACTCATTATTTAGAAGTTATAAAAGAAGATGAAGCTTCAAGAGCCACAAAATTGTGATTTAATCATGTGTGTTCTCCTTGCAAGGTTTCTTATAGTGGTTGGCAGCGCATATTGGGTTGTTGAAATAGCAATTCCTTATTCTTCTAAGGTTCTCCTACAACTAAAATATTCCTCTTTATTTAATTATATATAAAAAAAAGGACGAGAAGGAGAACAAGCAATCCAACCTAAAAAATCTTAAATTTGTTACAGAAGCACTTTCAAAACTTTCCCAAAACTCACGTGCTTCCTAAAAAATCTCTTTTACCTCCATTTACTTTATGTAACTTTCCCATCTATCTATTTTTTTCTGAATGGTCAACAAAACCCTTAAAAAGGGGATGTTTTGTCATATAACCCGCATATCAATTGGATCCATGTGACAACATATGGAAAAAAAAAAGAAGGCGCGGGGGGGATTGAAGGACTGAAAGGACTGCAAAAGGCCTTCTATATAAAACACATGAGAAAGCAAGATAAATGCATCAATATTCCTAACATTCTACAATGTTAGAATGAAAAGATAACTATGCAAACTTGTAAGTTATTGCTGCAACAAACTAGATTGCAAGTGATTAAATTGCACTGGATGACTTTGAAAAGAACGAAAAACTCCTAAAAGGAAGAAACTAAAGAACTGAGTTCAGTAAGCCTCTGCACCTGATAGTCAGATAAAGCACCATAGGATGGATTGCGAGAATCACCCCATCGGCCATGAGGGTACTGGTCCCAACCTATTGTCCTTGTTAGGTAGCTCTTTGGACGATTAGCCCTGCAATCATCAGCAATAAATGTCAAATGTATTGGAAAAGGAAAGCAATAATAAAGGAAAATTAAATAATGCATCTCCAATCAAACTGAATCTGCACAAAAGAAAATATAGAATTTGAGACGAATTACATACCAAAATATCGGACGGACATCTTCTTTTACACGGAAAACATTTGTCGGGGGGCGCCATGGTAGCGGCCTTGTAATCTTGGACTCTTCAATCAAACCAAGATTCTGCCATTGTAAGTCTGCTATCAGATGCAATCATAAGTAATACTACGAGCATTTCAAGGAAAAATAATGAAATGGAAACCAGAAGAAAACCATTAATATAGCTAAAGCAGATTTCTCCATGTTCAGAGTATAAAGATGCAACGTCTTGATTCCATGAGCTAAAATCTTCTTGCACATTTCAGTTCCAAGGTGAATCCCATAGGCTCTGACGGCTTCTTCATTATCCTTGATAGGCTCCAACGCCGCAGTAACCTCGGCTGGTATCTAAAATAAGAAATGAAACACAGCTTTGACTATGAATTCGTTATCATTTGCATGATGGTTTCATTTGTTTCGAACAGGGAGAAAACAAGGGAAGATAGCACAACAGTAATATATATACATACATACCTTGGTTTTGCAAAAACCAGCCATACGTATGAAGCCCTTGTAGTTATTAATAGGCATAATACCAGGGACAATGGGACAACTGATTCCGATTTGGCGGCAGTCATTCACAAATTTCAAGAAAATATCAGTATCATAAAAAAGTTGAGTAACAATTAGATCAGCCCCAGCATCCACCTAGCAATTAAAAAAAAAGGCATTAATTAAATAAATACACTACTGGTTAGATTCATAAAGATAATTAAAGAAAGGAAATCCAAGGACCTTCTGCTTCAAATAAGCAAGATCTTTATGGTAATCCTCAAGCGTAGCAAATCCATCACTTCCAATCACATCAGGATGCGCCTCTAAATTTGATTAACAGAGAATTAATTAAAGAGCTGGATCTGGTTTGAAATAATCTGAGATCATTTCGACAATTTAATTTAACGAAAAGAAAAGGGAAAGTAGAGGGAAGGATGAAGAACCTGGATAGCCAGCGACAGTAATGCCGAAGTAATCACCATATTTGGATCTGATATGTTTGACCTGCATTACAAAGAAACACAAAGAATAAGAAGGATTGATTTCGATTCTGGTTGATAAAAAAATGGAATGGAATGAAAAGAGGTTCTAACGAGGTCGAGAGCGCAAGCGAGGCCGCCTTGGATCTGGACGAATTTATCCTGACCATGAGGAGGATCACCACGAAGAGCAAGAACATTCTGGATTCCATTGGATTTGATGGTTTCGAGGGCGTGATCGATCTTCTCAACGGGCATGTTGGTGCAGGTGAGATGCATCATAGTCTCGACACAGATGATGTTCTGCATCTTGTTGGCGATGTCTAAGGTCAGATCTGCGGTGGAGCCACCAGCACCCCAAGTGATGTCACAGAAGGAAGGATTGTGAGAGACCATCCTGTCCATTCTCTCGAACAGGTTGTCCACTCCATCATCGGTCTTTGGAGGAAAGAATTCGAAGGAGAAAACAACCTTATTATTGCTGCTGCTATCTCCTCCATTTCCATTGGCATTTGAATCTCCTGCTCCTGCTGCCGCCCTTATCTTATCAATAACCTTCATTCTCTGCTGCTTGACAAGTGCCAAGGGGGAGGGAGAGAGGATCGCAGATAGAATGAAAGAGTTAAGAGCAAACCCACACCGACAAGTAGCAGTTGTAGTTGTAGTTGTAGTTCATTGATTTTATTTTTTTTCTATTTATAAACAGAGAGAGAGAGAGAGAGATGAGATGCAACCACCAACCCCCTCCCCCAAAGCCAGCCGAGGAATTGCACTCCCACGCCAGCTCCTCCTTTACCACAGCCCCAGTAGTTGTTGTTGTTGTTGTTATTATAGTCTATTCATTGATCAATGCACTTGTTTATTTGTTATTTATTTGGTAATAGAATCTTCCACTTTAAAACACATTTTTTCAGACTTGAAGAATACTTTATACGATCTTACTGGCATGGTAACTCATCATGTCCCCGTGGATTTATACATTTCTGTCCAATAAAAAAAGAGCAGAATTAATTTTCTTTTTGTTAATTAAAGAGTGATGGTCAGTACTTTTATTTGGGTCACAATCCCAAAAGGGGCTAAAATTGTTATTGTACCATAGTGTGTGGGTGTGTATATATGGAGCCAGCCTCGGGTTTGAACGAGCAGGAAGGTTGACTTAAAGTATGAAACTCCATGGCTTTTTATGATTTAAATTATTACCAAGAATCTATTATTTACTACATACAAAAAGGGAGATAATTCAATATTTCTCTGATGCTGTATGGAACTCCCTTGCAACAACCATCTTTTCTCCATACAAAAAGCGAGTGAGGGGATCAAAAAATGCCTGCCAGGACTCATTAATATCTTGTTCCATGGATTAAGCTCAAGTATCTGATGCATTAAACTCGAACTTGGGGTCCGAAATGAAAAGAGGAAAGAAAAAGGAAGGGTTGTTTGGTGAAATTGCATCCACTTGTCATTATCCCCTCCTACTCCCACCGTCCCCACCCAAAGACTATGGGGGAAATGGTGGCTTCGGGGGGGTTGGGATGGATCGGGTTGGTGGAAGGGGGCCCACCAGACCTACCCCCATCCCCCCCTCATCGCCAATTCCTCGCTGCACAACCACTGCCGAGTAAGTAAAATATCTTTCAAGCGGCACGTGCTTGCCTCTGTCGTGATAGGACCCAAACCAAGCGGCGTTTACACCCGCGAGGATCCAAACCTACAATTTGTCAACATCATCTGCAAAACACAAGTCAGTAAAATGTTTCTGAGGGCAGTACACTTCACAAATCAAATCAAATCAACGTAACTCTCTAAAAAATATCGAGAAACTATTGAGCTTGGTTCTGTTTCTTGGCTGAATTCAGTCCTGATTCTAATGGCAAAAGGCAGAGCCCCACGTGACATGAGCTGTCTTGTTACCTCATGCAAAGCACAAATGCAAGAGTGATCATTCAACCACCAATTCCCTTGTGTAGGATCGGCCCACTCTCGCCAGTCTCTTGCTCCACTACTCCACTGTGGTAGTCACAGCAAAGCAAAATACAGAGGAAGAGCCCCATCGGCTTAATGTTCTTACCAGATAATAATCCTCCATCCCAGAGTTCCTTATTATTCAAAGAAAACTAAAACCGAAAAATACATTCCTTACAAACATCCTGCTAAATGTAAACCCTGTGCAATCAAATATTGTTTTATTGGGGCACAGAACCAGCTCATACACTTGGTACAACATTTATGCAAATATGTCAGGTTAAGTCAAGCGCTACATTTGCCCACCATTATTACCTGCAATCCTGCGATGAAGAAAACAATAGCATCAGGTTATAGCAGCTCGTCTCATCAGCAATCCTTTATTTAAGAAAAATCACAATTACTCAACCTGGAATTAAATCACAAAGTTACGAATTCCCAATCTTCTTTCGACATGTCAAGAAATTTAACGGTGCCATCTTCAAACATGATCTGCAAGAAAATAAATGAAATCAGGAAATGATGACGACACTCAGTTTACATAACTGAAACCTAATAAAGAGCTCTTCTTACCGAGTGTTTTCTTGAATACTCATCATACTGTTTAATAATCCCAAAATATCTGGAAAATCAAAGTACGGAAAATAAAAATAATTAATAGACCACCACATATGCAAACTATCAGAACTCGGTTTTTTATTGAACCTATGAATGAGAGTTCATGAACTGGGGAAAAAAAAAACCATTTCTGCATGAAAGCCTGAGCAATAAGTAGCCTTCTAAACATACATCTGATCAGTGCGACTAGATAGTCTAACCACTTCGCCAATGCAATTGCAGGAGTATGTTGGTAGACTACTGAAAGCATGTTGCGAACTCCCTGAGATGGAATGGACCAACAACAAAGGAATAACATTCAGATAACAATATTGCAGAATTTTGCAGCCATTAAATTAACAAAACAAGGTAACATGCTGAAGGAAACTTCCTTACCTATGTCCAAACCTCCATTCTGGTAAACCTTCACAAATAGCAATACCAGTATCAGTCTGCTTTGCATAAATATATGCATGTCATGTGCAGAAAAAAAAAGAACAGAAAAGAGGGGAAGCTGAATGGCAACATAAGTGTAAAACCATACATAAAACCACCACATATACATACATCTTTTCCAGACAGCATTGCTTTCAGTTTGGGAGAGGATACAGCCACCTGGCATGCTACTAGTTTTAATGCAGCATCTGAAGACATTTTAGGCTTGCTCGGTTTAACCCCTAGCTTTTTCCTGCAGCCTGAGGCACCACAGTGGCAATCTTGATCTGCACCAAATTGGACAAACCTGCTAAATTTATTAGATTGGACTAAGTATAGATTTTGAAACAACAAAAAAAAAAACCAAATGTCTAAGAATGCTCACTGTGTAAGCAATCAAACACTCATCCATAAATAAAGAAAGCAAAAGAGTGGATGCAAGCACTCATACTGATAATCATATGTCAGATGCTCGCCCTTTCTTATGTCATGTGTTGCAAATATGCCAATTCTTGTCTCGCCATCAATTATCCTTTAAGAAAAGAGATAAATAAATTAAGATCGTCTAAAACATGTAAGACTGTAATGTTGACTAATAGGATTAAAGTGAGGAATAAGGGTCAATGGAGAACCATTTCTGCATCTCGGTATTAGGACAACAACTGTGGTTTATATATCTTGACTTGTTTCCCTTGTAAGTAGCATCAATTACCATATTGCGATTGATTTCACACAAGTAAAAGTTTGTTTCCCCACGGTGTTTCATTTTCCAAAGCCTTTCCTCACATGTATTATCATCAATAACTGCATTAAATAATAGATTAAGTATTAATTAATAGGTTTCCAAAATGATGAAACATCAACTTGTCATAAATGAAATTTCAATTGAATACCAAGCAGGGACTAGAGACATCACCTTCTCCAACATACTCTATTACAAACTCTCCTTGTTTAATATCTTCATCTGCCACAATTCCAGATCCACATTTCTCGGTCTACAAACAATACCTTCTTAACTTCATATTTTGAGTACACAAAGCATATGAAAAGTGAACAGAAACCAAAGCACTATGACATTTGAACATCAAGTAAATTGTGGATAAAAATTCTTAAGAAGATGAGAGGAATTATTTTCCAGGTCCACAATCCATAGCCTAAGTTACAATATCCAAGATAAAGAAGAGCAGAAAGACAGAGACAGAAAGTCATGTACTTGTACCAATAAGATCCTTGTGGTTCTTTTTTCCTTAATACAAGTATCATTCTCAATGCCCTTCATCCTTGATTAATATGGTTCTTCTACTCTACATATTAACTAAGACAAATAAAAGCCACAGAAATATACCTGCACTAATTTCATCTTCTTCAGTGGTCGGTGCTGGAATGGTTTGTTGCTGCATGAACTCCCACATTTGCAGCCTGAAGAGCAGCTAGACAGCAGCATCCTTGGAGATAATAAAAGTAATGATAAGAGTTTTTAAACTATTAAAGAAGCTTCCAAATATATTAGAAACTCAACAGCAATAATAATAACATAAGACACATATAAAGCTACAAGAAATACTATTAACCACACGCTCCAATTATTGAAGACAAGGAGTGGATAAAAAGAAGGGGCATGATTAAATTGTTAGATAATAATTGCTATTAAAGAAGCTCCCAGAGAATGAAAACAACTAACAATAACAATTACATAAATGCTGCATGACATCATCTTAATCATTCAGCTCCAATTACCAAAGACAAGGCATCGGGTGACAGTGAACATGATCATGGACATGTTCCCAGGTCATTGTTACTCACTATGAATTTCAGACAACTGCAGTTAAATTAAATGATCTCACCATGATAATTATTCATTCAGATTCACATGCATGACATACACTCCAGTATCAACTCTAGATTTAGGCAGGGTTACACGCACATGTTTCACAGAAAATCAAACTCAAGTATAAACCTATTTCAACCAATCAGATCATCCTGCTCTGACAATTAACAAACATCAAATTTAACTATAAACTTATTTTGACCTCTTGATAAGCAACGGAGCCAAACCGCAAATATGCACTGAGCAAGGATATCATTGTACAACATGAACATTTATTGCATTGGCTAAAGCTTGGGTTCAAGTTAGGCACTAATCAATGGCCAGGAGCTCTGACTTGTCTATGTGCACAGGGCCAGACTCAACTTTTAAGTATTGGAGGGGACAAGAGGCTAAATTACTATTTTGAGGGGATCATTATGCAAAGATAACACCATAAAATTATCTTTGACTGCTAGAAATGGTATATATTTCATCTTCGAGATGGGGAGCCCAGGGGCCCCTTTTACCCCTGTATCTCCCTGCATGTAAATGTTCTGAACAGTAACTCATGAGAGATCAGCTAATAAAGTAGAAAGTGGCGGACACCAAAAACTCATCATAAATAGGGACGGGGTACTAGAACATGGCCAAAGAATTAAGAACAAGTTACAAAGGCAATCTGACCAATGAGTGGCATCTCCAGAAATCAATCATGTACAATCCAACAAGGCATAAAAATAAACATGTGTAGACTGAAAATAAAGTTGAAGCCAGTAAAATTATATCAAACTAACATGCTATTAGATGAGACTCGGTTACGAACTGTATATGGCATGAAAACTTATCATATATAACTCAGAGTAACCATGATATTGAAGGCCCCCTCTTACCCACAATGGCAATCTCTATCACACACACGAGAGGAACCCAGTGATGCACTGCAGGAGCAGAATATGCCATCGTCCTCAAGGCGCCTTTTAATCTTCTTGGTGAGATATATATCTTGGAAGTGTCGATCAAGAAAAGCAAATGTGCTATGTTCATACATGGAGATAGAGATAGAAAGAGAGAACCCAGTGCTTTAAAAGCACAAGGACATAAGATATCAGTTTCAATTCCGATCAATGAAATGTCTACTGAAGCAATGCAGAGTCCACAAAAGGAATATTCAAACAATGGAAGGAAAAGCAAAACATCATAACAGCTTTCTAAGCCAAAAAATGAACACTAAAACTGTAACCCCCATAAAATGGCTTTATAAAGTAACATATTTTGAGTGGATACTGCGCTTTATGAGGGTGTAGGCTGTAGACTTTGATTTATTAAATGCATCGGGAAGCTCAAACTCAACTTGATTTCCTATCTCCTTCAGCAACTTGTTGAATGCAAGGGTGATTCGTTGATCAAGGTTCTAATGAACAAAAGAAACAGCAAAAAGCACCGTCTCGGTGAGTTTATCAAAGTAACACCCTAGAATCAGATCAACCCAATGTCGTAATATCAGAAAAGGATAAGTACATAAGGAATTAGCTGAAAGAGCATTGCCATCTTAAAGTAAGTTGTAAAGCAAAAAAACCAGGCTGAAACATCCTAAAATTGCAAGGTAATTAATCTCAAGAAAGAAAGAAACAGGATCCTATGAGAGGTAGGTATGAGATAAACGATTACATGTCTAAGACATGAGAACAGAAACACTGAGAACAAAAGGAGAGCATATGCAGTCGAATTTTAGTGAATAAGAATTTCAGAAGAGAGCAATGTCACATTAGTATAGCAAAATGGCGTTGCTGCTGCTAAAACTATATCCATGTAAGAAAAATTTGTTAAAAGGAAGACGCGAGCCAGTCACCTATAAAATCCAACATCCCAAATGGATAATCTTCACTGATGAACTATAAAGCAGTAAGAAGAGAGAATTGAAAACTAGTTCAAGTTTGAATGTCAAGCTAAAAGGAAAAGAAAATAGAAAGAAGAGCAGAGTAACCTTCTTCGCAGCAGGCATGGCTTCCAGTAGCGTAAGCTTGCAGAATACCAATCATAAGGGATATTACAGTGAGTCAGCAACCAAAGATATCCATTGAAAAGACTTGAAAAAAAGAGAGAGAGATAAAAAAGAATTGATGATAATAAAAGGGAATGGGCGTAAAGATTCTAAAAGGGTGGAAGGCAGAATCAACTGAGTCGTAGTTGGAAAAAATAAAAACCTAGAAATCAAACACCAGGAACAGACACTGTGAATTCTTTCTCAGTCCACAAAAGATGTTCGTAAGGCAAGGAAGGACAGTTTAAAGAGTGAATTCATTTGATTCAATTCTTAGGAAACCAGTTACCAAACAGAGAATGTTTTAGTGAATAGATCTCATCTGGTGTGGTGTCAGCAAGCGAAGAAGAAAAGATTGCTTTGTTTTAATGGAAAAAGAAAAGGGAGGAAGGAGAGGAATATGAGAGGCAAGAGAGAGAGGGAAGAGAGAGAGAGTGTGTGTGTGTTGTGGCTTACCAGGGGAAGCGAAGAGAGCAGATCTTCTCTCTTCTTCTTCCTCTTGTGCCTGTTGAGCGAGCGAGGGAAGTTGCTTTTTTCTCTCCCTCGCCCTGACAATATTTTACTGCCTGGCTCACTTACAAACGGATGTGTGATATGGCAATAAATCAATAAAAACAAACGAACAAAGAAGGAAAAGTAAAGAAAGGAAGGAGGAGCGCTTGTTTTTGAATTTTAATTTTCTTTTTCCCGTTGATATAAAAAAATGAAAGTTGATGTTGTAATAACGATGCAAATTAGTAGCAAGTGTAAGAGAGAGAGAGAGAGAGAGAGAGAGGAGAGTGTATCCATCCAATTTACGGGGCTGAGCCCATAGCTTGGATTTTGTAAGAAGAGAAGAAAGGGCCAACCCGAAAGAAAGAGAGGCCCGAGACTCAGCTGGAAAATGCAACGACAGCGCAGAGAGCTGCTTTCACATGACATAACATCAACCAATAGTCTCTCACACAACACACACGTGGTGATTGAAATTCAAAACGACAAAACCAATAGTAATTATTATTGCTAGTATGCTCCCCCCCCCATCATAATCATTGGGGAAGAGTAAAATAATAAACAAATAAATAAAATATCGTATAATTCCACAGATTTACAGACAAAAAGAAAGAAGGAAGGAATTCCTCCTCGATCAAACAAGAGAAAAAAAAAAAACAAGCAGAAGTCTAGCACGAGTAGAAGAACTAGAAGAAGAGGCTGTTAAATTAAAATAAATAAATAATCAAATTTGTTTCATGTTTGATAGTTTGCGTGTCCCTCCCCTCCCCTCTCAAACTCTGAAACACAAGCCAAGCAAAGGCGACTCCTCTCTCCCTTTCCTCGCAGAAATCAATCTCGAATCGAATCTATTCAGGTATCGATTCCCTCTCTCTCTCCCTGTGTATGTGTATAACTGTTGATAAATAGAATTAATCATGGTCTTATTATTAACGCACTGCTTTCTTGATTTGGTTTAGGGTTTTTATATGTATATCTCTGAATAGATTAGTTAATATATTTTAATTTTGTTGCAATTTTTTTTTAGAATACAAGACTGTGTCGTCGAGCATAGGTCGATCAGTATTATCTCGATGGCATGAGCTTCTTTTAAATAAATAAATGATTGAATTAATTAATTAAATTTCTTTGTATTAATAAAAAAATGAATTATAGGCAGCCATCAATCCGATTTGCAGACCTTTGATCACTGTCTACTAGTGAATAAATCTCTAATTCGTTGCATTTTTTGTGTTGCTCAGCCACATAAACTGTGTTTCTCTTTGGATTCTTGATGACACTCTGGTTGTGTCTATGAGACCTTTCTATTGCTCCATGCTGCTCGATGACTAGGTAATGAAGGGTTTTCGTGAAAGGGGGTTTGTTGCTTCTTCCAAATCTTCATCTACAGCTGAATCCCCAAATAGATCTTTCACTTCTGATTCTTCAGAACTGGGGTCCGCCGACACCAAGTTTTCCAAGCCTTCTTTATGGTCAACCTTCTTTGCATCAGCTTTCTCTGTCTTCGATACACATTGCGATTCATCTTCAACTAGTGAAAAAAAAGCACCTCATATTAGACATGGTAATGGTTGGACGTCAGCTGTGAAGAAAATTGTGGCAGGTGGCTCAATGAGGAGGATCCAAGAGTGTGTATTAGGGACAAGCAAGACAGGGATTTCTAACACAACTAGTGACATTTGGCTCCTAGGAGCATGCTACAAGATTTCACAGGATAATTCTTCTGGGGATGCTGCTGCTACCAATGCTTTAGCTGCCTTTAATCATGATTTTTCTTCACGAATTCTTATCACATATAGAAAAGGTTTGTGTTATGACTTTTCATCCATTTCAGCGTATCTTTAAGTAAAGCTTTAGCAAGCATAATAATCATAACTATGGGGAGCTGTCTTAAAAGTGTTCATTTATAGGGTTTGATGCTATTGAAGATTCAAAACTTACCAGTGATGTAAGCTGGGGTTGTATGCTTCGAAGTAGTCAGATGCTTGTTGCTCAGGTATACTGCTGCTGCTGCATTTCTCACATCAATACTCTCTTCTATGATAGTTCAATCATTTCAGTTAACTTTCCAGCCCTTGGTCCTTGTATGTTTTGTTATGATGCTTGCCTTACAGTTAATTGGTGAATTCTCATTTCTGACTCTGCAGGCATTGCTTTTTCATCGATTAGGGAGATCTTGGAGAAAACCATTGGACAAGGTGAACTTGTGGATTTTCAATTTTAATGAATTCGTTTTTTCCCACCATACAACAATGAATCACAAAAAAAAAAAAAAATCCTATCTTGTAGCGCTATCATGGATTACTTTTCATCCTCCCAATTTAATTATGCAGCCATTGGATCGAGAATATGTTGAGATTTTACATCTTTTTGGTGATTCGGAGTCATCGGCTTTCTCTATTCATAATCTTCTTCGGGCTGGAAAGGCTTATGGCCTTGCAGCTGGGTCATGGGTAGGCCCTTATGCAGTGTGCCACTCTTGGGAATCTCTAGTCCGCTCTAGAAGAGAGGAAACCAATCTTGAATACCAGTCACTTTCAATGGCTGTTTATGTTGTTTCTGGTTCTGAAGATGGGGAGCGAGGGGGAGCTCCAGTTCTCTGCATTGAAGAAGCCGCTAGACATTGTTCAGAGTTTTCTAAAGGTCAAGAAGATTGGACGCCAATTCTTCTATTGGTTCCTTTGGTTCTTGGGCTTGATAAAATAAATCCAAGGTTTGTGATCATGTTCTACACCTACTTTCATATTGAAATCATCTGAGAAATCGATTTGCTTTGTGTGTTGGTTTGGTTAGGTCTAATTTGCTGCTTTCATAGAGATTAAATAAAGGAGCATCCATTGCATTCATGAACTGTGATGCTGTGTTTCACCATTTAAGGGGGAAGAATAGTTGAATATTTTGTACCTAACTGGAGCCTTTTTAATTTTCCATGAAAATATAATGATTATTTTTATACCTGGTAGGCTGGATGCAAATGTTTCTGGGAAGCCTTTGATAGAAGTGACATGGGGCAATTAATGTGAGTCAAATTAAATACCCTTGTCTTAACTAACTTTCACAAATAAATACCTTGACTTTGGAACCTGGGGATGTTGTTGAGCATTTATAAGCTAGAAGAAGTTTACAGTCAAACCTTTTACCTAGTGATTGGCTGAAAAATGTATACCCTAATTTCCATTTTTTCAACATATTAACGGGGTGCTTCTCCTATTGGAAAAGTAACAATGGTGCATTGAGAAAATAGATTTTGGTTTAGGGATATTCCCATTTTTATAGTGGAGAGCTTCAATTGGATGATCCTGTTTTTCTTGTGTATGGCAGTTTTGCATTTGGTTGCCCAGCATTCCTGTGGGGAATGGGGAAATGTATCATATGATTCAACATTAAAAACAAATAACGAAATCACTTCTTATTTCACTGCTCCCTGATTCTATTAGTATAACATAACTTTAGACATGTATTTAAAGTTCTGTCATATTTTATTTGTTAACCAGTTGGAATTTAAACTGTTCTCAGGTATATTCCGTCCCTGCAAGCAACATTCACCTTTCCCCAAAGCCTTGGAATTTTGGGTGGGAAACCTGGTGCTTCAACATATATTGTTGGTGTGCAAGATGAGAATGCTTTTTATCTTGATCCACATGAAGTTCAGCCGGTAAATCATAATTCTTTCTGATTTATCTGTCATCATATTGTTGATGACTAATTTATTCATTCCTATGTCATTCCATACTCTGTGGCCATGATCTTGTACTCTCTTTTTTTACTTCATTTATCCTCTCATAGTGATGATTTACCAGAAATTGAATCTATTTACCTGACATGAGTTTTTCTTCTGTTGAATGAAATGATAGAGATGCCTCCTTTAGTTTCAAAATGAAACATGACCACCACATGGCTGTGCCACCTGTACAGATAGGTCAAGCCGGTGGATGCACTAAAGGGAAGTCAAATCAATTGCATCCCTTTCTCTGCAATTGATTTTGACTGCTTGCTGGTATTTGCCCTCCAAACATGACAAAAAAGAAATTGGGAATCACTTCAATTCAGAACAAGAATTTAATCAAATTGAAATATGGTACCTGAAACAAGAGAGAGAAGCAAAACAATTGAGGAATGTGCATTTTATCCTAAAATGGAAAGGACAGTGTAGATATGAATCTGAAAGGTAGTTGAAGTTAGAAAAGTGTCAAAAAGTTTTAAGACACCAATTCTTGGTTAACATGTTTAGAAAATGTAATCCGAAAATGGCACCTTATATCTCTTCAAAGCGTAAGGGAAAATACAATTATCTTCAAGAACAAAATGTTTGTTAAAGTCTATAACAGGCTCCTAGACTGTGGATCGAATGTTAACTTGATGCTTGCATGATAAAACACTCTAGGGAAATAGTATGCTTTGACGATTTTCTACATGACAATCATGATACTAGGAATTAGGAGTTGATGACTTTTAATCTTCAATCATCATTTGTATTTTTTGTGATTTGTGGAACCTTTTTTACAGAAAATCAAGATGAAAAATGATTGTTTATGTTACATTCATATTAGTCTATGAACTTCCAAAATTAGTCTGTTTGGAGGATTGGGCTAAGCATTAGTGTTAGGAGCATGGTTATAACAAATCTAACTTTATTCCTTTTGATGAATATAGATACTTATTAGTGACCAAAGCATCTGGCTAATGATCCCTAAAGATCTCCATGTATGTGGTTCGTTGCAGTATCCAAGTCAAACTAGTTTTATTATTTGATTTTTACACTGAAGTTGTTGCGTTTAATAATAATAATAATAACTATTATTATTATTATTATTATTATTATTATTTGATTGATTTCTGCAGCATATAGGGTTTTAATGTAGATAACTTCACTTCTTGACAGTGGTAGCTAACATACTAGTCCGATGGAGGATCTTTATGAATATTTATTCTAGGAAGTTGGAAGATGTTATTCTATGCTATTTGGTGAATCTATTTATTTTAGATTATTAAGATATTTAGAATTAATCAGGGATTTTATTTTGTTTTGGACTTTATTATTTCTATTTCATTTTAGGTTTTCATTAGGGTTTAGGACTTTATATAGGCATCAAATATACTATTTTACGGTAAGCTGGAATGGTTATTGATAATTTGATTTTTTTTGTTTTTTTTTTTCATATGTCGGTTCATCTGTCTTTATCTCCTCCCTCTTCCTCTGCTCCTTTCTTCCCATGTCTCCTTCCTATTTCCCCTCTCGTATCCCTGTCCTACATCATTGTCTCCCTCTTTTCAGTTGGCATTTGCATGAGCCACAAAATTCTCCTCTTCCAATCCTGCAATATCGATCATGAACCTCCAAAAGTTGTTTGCTAAGATTATTGAGACAAGCACTTGTTTCCATCCCAAACTGATATCTCTTGCACGTCTTTGTTCCTTGTTCTCTTCTCATTTCTTTCTAATTGTACCAAGCTGAATAGTGATATTGTTGCCTACTTTCCATAAATTCAATTGATTGAGCACGTGTTAATATTTTGATGATATTCTTGCTGGTGCTTGGGTCTTCAGGTGGTCAATGTTAGCAGAGATGATGTAGAGGCCAATACTTCATCTTACCACTGCAAGTAAGCTTATCCAGGGACTCATTTTCTTGTTTAATTACCAATGGCAGCAAATGGTTTAGACTTTGCTAAACAAAATTTTTAATTCAAGCAGTGTTGTGCGGCACATCCCTCTGGACTTGATTGATCCATCCTTGGCAATTGGATTTTATTGTCGAGACAAAGGTTGCTAGTTGAATTGTGTTGGTTTGTGATTTTGTTATTTTATCTTTTCAAATGCAACCTGTTAACTAGGCCTCCCCCCCCCCCCCCCCCCTTTTTTTTTTTCCTCCTCTTTTTTCTGGTTGACAGATGATTTTGATGATTTCTGTACGCTGGCATCCAAGCTGACAGACGAATCAAATGGTGCACCTTTGTTTACAGTGGCTCATTCCCGTAAATTATTAAAGCATGATAGTGGCGAGGTTCGGTCGGATGATTCCCTTGGTGTGATGACTATGAATGATGTAGAGGGCTGTGTACACGAGGATGACTGGCAACTCCTTTAAATGGAAAAATCATTTGGGGGATTTAAGCTAGTAAGTACATGGTGTGGATTGCATGGGGATCGAATGCCCTTTTTCCTCAGCACCTCATATCAGGCAGTGCAATTAGGTGTTTAGTCCACGCGTGCTTCAATTCATGACTCCTTTTCCGCTGTTGGATTCAACATTTGTAGAAAGTAGAGGAGATATTTATGATTCTTTTCACGGTGTCAAAAACCGCAAATGTTGTAAGATAAATGATTAAATCTCATTTGGCTGATGAAATATTTCCTTTTGTTTCTTGGTGGTTTGTCGCAAAGGATGATGGAGCATTTACCCAAGACCTATCCATGCGGCAGTGTTCTTGTTTGATCTTGAAGAAGGTATTAAGATTTGGGAGTAAATCACATTAATTATGGGAGTAAAATAAAACTATCCAACAGTGTTCCTGTCCTTGCGTTTGTGAGTCATAACAGGTATCACATTTGCTTAAGAAAGATTTATATTTCACATTCGTTAGAGATGCCAGGATGCATGCATGTTCTTTGAGGTCCTCAGCAACAAACTGGCTCGGGGGGGCGAAATCCTCAGTCCAGATGAAAGCCAGTACGATGCTTCTCATAATTCGTTAGAGATGCCAGGATGTATATTTGCTTTCCTTTGGAGATATATGTTGTAAGATTCTTTTTTCATGTGCACTTTCCTATAATAAATATAATTTTCTTAATTTATAATTATTTACGAGTTAAGAAGGATTTAACTGCTTTTTTTCAATAAAATAAAAAGAAAATACAAAGGTATTATAGTCTTCACAAATGTTAATATTCTAAAGAAGCCCTTTCCCCATCCTCTCCAAAAAAATATAATAATCTCCTCTATGCCCCTTCATATAATTTTATCAAGGACTGTAATCCAATTCCGTGCTCCTAGCAGGTTCATTCCACCGACCATTAATGGGGACGATGCCCATTTACCTCTCATGTTTCGTGTGTTTAGCCTTCCTCTCATTTCTTTTCAAGTTCTTGAACAAAGTATGGTGGACTGCAGTTCGCATACAGTCTATGATGAGGTCACAAGGAATCAAAGGCCCTTCTTATAAATTCATCCATGGAAACTCCAAAGAGATTATCAATATGAGAACGAGTGTCGTGAGCTTTCCATTGGAGTTATCACATGTTCATGAGTTGCTCCCCAGAGTACAGCCACACATTCACGCATGGATCAAGCTATATGGTAGACTAATTTCATCATTTTTATTTTTTTTTACCCAAAGCACCAACTTGGTGGAATCTTACTCTTTTTTTTTTCTTTTACATACCAATCATGTCCAGGGATGAATTTTCTGTTCTGGCAAGGTCCTCAAGCCCTGCTTGTTGTGACGGAACCTGATCTGATTAAACAAGTCCTTAACAATAAAAACGGAGAATTCCGAAAGAGAGACCCTACATTTTACATATGAAGAAGCTATTGGGGGGTGGAAGTGTAGCAAGCAAGGGTGAAAAATGGTTCAAGCTGCAAAAAATATCGAACCATGCTTTCCATGCAGGGTGCTTGAAAGTAGTGCTATTTTTATTTTCAGTTTTCATAATTGTTTTCGAAGTTCTTACAGATTAAAACAACTCATATAGATCAAAGAATTTCTCTTCTTTCGCAGAACATGATTCCGGCATTCATTGCTAGTGTCGAGGTGATGCTAGAAAGATGGAGACAGCACGATGGCAAGGAGATTGAGTTGTTTCATGAGTTTAAGATTTTGACATCAGAAATGATTTCCAGGACAGCTTTTGGAAGCAGCTACCTGGAAGGACAACATATATTTGACATGTTGGAAACAATGGTTGACATTGTTGTCAGGAACAATTTTAAAATGACAATTCCTGTAATCGGGTACGGTTCCTACCTTACTCCAATTCCTTCATATCCATTTGTGCCTTGTTAAATGTGGTGGCCGTAGACAGAAGTTGTAATTGGTTTTCAAATCTATTGATCTACCTTCTATATTTCTGACTTCTGAATTATCGCTTCCAGAAAATTTGTGAAATTAAGTGCTGATGACATTGAATCAGACAAGCTTCAGCAAGACATAAGCAATTGCTTCCAAAATATGATTAATAGCAGAGAGAAAGCAGCCATGGAGGGCAAATGGGATGGCTTGGAAGTGATTTTCTTGGATTACTGTTGTCGGCTCGTCATGACACCGATAAGGCAAAAGGAATATCTGTTGAAGACGTGATTGATGAATGCAAATCCTTCTATGCTGGTGGGACATGAAACAACCAGAGCCTCACTCGCCTGGACTTTTCTTCTTCTGGCAATTTACACAGATTGGCAAGATAAAGCAAGGAAGGAGGTCCTCTAATTGTTTGGTCTGCAAAATCCAAGCCCAGAAGGCATCACAAAATTGAAGATTGTAAGCACAACATCTTTTAGCAAAAAATCTCGGTGCATTGCTCGAGGAAATGCCATGCGTCCTCGCTACATTTCTGTCCTGCATTTATATATATTTACCAACATAGAGAATTTGAACAAGTATATTATTGCTAAGATTCTGCGTATTAATTTTCAGCTGATCAACATCCAAGTTTTCACTCATTTCTTCCTGTAGGTAAGCATGATTATCAATGAATCTCTACGATTATATTGTCCTGCTGTTCAGATCGCAAGGATAGTCCACAAGGAAGTAAGATTGGGGAAGTTTATTCTTCCAGCGAACACGGAAATCGTTGTTCCAATTGGCGCAGTTCACCATAGCCCTGGAATATGGGGAGAAGATGCTAGCCATTTCAAGCCAGAGAGATTTGCAGATGGAGTTGCTAAAACAACAACGTGGCTGCATTTCTTGAATTTGGAATGGGGGCTCGGAATTGTGTGGGGTCAAACTTCTCAATTACTGAAACAAAGATTGCGCTCGCAATGATCCTGCAGCGTTACAGGTTTACTTTTATCTCCAACGTACGTCCACTCAACCTCTTTCAATGTCCCCGCTACATGGAGTACAAGTCATGCTCGAGGCCTTGTAAATCTCCACCGTATTGGATGTGAGGAAAATTGGGGGAGGAGGAGCAGGAAGTACGGTGGAAATATCATGCTGCTCTTGTAGAAGAGAAATCAGATTACTCTCAACGCATCTTTGTCCTCGTCTAAAATAAATATATAAAATGGATGTCAAAGAAGTCAATGGAAATGTGCCACATGCTTAATGCATCTCCCATGAACCCCTTGACGGTGTTAGAGATGGAAACAAACGAAGGGATTTCATTAAACAAAAAAAAAAAACTTATGTTGAGGGATTCGATGTGAGCTTATATTTTGACAGAGGGACTCAATTAAATACCTTTGAGTGCTAAAAAGGGTTGAACAATGTCACACGACCCCCCTTGTTAGATGTGCCTTTCTCCATTCAGTCATTTTTTTTAATTTTAATTCCAACATTTATTTCCTTCTCTTTTTCTTTCCTCCAGATATAATGAATCGAAAATGAGATTGTTGAGCATCCAATATGATAGATCCATTAAGCTACACACGGATGTATGAAAGTAGCATGCATGTGGTTTTTGTAGCCCTGATGAAAGGAAAAATGTTTCATCAATCACTACAAGTAATTTGAAGTCGCAAAAAGCTGTTCAGAAGTTAAATTCTCAGATTACGAGAGAAGAAGCTGAGTATGGAAAACCAGAAAACCCCACGGGAGTGTGGATATGCCTCCACTTGATGGTGCCGTTATTGCTATATCCATCAGAGAGGAATGCCCCTTCCCCTTCACATTCGCCACAAGCTAGTGTTGAGGATCCCCTGCCACCACCGCCACTCATTACAAACAATCGATGGTTCCCACTTTCTTGGCCAACATAATCAAGAGCAGTCACACATGGGGTTGTTCCAGTTATGCAATTTGGAAGTGGAATTGAACTGACTATTTCCAATCTAATGTTGTCACTGACCTTGACTACTTCTCTGCTTTGCTGCTGCTGCGACTGTTGTTCACCTCCCAAGAACCATGACCATTGGTATTTGTCCCTGCTGACACAAACTGTAGTTGTGACTACTCTAGGGCTAGTTGTCGAAAAAGGCCAAACCCCATCAATCTTAGACCAACACCCAGTATGGCGATCATAAAACTCAACATCAGACCTGAATTGCCCCTGGCTTTCTGTGCCATATCCACTCACAACCCAGAACTTGGAATCCCCCTCCCAAGACAATCCCTGACACTCATCCCTCTCTTCAATCATATCTGGCAACATTTCCCATTGGTCTGTCTCCACGTCATAGACTTCTGCCGATCGCAATGCATTCTTCTGACTGTCATGCCCTCCTGCCACGCACACTGTAGAGGGTCCAACGACACCACAGGCAAAGAAAGAGCGTGGCACTGACATTGAAGCTCCGCGTCTCCATTTGCAGGCAGCTCCAGTAGTCTCGATGAGATCCAGGATGTATACATGAGGGACTGGCTCCAGGGTGGTAGGATCCCAACCACCTAAGAGGAGCAGCTTGCCAGAGGATGGAAGGGCTAAACATTGGCAGAACATGGGAATTCGTGATCCCTCTGGAGGCCTTGTCCTCTGCCAGATGTTATGCGTGGCATTGTAGGTGCTCAGTGCATACTGAGGTGGGCTGTGTATGTGCTGCTGCTCCTCTTGCTTTTCTTCGTTTTTAAGTATTTTATTATTGCTGCTGCTGCTGATAAGGGGATCATCATCATCATCAGTAGTAGTAGAAGTAGTGGAGTGGTTTATCGGGGGTAGAGGTTGGACAAGGCAAACAAGATGTTCTGCAGTGCCAGATTGGAGCCTTTGTTGATAGAAGGAAGGATGGGAAATCAAGCGTTGCCAGGTATGGCAAACTGACTTCATATTGGAATGGAATTGATAAGGCACTCTCACCAGGCACTCCATGGCAATCTCATCTGGAAGGCCTGGAATCAGCTGCTGCCTTTGATCATCTTGTAGTGCTTTTTTTAGCTTGACACTAGTTTTTGGTTCTTCCATTTTGTTTTCCCTTCTTGTGAACAATCTCCTACATTCAACAAGCCTTTATGTATAAAGGGTCGGTATGTATTTAGCGGATATAAATGGGGAAGGACGGTTGTAGAGTCGTGCTGTACATGTGTTTATTTCGAATGGATTTAGTTGGGTTGAAGATGTGGAGTGCAGTAGCTAGCCAGCAAGTGGTAGGGCTATAAATGGTGACTGTTGATCTGTGTGTGATTCAGCTTTGTGGTGGTGGGTGATGAGAGCGCGGCGGGGAAGAGGAAAAGACAGACAGGAGTGGTAAAGATAGCAATCAGTGCCCTCCCCTGCCTACCTTATATCTACATAAAGAGTTGCAGGTCCACATGTCAATTTATATCCATAGCCACCCCAACCCCATTAATAAATTTACATCTTCTAGAAGCCCATCCCCATGGCCTTTGTCGATCGTAGTCGTTTTCCGTTGTCATTTTGTAATGGATGGCTCGCGCTCCACCGTGTGGATTTATTATTTTTTATTATAAAAAAATACTGAAATGATATATATCTTTAATAAATAAATAAAATTAAGGGTTATAATTATTAATTCAAGATTTAAAAATATTAAAAAAAAAAAAAAAAAAAAGGGTAAAGCCAAACTTAATCAACTTATTGAATTCATGACTTAATAAAAATAAATAAACAAAGAATATTAATTTTAAAAAAAATAGAAAAACAAAATACTTTCTTATTTAAAATTAAATGTCAAGATGCAATTAATAAATTTAATTTAATAAAAAAATTAAAATATGACCAATCATATTTTTTCATTAGAGGAAAAATATTAAGATAATACAAGTTTTATAAATTCAGGTTAAACTTCTTAAATATGACCAATCCATTAAATTTAGGTTAAACTTCTAAAATATGACCAATTGAACCGACGGGTTAAATTCTAGCCCTAGCTTTTATGATTTGAAATGGTTGTGGGAATCCCAATTGAACCGACGGGTTATGTTTACAAGTGAAAGGAAAAGCAGAGAGAGAGAGGGAGGGAGCAATTACTGATGATTCTGCAAATGTCCAGCACAGCAGAGCAGAGCAAAGCAATTAATTCAATGGAGAAAAGAGGAGGTCGGCTTCTAATGAAGTATCGTTGACGACAAAAACCAAACCGCTTAGATTTCCTTCTCCACAAGCAAGCTCCATTGACCATTGGAGTTATCCATCCATGGAGGTTGCCAGCCAGTGCTCGTGTTCAGACAAACCATACAAGTGTGCAGGCAAGGCAACTGCTCCTTCTAGAAACCTTTTTAAGATTCCCTTCCGAAAAATCAGTTGCGGACAACCTATTAAAAAATCAATCGATGCCGGGAAGATTTAACTTGCCACGTGGCTCCAAGAGCGTGCTTCGGCATTGCGACCACACCACTATCGTCAAGAATTCATTATCATTGAAGAACAAAATGATAATGTTTTGACGTGTTTTTCAATAAAAACCATTTTCTTACGATTCATTATTGTTTTTATTTAAGATCAAGATGAGTGAGTGAGTGAGTGATATTCTTTCTTTCTTGCTGCTTGCAGCTCCAAATTAAAGGCAAAGCAAACGGTTCTTCTAGAAGGGGAATTGAAAGGGATAAAGGCACGGTGCCTGCCTCTATCTCCCCTCTCTCTACTTGTCCTCAACCAATTAAAAAGAAAGCAACGTGCACTCACTCTGCTTGACTGTTGTCCTGTCGCCTTCTGGCAGCTGCTCATTGATCATGCATGCTGCCGTACGTTTCCATCCATCGGCTCAAACCCAAGACTCACTTGCAACCGTGGATCTCTTCTCCATTACAAGCATATATATATATATATATAGCCCCTTGGCATAATTAACTAGCTAACCCTTACTTTTATACGTTGACCAAAATGAAAAAAAAAAAAAAGGAATCAATCAATTCAATGTTTGAGGATTCATTAGTTAATTAATTAATTGAAACGCGATGGTGAGTGATTAATTTGATGTCAAAAATATTAATATGTGATGCACAACATATATACATACATGCATGATCATATATTGTTCTTAATTAATTATATGTTTGACGACCTCTAGTCGCTTAATTGCCAGGCTGAGTCAGCTGAAAAACATTACTAAATTAATTAATTGAAGCGTGTACAAATTAAGTATATCTAGCTAAGTTTTATATCGCTTAATTAATCAATCAACTAATAATAATTGGAAATAGCAGCTCTGCCAGTCTTGGTTTCTTAAAGCTGCTACGATCGATACAGCACAAGAAATGCAGATGTCAGAGGGGAAACAGCTAGCACGGGGCTACGTACGACACCGTTATGAGTTCTATGTTGTTACCGGTGAACTTAGTTATTTATACACCTCCCATCACATTAAATTGTGCTTGGAGTCACATACAGAAAGAATAGTTATCTTCTCTGTGTGGATAACTTTGAAAAGGAATTGTACGCTTGGAAGTGTCAGACGCTCAATCTATGAAACAAGGCTTAATTTCAAGTAAGCATCGTAATTATAGCAATTTATACATATATGTGCATATACTGATATCTTGTAAAATAGATTATCAAATGGGTGCTGCATAAAATTAAAAATGTTAGTGGATGGTTGCAGTCGCGCGAGTATGCCTAAATATTGTTTGACACGCGAATATTTTCTCTCTCTTTTTTCCCTTTCTTTTTCCTTATTGGGTTCGGTTGGGTTGTGCCTTTTGGGACCGGTTGACCCATTTTCTTCTCTTTCGTTTTCTTCCCTTGCCCTTCACTGGTCTTTTGGGCTAAATTGGAGACTAAATTAAAGAGTTGTTGAAGAAAAAAGGACTGAGATGAAAATTTGTAAAAAAGCTTGTTAGCACGTGTTGCGTCTGCCAAATTTAAGCGGGTTGCGGGGTCGTCCAGCCTCTATTGGTAATGTTGGATTCGTCTAAGAGAGGCTCACCTCGAGGTCACACGCATGTCCACGATGCTTCAATGGCACTCCAACATCTTATTCTTCTTTTCTCTCTCTTCTTCTCGGTATCCATACTTGTTTTTTCTTTCTTTCTTTCTTTTCTTCCCCCTGCCTGATAGGGCTTGTTGGGCCTGGTTAGGCCTCTTCTTCTTCTTTCCCTCTCTTCCTTCTCTTTTTCTTTCTCTTCAGGGGCTAAGTCTTGTTGTGCTTGGTTGGGCCCTCATTCTATCTCCTCTCCTCCATGGATTAATTGGGCTTTTATTTTGACCCTCATGGTTAGTGTGGCAAGTTCCAACTTAATCATAGAGACCTTTAGCCAGGGGACGTTCATACATGTTTATCAGCCATGGCCTGTAGTGAGGTTTAAGGTCGTAAGCTGTAGTTGTGGTAAACATTTTTTTATCTATATAGAAATGTAATAGAAAATATTTTTTTTATTTTTAATATTAACATATCAAAACAATTTAAAACACTAATAAAATAATTTAAAATATAAAAAATCAATTTTTTTCAAGAAATCGTTTTACCGCAAAAACAAAACTATATAAGCTTTTAGTCAACACTTGGCATGTATGATGGCTGGCGGTGACTTTAGGATTCTTTTCCACGATATATCCTGTTTTTACACTTACACTAGAATTAGTCTTCGCGTCTCCACCATGCATGTAGCTAGGAACTTGGCAAAACTGAGAACCCAGATTTCAATTTTGCTAATATATCAATCATCATTTAAAGCAATTAATTAATAATTTCATTTTTGTTAAAATCAAATTAAAATTCACTCCCAAAAACCCTTTTAGTTTCCAAACTCTTGGAGCCTTAAATATATTTTTTTAAAAAAAACATAAATAAGTAAACCCTAAACCCGATGCAACAACACATAAAACTTAAAAAGGATACGAAATTCATTAGTGAGGTCCATCCATTAGACCAGGTCTGTCTAATATTGCAATCACAACTCTCATTTTAAAATGTATGGAATCTTGGTAGATACCGCAAATCTACGTGTTAAATTCATTAAAAAAATAAAAAAAGCATGTGTGTGCACCCTGTAAAGCCCACCAGGCCACGACGACTCCACAGGAGAATATTAACTCCTTGTGGCACAAATAAGAAAGAATAACATGCACGTATAGAATAAGTCCAATTAATGCTCTTAGCTACTCCATGGAAAGCATGTGTGTTCACACTGTAAAGCCCACGACGACTCCACAAGAGAATATTAATCTCCATGTGAGCACTGTTTTCGAACTTTACGTGTAAGTTAACTCGAGCTCTCGATAAAAACAGAGAGAGAGAGAGAGAGAGAGTTGGCCCTACATGACTCGTAAAAAAACCCATTACCTAGTTAACTCGGGAAAATAGAATTCATGTAAAAGTCAACCAGTACTTGATGGCTGTCTACATCAAGCGAATCCAGTCCGTGTAATAAAACGCGGTGTTTTCTGTTTCTTTTTTTTTAATAAATGGGTAATAACACGGTTTACCAACTAATTGAATTCAAATTGGTAATCAACAAGAGACCGAATGAAAAAAATATGAATTCTTAGTCCTAAAGTTAGGCAGGTCGTTAACCATCCATTTACGTGGGTGTTGTTTGGTATTGTAATGCATTTTTTTTTATTTAAAAATATATTAAAATATTTTTTTATTTTTTTTAAATCATTACATAAAAAACACTAACAAATATATTAATTTAATTTTTTTAAAAAAAAAAACAACAACAACTTAAATCAGCTCCCAAACAGGGTATTAAATTGTTTTAAAAAAATCATTTTAACTGCAACTATAATTTAAAACTTGGCTGTTGGCAGTGGCACACCGCGTGATATTCAGGTAAAACAGAGGAAGCCAGGAATCACGCGGCACGGCCCCTTTGGACCCCCTAACACTGTCCCTACTGCACTGGTAGTGAACTTATTTTATTATCTTTAGAAAAATAAAATAAAATTTTGTTTCCTTAAATCAATCCCGCCTGCAGACCTTCTTTCTCGTTGTTGTGTGTACACTATATATATATCCAAGCTAGCCATTACAATAGAGAGAGAGAGAGAGAGAGAGAGAGAGGGCAAGATTCGAATACTATTACAGGCTCAGCGGCAGCAAGAGGAGAGGAGGAAGAGAATAATATCGAAAAAACTTATGGCAGAAGGAGGGACTACCTTAGAGTATACTCCCACATGGGTTGTGGCGGTGGTTTGCTCTGTTATCGTTCTTATTTCTCTTATTGTTGAAAGAACCCTCCACTACCTTGGCAAGGTCACCCATCATCTACACTCTCTCCCTCCCATATACAACTATTTATGTTATGTTGTATGATCAGTGATCAATTTATTTAATCGCCATGAATTGTTCGTCTTTCTTGCTGCATATACATGGAAGAGAATTAATACTCATGTGCGCTAGTACTGATCCTCCTAATAAATATATTCAATAACGTTTCTATCCCTGGCTGTCTCCAGTTGTTGAAGAGGAAACACCAGAAACCGCTCTTTGAAGCCTTACAGAAAATCAAAGAAGGTAAAATAATAATATTCATATGATTCCTATATATGGTGTGTACGTGCGCGCGTGTGCGCAGATTGATGTGTAGAATCTTGATTTTGATGGTGGTGGTGGTGCAGAGTTGATGCTTTTGGGTTTCATATCACTGCTACTGACAGTGTTCCAGGGAAGAATTAACACTATCTGCATTTCTAAAGATTGGTCAAAAAAAATGCTGCCCTGCAAGGACGAAACCAAAGAAACCACTACTGCCCATTTTCAGACTTTCTTTTCCTTCGTTCCTGGTGGGATTTCCCGTCGCCTTTTGGCCGAGGCCTCCTCTGCTAATTCTTGTTCCGAGGTAATCAATCACTCCTTCTATATGTTCTTATTTTTTTCATCACTGGTAGTGAGCATCAAGTATACAGTTATCAAAAGTAGTAATCATAAGTAATATTAATTTGGGTGGAGTGGTTGGCAAGGCATCATGGATATGATTCCGCATGCACCAACCACGTTTCCTTTTTCTCTTTTCTTCGAATAAAAAAAGACCTCTAATTATATTATCGTGTTGTGGGGGACATGAGACAGGACTTGGATAGCTCTACAATAATATAATATAATCAGGTTGAGATATAGATTACACGTAAAACTGAAAACTTACTTTTGATTATCAGTAATATATTAGAGTTCTTGCAGCTCGGGAGACGCTCAGACCTCAACTGAAGTCTGAAGATGTTCGATGCTTAATCTGGATTGTAATATTTGGCTTTACTTTTTCTAGTCAATGGAAGAAAAGAGAGTTTTCGGGAAGATGTAATGACCTGTTTGGCACCCTTGTTTGTAACTATTGTAACCTCTTTTTCCATAGAGACTCTAGTTCCTGTTCATTCAATTATGATTAGCCTTACAAAATTGGAGTAATTAGGCCTAGCAACTATACTTGCTTCTTCTAAAACCTTCAATTGCTTGTATCTGTTCGACAGAATTTCATTAGCCATGACATCTCTGTAGTGAGAAGAAATAGTTTGTTAGTTTAGTTTCAAAATCATGCTCTCGCAAATATTCAGGATTACTCATTGCTCACTGTCCCTTAATTAATGGTGTTTGACAGTTGAAACCACGTGCAGTTTTAGATGCCTTGCTTAAGCATATATAATATGAACATCGCTTGTAGTATAGACTGTGCTTTGTCCTTTGAAGTATGGATTTAAGCAAGCAGCATTTCTTTTTTGGATAATTAATAGCTTCAATAAAAACAAAGTTTGAAACACATTTGACAGGACTATGTGAATTCATGTGTCTTGTAAGAAAGAATTTGTGACCTTTTTAAGCCATGTGATCTAATGGAAAATTCATATTTATAAGTGCGTGCCTAACATCTTTCCTTTTTCATCACGTTGCAGGGAAAGGTTCCAATGTTATCTACAACCGCACTGCATCATCTTCATATATTTATCTTCGTGCTAGCTTGTGTGCATGTGGTTTTCTGTGTTCTAACCATTCTTTTTGGAAGCGCTCGGGTAACTTCCACATATTCATTTGCCTTTTTTCCCTCAACTTTTTGTCTAGATTTTGCATTATTTTCTGATCCCTCGTATTGAATACTGTTTGTTAAATGTCTTCGCCGGTGCAGATAAGGCAGTGGAAACATTGGGAGGATTCTATCTCAAAAAAGGAACAAGATCCGGAAGAAGGTAATGCTTGTTAATAGCTTTAGTTTGCTTGTCCTTTTACATGCTTGTTCTCCTGAGAATTTTATCATAGTTATACTGATTTAAATTCAGAATGAACTGATGTCGTTCCTATACTTTCTTCAATAGCCAACTCCTCCTTTTGTTGATTTTCTTCTTACTTGTGCTAATATATTGCAGCTCAAGGTCCAAAGTTTACTCATGTTAAAGACCATGATTTTATCAAGTCACGATATCTGGGTTTTGGAAAGAATTCCTACATCCTGGGTTGGGTGGTAAGTCCTTCCACAAGTTCAGATACTAAAACTAACAGAAATTACAAACACTTTGACCTGTTCTACATTAATATTTTGATAAGAAAAAATTGCTTTACCTTAATATTTTGAATTGAAATGTGTCCTGTCTGAGGATGAGTTTCTGACTCCAAGAAAACACTCCCCTGTGAGTTTTTCACTTCAAAAGTGTCTGAAAAATATGAATTAGAAAATTTATCATAGCAAGAGATCTTAGCTGCAAAAGTGTGCCCTCAATGCGTGCAGAATTAATGGCAGTCTTGTAGTAAACATTAGTCAGCTGGGGTTAATAAAATTAAATAATCATGTGTTATGAACTTATGATATGTGTGGCATTCTTCATATCAGAAGAGTACGTCTCGGAAATTACTCATCCTACTTAATTTATTTTTCAGCATTCATTTTTCAAGCAGTTCTATGCATCTGTAACAAGATCCGATTACACCACGTTGCGACTGGGCTTCATTATGGTGAGTTTAGGACTCTATTCATGCAAATTTCTGTGTTTCTTTCCATTTTTAACATTTTTTCTACAGACTCATTGCAGGGGAAACCCGAAGTTTGATTTTCACAAATACATGATGCGAGTCCTCGAAGCTGACTTTAAGAAAGTTGTTGGAATAAGGTTTGTAATTTGCACATTAATCTAATCTTAATTTATGCAATGTAAACTATTTTATCATGGAGAATTACATTACATATATTCATGCAATTTGAAACTGCTAGTGTTGCGTGTTCGGCTTTTTCAAAGAGCATATCATCATTTCATTAAGTAGTAGTTCTTCTGCGCAAAGTGAATGCACTAAATTCTGGTTTCATGGCTGCAGTTGGTATCTTTGGCTATTTGTGGTTATCTTCTTGTTTCTGAACGTTTCTGGTAAGCTAGTTAATTTTGTTTATCAATAACTAGAGCATCATTTTGCATCTCTTATATTGAAATCCGTTCTTTTAGTAGCGGAGCACGCCATTTTTTTTAATGCAGCACAACAGTGTGGAATTTGGCAATTAGGATAATTGCAATGAATTTGTGCTATTTAGTGTGTATTTGATATTATAATATCTTTTATGGTTGTAGTTGAGGTTCGAAAAGATCAAGATTTCAAAATACAATTATAGCATTACCATGCAAAATGATGATGCATATTAATTAACCAAAAATTTTCAAATTTATAATTGAGAAGTAAAACACAGGCAGTACCGCATCACATAAACAAACAAACAGGCAGGCACTAAAATAAGAATGGAGAAAACCAAGTCCCAAAAGGTTTTGATTTCAAAAACTTAATTTTTCTTTTTTCTTATAAATAACTAACTCAATTCAATAATTTAAACAATTAGGTGAGGTCTCAGAATACGATTTATATTATTCTCTAACACATCCCCTTAAATGAAAGATCGTTGGGCTTGAAACTTGCACGGGTTCATATTACCTTATACTTAATTTTTATCAAATAAATAGGAATAGTGAGATTCGAACCCGTGACCGTTTGGTCATCAAGACTCCGATACCATATCAAAAAACCAACTTAACCTAATAACTTAAGTTATTAAATAAGATCTCAGGATATGATTTATATTATTCTCTAGCATTTCTTACTTTTAAAACCGCCTGGTAAGTTTTGCTGATAAAAAATATTAATTAAGCCGATGCCATATTCTCTGTTTCCATCCTTTCCTGCTGTATGAAATCATTACGTAAACGGAAGGTTGTGTTAAATCCAATATTTTTGGTATGCAGGTTGGCATGCATATTTCTGGATTGCATTCATACCCTTCATTGTAAGCTGCCCAATCCTATATTTTTTGCTTTTATTATGCATGAAATTGAAGTTGATAGAGAGTTTAATTTAATTTATTTATTTATTATGATGGTGCTCTTTTTGCAGCTTCTGCTAGCCGTGGGTACTAAGTTGGAGCATGTGATTATCCAATTGGCCCACGAGGTTGCTGAGAAACATGTCGCAGTTCAAGGGGATTTGGTTGTTCGACCTTCAGATGATCACTTCTGGTTCAACAAGCCTAAAATTGTTCTCCTTTTGATTCACATCATTTTATTCCAAAACTCTTTCGAACTGGCATTTTTCTTCTGGATATGGGTAAAGACACAGCACCAGTGCACTGCACTTCCAAACAACACTCAGCAAATTACTACATGAATATATGACATTTTTCACTGATTATTACAGGTGCAGTATGGTTTTGACTCCTGCATAATGGGACAAGTTGGTTATATTATTCCAAGACTTGTTATAGGGTAAATTCACATCCATGTCTATTGTGTTTTCTACCATATATATATATATATATATTAATGCACAAGTCCTAATTATATGCTCTGTTTCAATGCCAATTCCATCTTTTAGGGCATTCGTTCAGTTCCTCTGCAGTTACAGTACCCTGCCACTCTATGCCATTGTGACACAGGTAAGTTAGATTTTTCTCAACAGAAGCTGTTGTGGTGCCTATCTGTCTCGAGTAAACATAATCCAGGACGTGTGTCACAGAAAGTGTAATTCTATTTGTTTTTTTTTATAATGCAGATGGGAAGTTCATTTAAGAGGGAAATATTTGAAGAGTATATTCAAGAAGGGCTTGTGGGTTGGGCTAAGCAAGCAAAGAAGAAGGCAGGGTTGAGAAGGGCTGCAAATGAGTCTAGCCATAATCAAGTAGGTCCCAAAGAGGAGTCTCCTCTGATTCAGATGGCAAAAGCTGGATCTAGGGAAACTGCAGTGGAAGAGAACAAATCAGCAGAGATTGTACATGGAACTGCCTCCTAAGGAACTACCATGGGAGTCACTCAAGAATCAATGTGCTTGCCAGCTCTCTAATATATAGTAGTACATACGTTGATAGAGTTGATGTATACAGCATGAGTGACGTGAGGAAATTTTAAGATTTTAAAATTGAAATTTTAATAAGAGATGAAGATGTAGTTTCAGAAATCAATCATAACTTCTTTCAATCTGGTTGTATTAAATTGAAATTTTAATAAAAAATTCTAAAGATTTTATTTCGGATAATGATTCGAGATCGGAAAGGCATTCAAATAAAGTTTAAAAATTATTATTCGAGATTGTTTTTATTTTTCTTGTTGTATTTAGATTTTTTTTATTTAAATTAAAACTTTAAGTTAATAAGTATTTTATTATTTCAAAATCATAATACTAGATGAATTCTATTAATTAGATAAGTTTTAATCATGAATATTTTTTATAAATAATTTTAGTTTCAAGTTTTAACTAAGAATCAGGGTTTTAAGACTGATATAAATAGAAATTTGTAGTTTTTTTTTTAAAAAAAAGTTATTATTAAGACTTAATAAAACACAAGGTTTTTCTAAAAGTTTCTCTACTGGTTGTAATAGATTTCGCACCTGGAGCTTGGTTTTACCAACCAAAATATACAATCAAGTTCCAAATGAAGAGAGGCTGAAGCATTTTTAACATGTATTTGTTTTTTCACACATGGAAGTTTCAAGACACAGAGATGCTGAAGCATATCTTCTCTTGGCTTGGCTTGGCTTGGCTTGGCTTGGCTTGGCTTCCACTGCCTAGTCTCAGGTCGATCATAATGAAGAGACAAAACAAGTAAGGAGGACATAACATCTTAATATTACATGAGCCAGACAAAAGCATTAATGATCCGAAAGATCAAGTTCAGTTGGGAATTTACATTAGAGAACATAGTCTGCAGCTGCTTCCTCTTCTCATAACGAACACTTCTTCTCCCACCATCAATTCCACGACAAGATAAATTCAAAAAAATACCTATAATATCCAACACCCAAGGTACTGAAAAATCACGATTACACTCTCAGCTCTCTCTCTACTTCTCATATACGCTGCTCCATTATGATTCCACTCAGGGCTTCCCCTTCATTTATTATTGCTTGCTGCAAGTAACTTGATTGACACCCGCTGACTTGCGTTTTCCTAAGAGAATCGAAGATACACTCAACATTATGGTCAAAGCACGTGGGAGATGAGAATGCTTCAAGGAACGAAGTTAAGGTATCTGATATATGATTTTACAGAATCCAAACTAAATTAAATAAACCGGTAAGGTGAACTGGAGTGAAGAATTACATGGTAATCAAGGCAAATCAGTGCATTTGTGCATTTTAATGAGATACAGAAACCATCGGGAAAATCAACCACGGGGACCTTCTCATCATCATCGATCTACGTACCAAGCATGGCAAAGGAAATAAATGTAGAGCACAAAAACATAACCAGAAGACAACTAGCACAGGTATTAAGTTGACACCAAATGCATCCTCTAATAATTAAATTCATTGAAATCACATTGAATAAGACCATGTTCTACGTAACAAATGATAAAGCCAATTATCATTTCAAAACTGTTTTCAGATTTCTCAATTGCTTCACCTGGACACTGATCAAACAAAAACAATAATAATAAAAAAAAAACCATTACTTGATTAACCTTGAACAGGTGATATAACCACGCAATGCGTATTACAATCCACAGCTTTGGGAACTGGAAACCTATGCTCTTTCAATGCCTACAAAACCAACAAACAAAAGTTTCACCACGAACCACTATAGTAAAATTGAATAAAAGACAACAGTAACAGAAAAGGCAACCTTTATAGATGCGAATTCTTTCAGTGTAGCGAGTGTTGACAAGTATAGCCAATTACAACTAGGCAGGTGCCTCCAATAACCCCCCTTGGACTTTGCAGCTCTAAAAACTCTTTCTGCCAAGCCCAAGTAGCCTCATTGCCAAAACAGTATCATCCTCTATAGCAACCTCGTAAATATCAGATTCTTTGTCAATCCGTATTTAAATATCAAATGCTTGTAAGATTTTAGAGAAGCACATGCTTGACTACAGTAAACAATAATTTATACTTGAAGATGACAATACAAATTTGGAATCAGCAGGGTCTATCACAACAGCATGTCAAGAGCAATGCAAAAATCCGGCTAAGAATTCTGCCACATCCAAGCCCACCAATATCGGTGCTAGAAATGCAAAACAATGAAGTCAATAACTGCACAGATTTTTGCATTTCCTATTCAAACCTTCATCTGTTTCCTTTATTGCACTAATTGATAAAACCATCCCAAACTTCACCAGTAATCCCTACAAGAACAAGAACCGTCTCTAAAATGGTGAAAGCGGCTGCTGTCCCTCACAACAATGTCTCTTTCAAAAACCTTTGATATTAGTTTAATTGCAAAATGACAATCTGCGCATACTCTTAAATTCTTAATAATCCTAATTGGGGTCCCTGGTAGTGTATTAATGAGCATAAAAGCAATTGCAATCTTCTCACTATGATAAAACAAAGCACTTTCCTTTTCTTCCTCTTCAATGTCTGCAAGCACATTTGCCGTGTGAGGCACATACCCTGCCAATTTCAACTTCATGGCTATCTCCACTAGCATTTTATATAGTGCCTCACTTTGAGGATGAGTCCTATCACCCATAACAAACTCATGGACATGATTTCCCAACTCTACAAGGCTATACCCTGGAGTTTTTCTGACTCCTTCACTAAGCATTGTCCTTCTCACCTCATGCACGTCTGACCAACGCTGCTCGGATGCATACAGATTGGAGAGGAGCACATAATCTCCACTGTCCTTAGGCTCCAACTGTAAGAGTCGGGCTCTTGCAAATGCTCCTAAGCCTAAATGCCCATGTATTGTGCAAGCCCCTAACAAGGTCCTCCAAATAACAGCATTAGGCTGCAGTGGCATATCCTGAATATAATCATATGCTTCTTTCAACAAGCCTGCTCTACCAAGCAAATCAACCATGCAACCATAGTGCTCTATTCTAGGCACAATATCATATTGCTCCTTCATCCTTTTGAAGTATTCAAACCCCTCATTAACTATACCGCAATGACTACAAGCATATAAGACCCCAACAAAAGTGATCTCACTAGGCACCAATCCCTCTCTCTCCATATCCTTGAAATGCTCAAGAGCTTCTTTACCGAATCCATTAACAGCCAATCCAACAATCAAAGAAGTCCAAGAAACCACATTCCTCTTAATTCCCATCTCATCAAAAATCTTGCGTGCTTCACTAATGGTTCCGCACTTTGCATAAAGGTCCAGAAGGGCATTGTTAGCATGCAAATTTTTGTTGAGACCAACTTTCACCATATACACATGAGCCCTCCTGCCCAAGACCAATGTTGCAAGCTCAGCACAGGCAGACAGCAAACTAACCATAGTGAATCCGTCCGGCTCAACACCTTCAGAACCCATTCTCTTATAAAGTGTTAAAGCCTCATTGGGTTTCCCGTTAAGAGCAAACCCATTAATCACCGAATTCCAAGCCACAATATCCTTCTCAGGCATTAATTCAAATACTTTGTATGCACTCTCGAACTGGCCACAAGCAGCATACATGTGAAGCAAACTGTTTTGAACAAACAACAATGATTCGAACCCATTTTTCGCAACAAGGGAATGTATCTTTTCACCCACTTTAACATCGACCACCTTAGACACGGCCTTCAAAAGAAAAGGATATGTGTGTGTGTCAGGTTTCTGTTGCATGTGGTGGTACAATTCAATGGCTGATTTTGGATTTTCACTCTCAGCATAGCCTCTAATCATGGTATTCCATGTGAAAACGTTTGGGCTTTGGATTTGGGTAAAAATATTGTGTGCATAGTTCATAGGGACCGAAAGGGAAACAGCAGTGTATATAAGGTGCTTGCCCATGTCTAAGTTGGTTACTGGGATGCCATGTCTGATAGAGAAGGCATGGATTTGTTTCATTTTGAACTTGGAAGAGGCACAAGTTTGCAAAAGGGCAATGCATTTTCGGACAACGTAAGGTATTCGGTTATCTGGGCAGGATGGATTTGTACTCATCTTTGCATGTCTGCCGCATACGCTTACTTCGTTAGCTTCTGCTAGAAAATGTAATGACTGAAAGCATGGAAGAAGACAAAACAACAATGTCTTCTCTAATTTCTGAACACTAAAAACGGATTGCAATGTCTTTTGGACTGCCTTTGAAAGTGTGTTCTTTAATATCATTTGGAGTAAAAAGGCAACGAATTGATTTTTCTCTTGTTTTTTGAGTGAAATGAGTAGGTTTTTCAAAGATTGTTATCTTTAGGCTTGAAAACATACTCTAATTGATACCTTTTCAATCCATTTGTATCTTTTACAAAAACACTAACACCAATCATAAGTTGCAACAGAAATTAAAAAAAAAATGTATAAATTTCCCAGAACTCAAAGTTCAGGAACTTAGATCATGAAATAAGTTTAACGCAGCTTCCATGGATTTATTATTTGATTTGAGATACATTGCCATCAATGCATTACAGATGGCCACTGATTATTCCAGTCCCCTCTTTATCACCAACGCATGAAAGGATTTCCCGAAGTTCTTAACTTCAAAGCAAGCACTTATGAAACAAGTGTAAGTATAGATGTCTGGCTCAAACCCAAACCCTTGCATCTCGAGAAAAAGATTAAACGCATCCTCATCTTTATCATGCACTACATAAGCTGCCAGCGTGGAATTCCAGGTAGCCAAATCTCGGGTGCCAACAGCACCATCAAACACCCCTTCAGCATCTTCTGATGAACCACATTCCGATTATGCAGTGAGTGTAGCATTACATAAAGCATTATAACACTCAAGGCCGTGTTTTATAATCTTACAGTGAAGTTGCATCGTTAACTTATAGAACTTATCATTGTCAAGAAACGTCAAAAGTGGAGCAAATGTGCCATCTTCAACCATAACACCTTCCTTCTCCATCCAATCTAATAGCCAAAATGCAGTGTCACGGTCACCCACTTGCACAAAGCCATCAATGAGTGCGTTCCACGAGACAAAATTACGCGCTGGCATACATATCATAAGCATCTTCAACTCTTTCACACTCGGCATACATGTCCAATAAAGCGCTACCCGCATAAACATTCCGTTCATAACCGATCTTAACAATCAAGGAATGCACTTGTTGTCCAAGATCATATCGAGACGCACGAGCTCCCCCTTTAAGTATACTTCCAAAGGTATAGTCATCAGCTTGAAAGCCACGTCTTTTCATTGATTTTAGAAAATCCCAAGCAGCTCTCGAGTTCCCAGAATCTACATAGGCAGTGATCATGGTGTTCCAGGTAACGGTGTCTTTGTGGGGCATTTCGTCGAACAGTTTGCAAGCAAGATTTAAGTCTCCGACGTTGCAATTTGAATGTCGGCTGAGGATGTTGTTGGCGACGTAACTATCAGAAAAAATTCCTGATTTGACAGCCTGGCAATGGGATATGAAAACGCTGTACAGAGCATGTCTTGAGCTCTCGATCACTGAAACCAATGGCCTCGTTCCTTCTCTCTGTCACGGTGACAAGTTTGGCTGATGTTGGCGAAATGCAAAGCAGCAAAGGTATAGTACAAGCAAGCTGTTGTTTTAGCGCCACTACATGGGCCATGACCAAATACTAGTGACTTTGACAACGTCGCCCATGAGTCGGCAAAACCGGCTATATTGCTCTGAAGTCTGGACAGTCAGTCCTCTGTACTCTGTAGCCTTTCTTTTCCTTTCCTATCAATGGATTGGATTGCTGCTACTCTTTTAATAATCGCTTGGAACTGTTCTAGCCTTGCAATGCAAACTTAATCATCGATCCATCTTAACTATCATTTGAAACTCAACTAAATCCCTTTTCAAAATAATCTTTATGAGTTGAGCAAGAAGAACCGAAACCATATCTAAAGATCCACTTCAGATGAGATCCAACACCGATTTAGGCAAGGAAAATACTGGCAAACATATCTCATAAGAATTCAGTAGAAAAAGATTACTGTTTTGCCAAAGGTCACATCTTTCTCTTTCTTATATCAGAAACTCCCATCACCATCTTCCTCTTTCCCTACAAGATACGTAGTTAATAAATAAAAAAATATGATATTCTATTCCAACATACTGAAAACAGGGACGAAATCAATATTGCACTCAGTTTTCCGAAATCAATATTGCACTCAGTTTTCCTTCTACTTCTTTTCATTTATGCCGCATACATAATGATTACACTTGGAGCTGCTCTTCTCTTTTTTCTGAGGTGTTCCACACAATGAAGTAGGTGAAAATTATCTCTTTAGGGTAGTGTTGCTGCAAACAACTTAATCGACACCATGTCTATCTGTCTATCGTTACAAAAAGGTTTCGCATATTTCACCAGCTGCACAATTGTTTCTGAACTCGGGAGTTTTGGGAGGATTTGCCACCCTTGTCTTTGTAAGAGTTTCTGGATGCAAAACTCCTCCGCCCCCCACGAGCTGCTGCTACGGCACGTTTTCTTTGCTTGTTTAGACTCTTGTTCAGTTCAGCATCATTTTCAATTGCACTTTGATTATCTTCTTCCTGGAAAATGAAACTGCTATTAGTTTTGCACATAAGAAAAGAAGGAAAGGAAAGATAAATGTCAGGTGATATAGTGTTATAAAGCAGTCCAAACAGCATGGCACTAAAATTTTTACAATGAAGAGCAACAAACAAATTAGAGCATGATACTAAATGATATCGTTTTTTTTCTTTTTACCTAGAGGATCAAGTAGAAACAAAGAAGATATAGAACATGATACTAAATGTAGTTACATACACCCGCGCATATAAACCAACCAACACAACTTGACGATGAAAAGTACATTTGCATTAGAGCACGAGGCATTTTCCTTTTGGGGGCATTTGTAAAGAGATGAGAAGAAATAGAGCTATTGTTAATCTAGTATGTGGTTAAACATCCCCCACAAGATATAATTCAACAGAAGGAAAATGTGATGCAGAAGAACCAAGTATTTAGTAAGAATACTTGGGATGTATTATAAAGATGCAATCAAGCTGGATCCACAGGCTCAACATCGTAAGCCAATAAGCTTTTGGACATGGGATGGATGCTAAGCCCCAAGTAACACTGTAATCCAAACCCCCAAAAAATGCATGCCGTATAACATGTTACATGTCAGACCAATATAAAAAATTCAACAGCTGGAGCAAACAATAATTGAAAATGTACCTTGTCGCTGTCATCTTGAATTTCAGGCCTGTTATCTTGAACTGCTTCGCAACTCCGATGCTTAACCTCTACCCCATCCTCATCAGAGTTTGAAGTTTGCTCTTCCTGAAAAGTAATTATTCTTAATAATTTAAAACAATCCAATGCAGGGATACAGAACAAAAACATTCTGGACAAGAGTACATAACAACAGACAAAAATCATTGATATATTGAATGCAGGTGTGTTCCAGGAGATGCAGTTAAATAAACTCAAGACTGCAGGTCTGCAATTTAAATCTGGGCATCCTTCCCAAAGCCATGATATTAACCTTTTTAGAATGGTTATCTTTGCATACTTGAATCCATCAATAAATATTTTGGCTTTAAATATCTTCAACATTGATCATTTCGCCATTTGTTTCCTTGTCACTCTCCATAAATTGCCCGTTCAAGAATTTTTCTTGCATGTCATGGTAATGGTATGATTATTTTTCTCTGATCTCTTTTGATAAAGTCATTTATAAAAACATAAGAAGCTGAAAGAGGGTTTTGGTTCGTTAGTATGCAAAAGGGGCAGAGCACAAAGTACACAATCCACAACAGGGTCCCTTTATCGATAACAAAAATCATTCTGGTTGTCAAAGAAATTTTTTTCCATTTTTTGATCAACTTCAGACATATTAAATTCAACCAACTCTTGATCTTTAAAGTTCTACTTTTCCAATGATTAACCATCACTAGTAAGATAAATTACTTATCATGTCTCAAGATACCCAAGAATCAAAACACCATATCCAAATGAATCATTGCAACTCCCTAACAGGCATGGCGAAGTTCCTCTTACTATGCCCACAGATAATGCAATGTGTTCTTCTATCAATGTGTTCTGATGAAGCAACATAAAGTTCAACTACACTCAGTGATATCAAGAGGTTAAGGCCTCAGTTTGTATTGAACTTCCAAGTCAGGCCACTTAAATGGGTAGTGACAATAAAAGCCAAGAAAAATATACCTGCTCCTCCAAGTGCAAAGAACTTAAACCCTTGACATTTGCTTCCGTCGACTCAACAAACTGTTTATCTTCAGATTCCTCTCTGTCAGAGTCTGTATCATCTATGTCCTCTTCAATGAACTGCAAAAAAATAGAACTTCACTCAGAGCTGTAATGCAAAATCATTTAAGAGATTTTTTATTTGATTATACATGCTATCCCAGAACAAAAGGAAAAGTGTACAAGGTGGAACATCAAAAGCTGAAACCCAGCACCATCAAGTGTGTACTCATAACTCCTAAAATCCACAACAAATACAAAGAGTTTCACTGTTATATCAAAGATCTGTAGTGTCCTATTTTCCAACAAGATGCGGATGAATTGAGACATTATGGAAAAAGCATCACTTGTAGTTGATGGGACCAACACTGAGAGGAATGTTAAGGGTAACAGACTAGATAGTAAGAGATAGAACCACAGAAAAATACAAGAAAAGTAATTTTCATAAAACCATCTACAAGATGTACCTACAAATTTGTGCATTGAGATGGCAAATGGCAATGATTCATGTTCAAGAGCATGCAATAGAAGACTGGCTTTCAACAGAAAAGAGGCAACTACAAGATAAGCAGGGAGCTTTCCAAAGGAATTAGACGTTGACACATGCCTATCAAATATCAAAGGTTGATGATACAGCACAAAACCTTGGACAGACTGTAGTCATGTTCACTTAATATGAGTTGATGATGAAGTTGGGTGAATTCCTCAAAATAGTGCACCAGCACTGAGGAAGCAGGATACAAGAAAAATAAATAAAACCTCCCACCCCCATAGGACAATTTAATGAAAAATGCTTCACCATACTTTCTCAATGTCCTCCTGATCTTTCCTTGAGAAGCCACTGGCAGCAAGTTCCTTGTCAAGAAAACCAGAAGATTTGGATATTGAGGAAAAGGATGGCCAGCCAGTTTCATCTGTGTCTGCATCAGAGCCCTCATTGTCATCTGTGCTTACTTGAAAAGAGAGGTTAAACCTGTGGAGACAACAGAAATTATTAAGCATGAGGAACTGCCTAATGGTTAGGAAATTTTGAAATATTCCAGAAGGCAAGATGCAATCCAGAACTACCCAATTGGCAGTCTAAGTTTCAAATATCAGATTAGAAATTTAGCAAAATAACAACTGACTGACCTCTTCTGAAAAAACTTAAAGATGCATTCAACATCACGGTCAAAGTACCTGGGAAATGGGAATGTGTTAATGAATCAGTTATTGCATCCAATATATCAGTAAACTAAATTGACATGGTGATGAAGATGGGAGCTGAATAAGTACATCTGCGCATTCCGATGAGATACAGAAACCATCTGTGGAAAATCAATCACGGTGACCTTCTCATCATCATCAATCTACAAAGCACAGCAATTCACAAGGATAATAAATAAAAAGAAAGAAAAAAAAACATAACCAGAAGATAACAACAGCTAACAGCTCCACATTTTTAAGTTGGTATCAAATGCATACCATAATGTTAAACTCATTGAAATCACAGTGAATAAGACCATGCTCTGCCAAACGAACAATAACGCCAAGTACCGTCTCGAAAATAGTTTCTGGATTTTGTAATTCCTTCACCTGGACACTGATCACACAAAAGCATTCAATAATCCATTACAAACAGAAAGAAAGATATCTGCATTTTTTGTACATTAGATTAGAGAAAGAAAGAGCAAGCAGCACTCACAGTGGATAACCTTGAACAAGTGACATGATCACACAATGCCGATTACAATCCACAGCATTTGGAACCGGAAACCCATGCTCTTCCAATGCCTAACTCAAAAAATAACCAAAACCCATTATTACCCAATTAAAATACTACACAAATATCTACATGATAAAGCTAAATTATTTCTAAGAATTAACAACAACCCAATACAGTAAAAAGCTAAAAGAACAAAGAAAACAAACCTTGCCTTAAAATAAATAGCCAAAACCCATTATCATCCATGAAAAAGTAAAACACAAATTCGACACGATAAAGCTAAATCCTTTCCAAAAATCAGAAAAAATCAAAGCAGCCCACTAAAATACAGCACATTCTTTGAGAAGAGAAAGGTTTACCTTCATAAAGGCGAATTCTTTAAGAGCAGCGAGTCTAGACAAGTAAAGCCAATTAAAACTAGAGCGATGCCTCAAATAATCCCTCTTAGACTTAACAGCTCTAAAAGAAACCCTCCCAAGCCGATGCAACTTCATGGCCAAAACGGTACCGTCTTCAGAAGCAACCTCGTATATATCGGATTCTTTACCGGTCCCCAATTTACGACCGACACTGGAAATGACACCGCGATTAACAAGGGTCTTGATGGCGAGGAAATCGTAGCCGAGGTAAGTGAGACGGAAACCGTCGTATTTGGAGGAGTCGTGGTGGACGAGCTTGTGCTTGAGGAGGTTCTTAAGGACTTTGTAGGTGCCACCGTGTTTTAGAGAGGCTATTCGGTCTATGAGTTCGGCGGGGACTATTTCGTGGTTTCGCATCCCCATCTCTACGGCTGTTAACACCCTGAAGTCGTCCTTTGAGAGATAACGTAACACTTCGACGTCTAGCTTCATGTTTGTGAAAGGAATCAATCAGACGATGCCGCCGCCGTTGTCGTCGTCTTCCACAGCAGTAGCAGCCCGTAGGTCTCAGCAAGCAAGATAAACTAGCAAGGTAAAGAGAGAGACACCGTTGCTTGCTTATTATAGACTACTAAGTGGTGGGCTGGGCCGGGCTTTACATGACTAATAATAAAATTAACTTTGATTTTAGTTTATCAAGTTAAATAATAATAATAATAGTATGAGTAACAGTAGTAGTAATGAAAAAAAGAAAATGTTAGCATTAAAAATAAATCTAAACATTTTTTTTAAAACTCTGTATGGTCTTTGAGCAATGGCAAACAAAAAGCAGCCGGGCCGAGGGTATTTTTACTGGGATTTTAATCAAAATCATAGTAATGTGATAAATTTTCCAAGCTTCAACTATGAATCTTGTATTACTTATACTGGGAATAGGTCCATCATGGACTCATGAATGTTCCTATTTTTAAAAGGAAAATTGTATTGGGCATCTTGTAATTTGATCTAAATCGTGATTACTAGCTCTAATTTGAAAAATTATGTTTCACATTTTACATCAATAAAAATTTAAAACATGATCAAACTACACTCCTGTATACCATACCAAACACCATAAAATCAAAGCTTAGAAATTGTAGCATCTTGCAGTTCTTGACTGTCCTTGTTTTAGGAAATATTTTAAAAAGTTTGATTTTTTAATCCATAACAGTATTTGCAATTTGGACCAAACTTGGTTTTAATTTTCCCATTTTAAAATCATAAAAATCTATCATCCACAACCAGCCTGTCCTTGTTTTAAGAATCCACTATCGATTCAGCAGAGTACCAAAAAATCTTCACGTTGCCTCTCTGAAGCAACACACACACCTTGAATTTGTGCGTCCATTTCATTCATGTAAAATATGGAAAGGCACTGTCTATTATAAAATATAACCAAAGACTCCACCACCCTATAACCCAACCATGCAGAAGAAATTGCAACTTCTCTCTCTTACACGACCCAGATAAAAGTTGCCCTTTGGAAATATGACAGCATTTAAAACAACACAAATATCTTTATCGGAGGTCACATGGTGTATAGTTTAAGACAAGGAGTGATAAACCCAAGACCACGACATATTAGATGAGTCTGATGCCCACTCTTACGAGCCAAATCCCAAGAGAAATTTGTGATGTTCAAAGCAACTTGGAACAAAGCACGTTATCGGTGGCATGCAAATGCAGCTTTTCCTCATTCCTCCGCAGCACTGGCAGCACTTAAATCCACACTGAGGTCAACAACCTGCAACATGAAAGGTAGAATTAATTACAACGTGGATTCCAGCGAGAATAAAATGACAAGCAACAAGAAAAACACTATATACGTTTAACTTTAAATGATATGTACAAGAACTGATCACCTTTGATGCTTAGTTAGGATCTGGTTCAACTATTGCCCCAGTTCAATCTTAAAATTTGAATAGAATTTAAATACAAACCCCCAGTTTTGTGCCTCCTCCAAAGGTCAAGGACAAACTTTAATTAGATGTTCCCCTTGACATAATCCAGCCAAACAATCAATGGCATGCGCATTGGCAAAAACATATACCAGCAAGAGATAGAATTCAACAGTGAATAGTTTTCTTAGAAGTCAATCATGCGGGGCTCTTTTTACGAGTTCAATTGATTAACATCACAATTGTGTACATAACAGAATCGCAGCTATTAAAATCACAAGCCCAAGATGGTAGAGATTCTACAAAGAGTAGTTTTTTACCACAAATACTCCAACACCAGAGAGTGCAATCTTACCTTTCCAGTTATCATGGTATACATGTTCAGAACATCTGTAACAGTTGACTCAAAGTGTGTTGTGGCATCATAGCTCTGCCAAACATTAAGAAACTCGAATTAGGGTGCATCCATAAAGGAAAGGTGAAGCAACACAATCACAACTAGCAGCAGCATTCAGAAAAAAAAAAATTGCACTCACTGTCGAAATAAAGCAATTGTCCAAAGAAGGTTCATTGACCGGTTCATATCTGTCATAAATATCGAAGAATATCTCATCAACAGGACCTAGGAGGTCAATTCCAGGTTTCAATTCAGATTCAGGATGATCAGTCTCTGCCTCGGTTGATACAAATGCAATGAATTTTCCCTTTGGAGCAACATTGTGGGTATAAGAACAGCAGAAAAGGTACCTGCTCAACACAGAAGCATCACAAAAATTTAGCACACAGAGAGGCAATATATTTGTTCCAGCTGAGTCACCGTAATGAAAGCTTCCCCCTCAGATAGACCTTTCAATTGGAGTAAGCAATTCAACTATACCCCATGGATGTCCTTACCTATAAAACAGAAACTAAGCTTTCCAAGACAGTAACAAAAATGATAATTGGGCAAACGGATTTCAGAGTTTTACCATGAAAAGGCAATATCAAAGGAAAAAATACCTAAACCAGAAAGCAATAAATACAAAAATAAGAACACCTAAACTGCAGCAGACAAGAGACTTAACTATCATTTCCTGTAAAAAACACAACTCAAATGTAGGCTGATATATGGTAACACTAAAAATAGATAATGTTGAAATGTCCAATTATAATCCTTCAATATTTTACAAAATAATATGGGACTGGAAAGGAGAATATTTGTACAACTGATCAAGTATCTAGAACTCACATGTCTGATCTGCGACCCAGCTGCTTCTGTGGCAGGATAACCTGCACTGAATGAGATTCATCGGTGCTTGGTATTGGGTGGCTCATAATGGCAATTGCCCTTGCAACCCTACCAACCTTCCTAGCCTGTTCAAATGCATTCAACTTTCTGTAAATAATGGAACATTCATTTTTTATCTTCAACACACACACATACACATATATATAGATTCTGGCTTCAATAACTATTTTTTTTGTCCTCCATACCTTGTTGGGTAAGTAGGAAGGATCACAAACAACTTTCTTGCACTTAGCAGTTTCCCCTTCTGATGTGACACCAGCAACTTTGCCTTCCTCGTTGAACTCTACCTGAAATTACAGCAATTTGCCACTTCCATGTTATATTTCCAGTCTACAACAACAGTCATATGCACGCATATTTTTATCGGCATATATAGGGTGACACAATTACACAAGAAATAACAAATCAAATTTCAGAAGCATAAACAAGTACCTTGCACTCAGGTTTATTCAACATGTATGTGCCTCCATAAACAGCACTAAGCCGTGCAAATGCCTAGGTGGAACAACACACCCAGATAAATGTCATTATTTCAGTATATAACAAGTTAGCATGTTGAGGATTGAGACAGGTGGAGAAAGAAGGGGTAGGGGGTAGGCAGGGAGAGAGTGAGTGAGTTACCTGTGGGAGCTCTCCTAAACCATACAGAGGGTAAATATATGGTGATCCTCCTTGAAAACGGGCAAGGGACTCCGCATATAGCTATCACATAATCAGGAGGAAAATTTTCAAATAACACATAAAATAAAATAAAATAAAAAATTCAAATGTAACAGAGATCAAAACATTTGTACGAAAACTATACTTAGATTATCACCTTCATCCTTTTAACAGTATCCAGTGCAGGTTCATTTAGGTAGCGATCATCTCTATGTAGTGCCAATGCATGACCGATGAAGTCTATGGTATTGTCATCAAGACCATATTTTCTGACAAAAAGTTAACTGGATAATAAGAAAAAACTGTGCTCACCAAGTTTATTGTTGAATACAAATTGACTCACAGCAATCCAAATAACTTCTAAGATATTTTTCAAACCAAAATAAAGGTATTGAACATAACATGAGAATCCATAAAAGCTGCAGTGAGGTATTACAAAGTAGCACACAAAGTGGCATGGTTGCAATATAAAACCAGGAGCAAGAACATACGCAATCAGTTCTCTGGTAGTCACTCTAGTCAAGTCCATTCCCTCATGGGTTTTAGGATCACTGTCTTCGTAGTTCTGGACATATATGAAAAACTTGCGAGCACGGCGCTTTTCAAAAAGACCCATGAGAGGAGATTTGAGTGCCTCCATATCAGTTGCGGGCACCTTGTGGACCTATTATAGAAGTCCATACCAACAGCTTTGAGTTAAAAACATATCACAATAGAAACTACTGAGATCAATCAACCCCTACTGAGCTTGAACATAAGTATACCTTTCCCTTGTTGAAGACGTAGCCGCCATCCACTGCTTTGAAGTACAGATACTTGGTAACATCTGTGTGAATGAGGACACGTACAAGATTGCCATTTGCCATCATAAACTAGCCATATGGAGACACATGACAAAAGAGCAGAGATTATAAAATGACAAGTTCAGAAACAGAATAACTGGTCAGATAACAGGAAGTGTTGAGAAGCTAAGTTGGAAATACACCTTAGGAATCATGTCAACATTATAATCCCTGCTTGAGCCCAGATGTGCTGGAGGCTTATCGTTTCCCCTGAACCTCTTCCAGAGCTGTAAATAAATTAATTCACAATCAAAACCGATCACTCACAAGAGTAGTGAGTAGCAGAAAAACAGCAAGTGATTGGCAAATGCAGATCATGAATAGTAAGACCTGAATGAGGTTCAGCGACGCAGACTCTCCCCCGTAGTAGTCATTCCTGTCCATATGCAGGACCTGACTCAACAAGACATACACGAAACGTAATCATGTTAGCATCAACAAATACACTCTTACAAGTGCATAAAACTCAATATGATCCAAATACAGCCGAAAGTTGTCAAAAGGAGAATACAGAAATCATGTACAGTTATTTGCAGTAATTCCATGCAAACAGATCCATTTCCTACGATTGCAACTCGAAAGTCAAAGGAAGGATGGTCATGATTGAAGTGAAACCCAAAACCCAGCAAACGATTCAATGAAAACCCATTTCAAGACTTAGCATAAGAAGCTAAAGAACCAGAAATCAATCCATGTTTCTCCAAAAACATCTGAAAAGTTTTCATTTTTTAAATCAATCAGTAAATAGCTCCAGTAAAGCCAGAGTCTTTGCAAATCCAAACAAATATAAATGATCAGATCAATCATTAACAATCAGCTTGATCTGTGTATGCAACCCTAATCTAGAAAACAGGGTAGAATTCACAAATCAAACGATATAGATCCATCACATACCCTATTGGGAATATGGGAAAGAAGAAGAAGAAGAAGAACCGACCTTGAGGCCGTCAACGGAGAGAAGACCACTGAGGATGCATTCTTTGAGACCAGTGCCCAAAACAATCACATCGTACTCTTCATCCATGATTCAGATCAAAATGATATTTTTCCTTTTGGGGTTTTAGGGTTAGGAAAGATAGAAGGATGAGCAGAAGCAGAGGAATAGAAAATTTAAGACAAGACAGAAGGCCAAAGGCTAATTGTTTAAATAATCCAAAGCAAAGCCAAGCAAAGATGCTTTGTGTGTTAATTCGGAAAAAACCTTCCTTACACAATGCGAGCCATTATTATTTGACGATGGGACTTGTGATGGATAGGGTTAATACCCGATATCTATCCATTTATATCCGACCCGAGCATCCATGTTCATTTAGTATTTTGGGATTACAGTAACTTTTGTTTTAACATCCATTTTATAAATATACTGTCTTAAAAAAATATTAAATTAATTTATTTTGGTATTTTTTTATAATTTTGATGTGTTTATATTAAAAATAAAAAAAAAATTATTTTAATATATTTTTAAATAAAAATATTTTTAAAAAGTATTTTACATCACAATACCAAACATGAAATTAATCATATATAAACCAGTTTTATTACACTCGAATTAATGAAGTTTAGAACTTATTTATATTTTTTTTCTCAACTTTTTTATCCAAAAAGCAAATTGAAAAATAATATTAATATTTTAGATCAGCTCAAAGCTTAATATTCATCAAATTTGTGCTTGTTTGAGATTGAATATGCTTTTTGCATAGAAAATTATTATATTAATGTTTTTTAATTTTTTTATGATTTTGATTTGTTAATATTAAAAATATTAAAAAATACATGTGTTTTCAAATAAAAAGATTTTTTATGTAAAAATGCCTATATCAAGAATTATAATTTTATATATGTATTATTCTCAACAAAATATTTTTTTTTACAGTAATAAAAAAACATATTTTTTTAAAGAGGGATATTATTTGACCAATCGAGTTACGTATATTTAACATCTTCATGCTAATGGTTTTTTATAAAGGGGTGATGAAAGCTTATGCAAATCTTTTTATTTTTCAATTTTTACCTATCTATTAGTAGAACTATTTATTTTATTGTAGATGATTATGAAAAAATAAATACAAGAAGAAGAAGAATACAAGATTGTTAACTATAGAAAATAATTCATTGGAAATATATGTTGAATGATAGATATGGAAAGCACATGGCAACGAGACTATTGATTTAGACACTAGAGGGGTCAGGTGGTCTCTCATTCCGTACAGCCTCATGCTTTTGGCTTTTTGTGGAGGCTTCCAGCAACAGTTATCGGGTGATAACTCCATATAGATAATTCCTGTTTATTTTTATATTTTAAAAATATTTTAAAAAAATTAGATTTGTTTTAAATTTTTTTATTTTAAATTAATATATTTTTTATGTTTTTAGATTATTTTGATGTGTTAATATCAAAAATAATTTTAAAAAAATATAAAAAAATATTATTTTGATACATATCTAAATAAAAAACACTTTAAAAAACAATCACAACTACACTTCCAGACAAACGACAAACTACATAAAGTATGCATTTCCAGATGTACATAAAGTATATTTCACATCAAGATATCAAAATAATCTATTTATAACGATAATTTTTTAAAGTTTTTTTTATTTTAAAATATATTAAAATAATATTTTTTTTATTTTTTAAAAATATTTTTGACATTAACATATTAAAATGATCTGAAAACATTAAAAATATATTAATTTAAAGTAAAAAAATTTTAAATTTTAAATTTTTTTAAAAGCGTTTTTGAAATGTAATATTAAATACATATATAAAGTTTTTTTTTTAATTTTTTTTCATATTTTTTATTTTGATGTCTCGGATTCTTAAGTATAGGATTATTTGGCAAAGTGATGCATTGCGGGGAAAGCATCATTTTTTTGTGTTTTTTTACCTCGATGCAACCGCAATGCACCATGTTGCCCGACGAGGGCCAAGAAATAATAAGGAAAATGAGAAGGATGGGCAATTTGTTTTCAAAATAACATCACTTTTAATTTATTATTATTTTTTATATAAATTAATCGAGGGTTAGCCCGAGTTAATATATTTAAAATTTAAGTTTACTTACAGGAACAACCCAACATATTTCTAGCACTTCATTTACAAGAAAAATCTCAAGAACGACAACCTTTTTCTCATTTTCTTTTAGTTTGTTTGTGGGCGAATCAATTTTCATTCGTGAAAAAGGAGAGAGTGATGGATTGTAATTGTGATACAAGATATTTTTTAATTAAAAATATCTTAGAATATATTTTTTAATTTTATTTTTAATTTTAGAATCAATATATTAAAACTAAAAAAAATATCTAAAAAGTATTTAGACAAAAAAACATTTTTAAAATCATTTTTTAAAATGAGTTAAACTACAAAAACAAAGAAACTAGGCTACAAGGTGAAAAATTAGAAGAAAAAAAATGAAATTGAAAGATTATCGATGACATGGCCAAAGTCCAAGCAGCATCTAGCAATCACTATCAAAAGGTAAAGAGAGAATAGGATGGTTATGGCATATTCGAGCTCTAGGTTGCTTATATGATGGTCACTGGAGATTTATATGGTTGTTAATTTTAGGGCCTGTGAAATTAGTTGAGATACGCGCAAGCTGACCCGGACACTCACGTTAAACTAAAAAAAAATAAAATGAGAATAAAATAAAAGAGAAGGAGAACCGTCGCATGTTATGATTAATATTTTATATTGTCAAGTTGTTTTTTAAATTATTTTTTATTTTAATATATATTTTAATATTTTTTTATTTTTTAAAAATTATTTTTATATCAACATATTAAAATAATAAAAAATTATTAAAAAAATAAAAAAACTCTTAAAGATATTTTTTAAATATAAAATGAAATGCACTCGGTGGTCTCTCTCTCAGTGTTGATTAACTCGCCGTTAGAGAGAGGGGGAGAAGAAAAAGGAATATGCAAAGTTGTAATGATTGTAGTGAGGGAGTGTCGTCAACATGGACCCCACACCTCTACCTTTTTCCTTCCTTTGTGGTGGACGGACACTCTCCTAGTCTCCTTTCATGAGCCACTCCGTCCCGTCCTCCTTAATTCTAAAATACTAAACATTTTTTATTTATATTCCTTTTACTCTAATTAATTTCTCCATCACTCACCACCCACGCTCACTTTTTAATCGGTATTATTAAACTCTGTTGTTTTTTTTTTATAAAATCTTCATTTTTTATTTTAAATTAATTTTTTTATTTTAAAATTATTTTGATAAGTTAATATTTAAAAATAAATTTAAAATAATAATAAAAAATATTATTCAAAGCAAAAAAAATATTTTAAAAAATAATTACAACTATATTATTAAATAAACTCAAACATATTAACTCAAAATCTACCTCGAATTAAGTTTTATACTGGTTAAAATTGATTAACTTGATATATTAATTAATTCATAATTTAATTAATCTATTTTATAGTTAGATTTGACTTGATTTATCCAATTTATTAACCGGGTCATGAGCCGGAACCGATAATAACTTTGATCTTCATCGCTGCCCTTGCACAGTGCACACACTCTCTCTCACTCAATCACACACTCTTTTATTTAAATAAATAAATAAACACATCCCTTCTTCAAAATTAAATAACTATTATTAAAATAAATTAATCAAGAAACAAAGACAAAGCTTTTTCTGTTTTCTTAGTTTCTGGTCTGGTGTAAAAAAAATAATAAAAATTCTCCCCCCACCCCAGTAATTAAAATAGCAGAGGCAGAGGGAGTTTCACCCTTCTCTTTCTCTCCCTCTCTCTCATACAGAAAACTTAAAAATTTCTCCATTTAGAATTCAGGTTTGGTATCTGCACAATCTCTCTTTGTTTTAATTTATTTTATTTACGCGGTTTTGCTTCTCATATCCTTTATATTTCCTATGTTTTCTCAATTTTTTTGAGCTTTTAATTGTTGTTTAGCAAAAAGATATTAATTTTATTGTTGATTGTTGCTTATTGATGCAAATGGGTTTTGTGTTTTAGGGTCTGGTTGTGGATCTTTGATGATACTGATTGACGAAGGAGGAGGGGTTTCTGCTTTTTAGGGCTCTTATTTTTTCTCAAGTTATGGAAACTGTTTATACCCCTCTGAAGTTATATGATTAGTGGGTGTGCTTCTTTTGGTCGTTTTGGTACTTAAATTATTAGATTCAATTTGTTCAAGGAGGTCCAGCAAAAATTCAAAAATTACTGAATTTCTGCTTCTTAGTTTGGTTGCATGGAGCTGTTTGGAGAAGAGAATCGAATGAAAGGAGGAGGAGAATTGAGATTTTAGTTTTCTGGAACCTGTCATTTGTTTTGATGGAACTGGGATTTTAAAGAAGGGGAACTCACTGCATTTTTTACTGGGTTCTTCAGTACTTTTCTTACTTGAAACATATATGATCGTGTTGTTAGGGAGTATTGAGTGTTTGTTTTATTGAGGTTTTCTTTTCTTTTTTTCTTTATTTCGGTGTGTCAAGGTGGTGGTTGTATAGTGGGAAAGTATGGAAAAGGAGATAACATTTGTTGAGGGCACTGATATGCATCTGGAGGATGAGTTTTGCCCAGAACAGTCATTTAGTGTGGAAATGGAGACTGAAGAGAATGAAATTGGAAGTCCAAAGAGTGAAATTCAATGTTTCTCATCAGAAACGGGGAGGGAAGTAATGTTGTATTTTCAAGAGAAGCACCCCTTATAAGTAAAGAGACAAGAATTTCTGGTGTTTGTAGCTGTAGTACGAAAAAACTCAAGCCACGTGTGGTTGCGATGAAGTCTGAGATTGGCAATAAGGAGAATTTTGGACAGGAGAAGAAACTCAGCAGGCAAGATAGGATTGAGTTGGGTCGGATGTTTCAAAGCGCAGTGAGTTGCCATGACTGGGAGCCTGCTGAGAGCTTGATATTGCTGGCTGATGCACAAACCCTTAATGATGCCTTGTGCATCACGCTGGACTCTATCTGGTTTTTGAGCACACAGCAAGAACTTGATGGGATAACTGGACTGATTAAGAAGATTATAGCTAATGGCGCTTATGACTTCACTAGAGCTGCTCTCAGAACTTCTTTTCTTGCTTCATGTGTTTCTGCCTGCCAGAGCCAAACAATGCATCTTGAAGACACAGTCAATGTAATGGCCCAAAGGTATACTGAGGAAAAAATGAAAAAAAAGTCTGGCTGTTTTTCCTAGTTTATGGAACAATCGGTGTTTACTTGTTCATATGTTTGGATAGAATTTATGTTGTGTGTTTGTATGGACGTGTATGAGTATATACATGTGTTTGACATGTTATTTATATGCATGCATATGTATGTATGAAGAACACCTGTATATTTTTTAGCACACCAATATTTATATGCATCATATATTTAGTGCTGGGAGTCGTTTTTCAAAACTTGTATTCTCTATTCCAGGGTTCTGCCATCCATGCATTATGGTACACTATTTGCTTACTGCATTAGGGGGTTATTTTGTAATTGCTCTTACTGCCTTATGCTAGGTTGGATTTGCATTTCATTCTAGTGTACACTGGTGAATCTTACATTCCCATTTATAATCCTTTGGGCACTCGATATCCTTTCTGCACTTGCATCCTGAGGTATTTCTTCTTGGTGATGAAGGATCATTTAATGTTTTGTACATTGACATGAGAAGTTATCTACCTTAATCCGCTGCTCTCGATGAATCTGTAATATATAAGAAGTTGATTTAGGTTTTGTTTTGCAGTCAATAGCTTTTATATTTTACTAAAATGTACATTTGGTCTATTCTGCTTTATTTCTCTGTCCCTTCACCCTCCCCACCTCCAACATAGTGTGGTCCTTGATATATTAGATTTGATCTGGCAACTGTTAATCTACCCTTTGATCGGTCAAATGCATTAAATAAAATGTTGAGAGGTTAAAACAATTTTGATTCTACATGTGAAGGGGAAATTTACTTTGTATCTTCATATAGTTTTATTTTAATGCCCTATACGCTCTCATAGTAAAATTGCAAAATGAAAATTTCAACAACCTGCTGGTTGAACATCGAGGAAAGGAATTGTAGATCTCATCCAGCTCCTTGTTGTGGAACTGCACTCTGGTACTGTGGGATTGCCTAATTTACTTGTGAAATTCTTGATGTACAAAAATAACCAGAGATTAAATTTTTTTGGTTAAATTTCTTGACACACTTCTGGTTCAAAAATAACCAGAGATTAATATTAGAAAGTGAATACTAATTAGTAGTTTAATGCTTCTGACATTGTCTCCTTTCAAGGAGTATAAAACACTTTCAGAGGGAGCAAGTTTTCATCCAGCCATCTGAGAATGCCTTCAACTATTTTCTTATTTAGGTTTAGTGACCAAAATAAGCTCCATTATAGAAGAACTGTGAAATTGTAATGAATCATTCACTGTATTTAATATGATTGTAATGCACGCGGTATTTTTGCTATGCATGACTTGGCGTGACTTGTGAGCTGAAATAAATGAAGATGCATGTCTTGTTTTTATTACATCTTGTGCTATGGATTTACAATTAGTGAAATATGATTTGTTTGCTTTCTGCCTGTCCACATGGACGGGCACAGACATAAATGGCTGGATTCTGATGTGATTTTCATTTCCGTTTTATAAATGGCAAAGTCTCTGGAGATATCTTTCTGTAGGCCTTCATGAAGTGAGTAAGCGTGTATCTTTAGATTTCAGGGTGTAGGTGCTGCTCTGTGTGCTTACTTTCTGGTACAATATAGTATAATTGTCTTTCCTTATGAATTAGCTATAGCAAATGCATGCACACAACGAAAAATTCCATCTCCTCTTTTGTATTCATTAAAAAAAGAGAAACCAGAACTTCAGCCACAACATTTTTTTATGCTAGCATGCATGGTGAAAGTTTTTTTTTTTTTTTTTGCATCCTCTTGATGTGCATTCTTTGTTTTGCTTTCTCATCTTCAGATTGAAGGAGCGACTTCAGGAGTGCAATGGGGATGAGGTCTTGAAGGCAGAAGCCAGTGCCAAGGTGCAAAAGTTTACCGAGTGGGCTCTGAAATGTATTGGCTTCCATTCTCGCTGCCAGGTAAATAGAGACCGAGTGATTCAAAGCTCAATTGCTGAGGTTCAACTCCAATTGTCTGCATTCAAGACATTTCTTGATCTTGCTGGCAATCAACTCACTGGGAAGGATTTCACTGAGGCCTTTGATGCAGCCTGTTTTCCTCTTACTCTATTTTCCAGTTCATTCAATCCTGGCTGGTCATCTGGGATATCAGCAACTGCAATCCACGGGTTGCTTGGCATGTTGGTTGAAGGGGGTGCAGACAATGTCAACCAGTGTTTCCTTGAAGCCTCTCGTTTCGGAAGTACAGAACTTGTGCGCATTTTGTTGCAGGTAACATTAATCACACACACATATACCTTTTTCTTACTTTGCTTTTCTGTTTATGTTCCTTGAGTATTTTGGAAGGTCGAAGTTTTTGTTTTCCTTGGAAGATGAATCTTGCTATTTTATTAAGAGAGCAAGAGATACAATCAGAATCTTATTAATGATCATACCAATTCCTTAGGTGTTTTTTAGGGTGAGTTTCTTTCTTTCTTCTATTTCTATGTTACTCATAAATGAGTATGGCTTTGGTTGTGCAAACCACAAATAGTTTTCATATATGGTTGTAAAGAAGGAAATAAATGCTGCAGTGAAGCGTTTTTAGTATAAGCAAAAATTGCAGATTTCATCACCTATCATGTTTGTGTAATGTGCTCGTGATTTTTTTTGGTATGTTCTGATGCATTTGGCTTATCTTTTTTCCTCGCACCACACTGTAGAACAATTTTTTTTCCCCTTCTAAAGTGCAGCTGCAATATCTATTTCCATGCACACAAGTCGTGTGAGAGAGAGAGATGCTAAGAATTTTTCATCAATCTAAGTATGCGTATCTGACATTTTTGTTTGAATTTATTGCTTGTCAAATACGGGATCAATCTTTTTAGATTGCCCATAGGAACAGCTTGGATGTTGATGTTGACTTGGCCCTAGGTTTTGCTTCTCACTATTGCAAAATTGGTACAATGGAATGTCTTGTGGAAGAGGGCAATGCTATAGCCTTCCTGGGTCCTTTGATGAGAGCATCTGAAAGGGGTTGCATGCAGGTTGTTCAGTGGTTTGTGAAAAGGGGTTGCCGTGACATGGAACTCTGCCTTGCTCTCACGGCTGCGACTTCCAGTAGTCAAGTTGATGTTGCTGGATATCTCCTCCCTCACGTTCCTCAGCATGTTCTTGCTGCCCTCAGTATAGAAATTCTCAAGGCTGCTGGGGAGCGAAGTGGTGGGTCGCTTGATGGTGTGGCATTTCTTTTGCATTCTGATTTCTTGGGTGATCCTACTGCTACTTATGCTGTTGCAGACAGCATTGCTCGCTCTGATGATGAGTCTGTTGCCCCTGAGCTCAAGGCTTTTCTTCGAGAGAACTGGTCAGAGGCAGCTTTCTTGGATGGATTAAAGCAAGGACAAGAACATTACATGAATCTTGTGATGATTTTGAATTGGGGTAGATCGCCTATATCCCTAAGGCATCTGCCAGGCCCTTTAAGAGTGGCAGTTGCTTATCTGCCATTGTACAGGGAGTGTGCAGCAACGGGTGGTCGTTTATTTTCACAGAAACAAAGGGGGCTGCTTGTTGAAGCTGTGAGAAAACTTGGGGGTGGATCCTCAGAAGATGTGAGCCAAGGGAAAGAGCTCTTGGCTGTTTTGGAGCATTACCTTCCTCAATTTCTGGTTCATCCCCGCAGGATGCCCTAGAAGATCTTGTGTTGTGGATTTTGACCAGTGATTCCCCCACCATATCTCATAGACGCCATAGACAATAAATATTTCAACTGTGGTTAGGGTGACGGAGCTTTTAAGGTTGTCAATTTTCCGTCCATAATGTGGCCGGCAAAAGTACTAGTTCTCTCTGGAATTATTATACCATTATATCGATCATGTGCATGTTTAACTGTAATGAGCAAGACAGAGAGCAACTATGTCACAATGGGTGTTATATGCATAATGAAATGTATATTAGCTAACATAATCTTTATATAAATATATTTTCTTTGCTCTTTCTTAATTCATTTTTAATTTGGTCAGCAAGCAGGATCCCTTCTCCTTTCTTCCTCCCTTTTCTTTCTTTTGTGGTTGGATTGAAAAGTTTCCAAGGAAGGAGAGAATAAATGCTGTCGTATTGTTTGTATATTGAGACCGTGGTGGCTGCTTTCTGTTCATGATGGGATGGCTTGCCTGGTGGTTGGACTTGCAAGTATGGGCATCAATCAAAGGTGGGTATGCGAATGAAACCCACCACGGAGGGTGGTAAAACAATGATGTTTCACATGGCATTTGACCAGCAGCCATTGAATCTGTGATGAATCATGGAATGGTCATGGATCTCATCTGTGAAATTATTCTCGGGGATGACGGGATGGGTTGGTATGGAATATGTCCATTATGTTAAAAGTCATCTGCAAATGCCTTGAAATTGGGTGAATCTAATACGGGAAAGATCTCAACTATTTGTCCGGCCATATATATAGAAAATGTTTTCCTTCTTTTTAGCGTGTTCGTCTCATATTTTAAGCAATTGGCCATGTAAAAAGCATCAAAAACAGTTTAAAACACGATTACACATCGGCCCTAGTGAAAAGGGTTTGCTACCATTTGAGGTTAGATCAATGCGAAGTATATTATTTAAACCAAGCTATATGATCAAACGATGCAATTGACCAAATCATGGTTCGTAGTCTTTATCCAATTAAATATACATGCTATCGAGTCATGTCCGACATCATGTTCATTTCAAATTCTTGGTTGATGCATTGAACTTCACACGATGCCATGTATAAAAAAAGAAAGAGCTGCTATCAACACATTAATTTATTTAAACACTTCCTAGATATGGATTTGATTTGGAAGTTTGTTTCTATTTCAACATAACCATCATGGCTGGGAATATTCGCATTCTAAACAGCAGCAACACAACCTTGAAGAAAGATAATTATAAATTTCAACTAGAAACTAGTTGAAATTTATAATTTTGATCCCTTGTACTCTCTAGGCAAATAGAAATCAATCTCTCAAAATACCAAGAGATTGAGCCTGCATTTTATATCTTTTTTAATCAAGTTCCTCGTGGCTTGCAATTCATCACTGACATAGCTAATAGTGAAGTACAGGCAACAACAACGAGGGGAGAAGAGAATTCCAAATATTTGATCTATGGCAACAATAGCAGCATATCCCTGCTTATATTTAATAACTCCATTTCTGTGCTTTATGCATAAGATCACCTGCAAATCTAGTGAACGATGAACAAGGCCACAACAGTTTTTACGACTAAGAGATAAAAGAACCTTTATCTTTTCTTATCAACATTTTCAGAGAGTTACAAAAGTTGTGTTAAGAGACACAGGTGCATAAGTTTTCTTGAAACACCATTTACACATATGCAAAAGTTATATCCCTTGCATTATAAGGCATGAAAGCCAAGACTATGAGCAATACCAAGATACCTATTGGTAGCAGAAGTAACATGAAAGGTGGCGGAGGCAATGGCGCTAGTACCAAAGGAAGAATCAACAAAGATGCAGTAATGCACATGAGCAAAAGCAATGATGCCAAGCTGAAATGGCTTGTGGTCAACAACCTTCTGGTGCTCCCTTGTGAGAGTGATCGATTATACTCAATTTTCTTTTTCTCTGCACTTGTATTAGGAGGGGCACGATGATTATTAGCAGTGATCTTTCTTGCTCTCACATCCATAAGGCTGCTTGAATGATCTTGCAGATTGATTATGCCTCTTGGCAAAGTTGTTTCTGGTTCAGAATGTTCGAAACTCATTGAAATCCTTCTTGTTCCCAAAATTCCCAACACCCCGGATAAGATCAATTACTTTCAACTACAGAATTAATTTCACAATGCCAGAGACCTTGCAGTATATTAATGGACAATCCCTTCTTTCCAAACCAGAAGAATCACCCTCCGTGGTTAACTTGGATCCCAATTACAGAATGTAGTTAAAAGACTAGATGCAGCAACAATAAAAGCTGAGTCTGCCAATGAGCAACAACTCTGTGAATCAGCCAAGCTTGTCACTTGTGAATTCACCACCGTCCTGCAGGTCCTTATCCTTGAAGATAATTCACAAATCAAACATCCCAAAAACCTCTAACGCCTCTTGGATCTAAATGTGGATAGCTGGTGCTTTGATTGCTAGAGATGTGTGTACCAGATTCAACCAATCTACAGAACCTATCTAACAAAAACTCATTTAGGCTCTCTTCTCTAAATGTATGGACAGCTTGTCTGTCTGCCGGTTACTGGAGAACTGATCAGCTGCCTTGAAATTCGTACCAAGCAACGTCGTCCCCAATAACCCAACTGGATTCCAAGCAAAAATGATAAAAGATTCAATCAGTTTCAATAAATTTATCATCTTTCTATATAACAAGAAGCCAACATACACATCAATCCAAAAAAATGGAAAATTTAAGAAAGATGCAGTATATCTACTGCATAGACCTCATCTCCTCCTCCTCTCTACAAGATTACACGTTTAAAGGCTAACAGGATTTAAGGAGTACGATTTCTGTTAAACATATAAAGCATAGAGAGCATTAAAATTAGAAGAAAAAAGAAACATGGGTAACCATAAAGATTGATTTTTGAAGTAGATTCAAGAAACTCTATCAAAGCTAGCATATGATGAGTTTTCAAGAGAGTACAAAAAGAAAAGTAACCTGTGATGAAATTAAAGAAAGACGAAAGAAAAAGAGAAGGGAAGGGAAGAGGGGAACCTGCGATGCCGTGGCTTCTGGGAAGAGGTGGTGGGAAGAGTAACGAGAGGATTTCCAAGCAAGGCAGACACAGAGAGAGAGCGAGAGAGAGAGCACAATCATACACCCTTTGCGTCTCACACTCTCCTCCTTTCTTTAACGGTGCAAGTTATTTATTGCTAAGAAAGATGGCAGGAAGGATAGAGATCTCTTCCTCTTCAATTCAAGAGGTGGGATGGAAGAGATGGGGAAGTGTGCCTGTCTTTGGAAAAAGGATGGAACTTTGAGAGGGTTTTTTGGCTGCTTGCGCTGTATTTGTAATGCCACCAGGAGTACAGTGAATTTACCCAGACAAGTGGGGTTTTGCTGACATTGCAAGTTGCTGGTTTTGGAAAAGGAAGGCCGTGTGTTTCCCAAGGTTCACCTCCCCTCGCCTCTTCTCTATTAAAGTTATTACACTCTTCCTCCCTGGAAGACACGCCTCTTTCGTACCCAAGCTCGGCATCCCTTTTATATATATATATATATATATACTAGTTACATGACCTGCGCGATGTCACGGGTCAATAATTTTTATATAAAAATATTAAAAAAATTAAGATTTAAAAATATTAGATCTTTTTATAAAGTTATACCCAAAAATCTTGAGTGTGGCTGCAACGCCTGATTCAAGAGTAATATTTATAATATTAATAATAACATTAAACTTGCATGGCTCAAGTTTAAGTGAGTCTGATTGCAATACCAGACCCAATAGTCTTGAATGTGGGTCTGGTTGCAAGGTCGTGTCATAAAAGTGTGATAATTAAAAAGAAAAAAACAGAGAAAAAAAACCAAAAGGAAGAAAAAAATTAATGAAGAAAAAGAAAAAAATCTGAATTAACTGGGTTAACCCTTCAAACCAGGTTAACCCGTCAAACCTTGGATTCGTGTCGTGAAAGTTTTATAACTAAATAGAAGAAAAAAAATTAACAGGTTAACACAAATTTAACTGAGCTAACCCGTCAAACCAGGTTAACCCTTTTGAACATTAACAAACTAAATTAAACAAAAAAAATTAATTAAAAAGGAAAAAAAAACAAACAAAAAGGCATCAACCTTTTCACCGTGGACTACAAGTAATGCAGTCCACGATTAAAGGCATAAAAACAGCAAAAAAGCAAAAAGAAAAACTAAAGGCATCATTCGATAACTAAATAGAAAAAAATTTAATATTGATGAACTAAATTAAATAAAAAGAAACAATAAAAGAAGAAAAACTTATAAGAAGAAAAAAACTAATAAAGAAATAGAAAAAAAATCTAAATTAACTGAGTTAATCCGTCAAACCTGAGATCCGTGTCATGAAAGTCTGATAACTAAATAGAAAAAAAAAATTTATATCAACAAACTAAATAAAAAAATTAATTAAAAAAAAAGAAGGCATTAGCCTTTTCACTGTGGACTGCACTGTGCAGTCCACGGTGAAAAGTATAAAAAAGCAAAAAAAAAAAAAACTAAAGGCTTCACCTTTTCACCGTGGACTTGCATACAATATTAAAAGATAAAATCGGAAGAACAAAACTAATGAGGAAAAAAAATCTGAATCAACCGGGTTAACTCCGCCAAATCGAGGTTAACTCGTCAAACCTCGAATTCGTGTCATGAAAGTGTGATAACTAAATAGAAAAAGGATTTATTATTTATGAAATAAATTTAAAAAATATTAATTAAAAAGGAAAAAGCAAAGAGAAAAAAAAACCTACAGGAAGAAAAAAACTAATGAAGAAAAAGAAAAAAAAATCTGAATAAACTGAGTTAACCCGTCAAACCTGGGATCCATGTTATGAAAGTCTGATAATTAAATAGAAAAAAATTAATATTAAAAAACTAAATTAAAAAAAATTAATTAAAAAAAAACAAAAAAAAACTAAAGGCATCAACTTTTTCATCGTGGACTGCATCGTGCAATCCACAGTAAAAGGTTTAAAAAGGAAAAGAGAGAAAAAAAACAAAGGCACACGCCACGGGTTAAATTTTTTTCTTGCATAAAAAATATCAAAAAAGGGTAAGATCTAAGAGTGTTAGGTCTTTCTGCAAAGATATGCCAAAAAACCTTTGGTTTAGCTGTAACGCTTGATTCAAGAGTAATATTTATAATATTAATAATAGTATTAAACTTACATGACTCAAGTTTAAGTGAGTTTAGCTGCAACACCGGACCCAAGAGCCTTGAATGTTGGTTTGGTTACAAGGTCGTGTCATAAAAGTGTGATAATTAAATAGATTAATTAAAAAAACAAAGAAAAAAAAACAAACAGGAAGAAAAAAACTAATGAACAAAAAGAAAAGAATCTGAATTAACCGGGTTAACCCGTCAAACCTGGAATTCGCGTCATGAAAGCTTGATAACTAAATAAAAAAACAAATTAACGGGTTAACCCATCAAGCCTGGGATACGTGTCATGAAAGTCTGATAATTAAATAGAAAGAAATTTAACATTAAAAAACTAAACTAAACGAAAAAAAATTAATTAAAAAGAAAAAAAGCAAAAAACAAATTCGGGTTAACTCATCAAAATTTAAAAATAGAAAAAAAAAAATTTTGGGTTAACTCAAACCAGGTTAACCCGTCAAACTCGGGATCCGTGTCATGAAAGTCTGATAACTAAAAAAAATAAAATTAACATTAACAAACTAAATTAAACAAAAAAAATTCATTAAAAGAAAAAAAACACAAAGAAAAAAGCAAAAAAAAATCCATAAAGGCATAAAAAGCAAAAAAAAACAGAAAAAAATATTAAAAAAAAAAAGCTTAGCGTTTCACCGTGGAGTGCACAATGAAACACTAAACAGTTTTAGTATATATTATTAATTAAAAAAAAAGCAAAAAAAAATTTCGGGTTAACTCGTCAAACTCGGGATCCGTGTCATGAAAATCTAATAACCAAATAAAAAATTAACATTAACAAAAAAATTAAACAAAAAAAATCATTAAAAAAAACACAAAGAAAAAGGCAAAAAAAAAAAACCCATAAAGGCATAGAAAACAAAAAAAGAACGGAAAAAGGAACAAAAAAAAAAAAAAAAAAAAAAAGAAGAAGATGAAGACTGCCTCGGTTTCATTGTGGACTTGCACAATAAAACACTGAGCAGCTTTAGTTTATTGTTAATATATATATATATATATATATATATATATATCTTCTCGTTCTCATCATGAGAGGAATTGGACGAGACTTCGGTTCTTTTTTAAAATAAAACAATTTATTTCTTATTAAAATTATGCAGTGTAATCCTGAGGTTCCAACTCATTTGTCAAGTTCTAAATTTGTTTCTTAAAAATTATCAGTTTAAATCTCACAAACGGTCACTGAAGACTTATATAATCGTTAACTTTAGGGTCTGTTGAATTAGTTAAAGTACGCGCAAGATAACCCAGACATTCACGTTAATAAAAAAAAAATTATGTAATGTATATTAATTAACTATATATTTATAAAACTATAATTAAAATAAAATAAAATAAAATTTCAGCTTTATTATATGTTTTTTATTTATAATTAAAAGCATCCCGATCAGCTTACTCGACTAATAACGACTTCAAGCCTCTAAGGATCAGCCCATTATATGTTGATGTCACGTCATGTTGTACTCATTTCATTGCCTGCCATTCCATCTCAAAGCGGTCTCCTTCTTGGTTCCAAGCATGACACGTGTCCATCTCACATTAATCAAAATCTCAGCCTTAGATTTGTTCAAACCATAGCCCTCTCCTAATTAAGATTTTTTTTTTGGGGATCATTATTGGTGCACATTATTTCAATAATAACACGATACATTGATCCCGCGTTTCGTCTGGGGGTCAGATTTTATGCGTGGACCGACTGGAATCAATAATATGACTTTAATTCAATTAGATGAAAGAAAAAAAATAGTAAATAACTTCACAACTCGTTAAATATGGATGAGCAAAATGAAATAAAAAGTAACATAAAAAATCAATATTGATTAACCCAAATTAATATAATAGACCTATAACCTGGAGGATATCTTGTTAAACTTGCGTTAATTTTTTGAACCTGTAATTCAGGTTATTAGATCCAAAATATCCAATTTAAAAAAATCATAGGAAAAGAATACAACAACACTTTCAAAAACAAGGCAAAAGAGTGTTTTTTTACGTTGAGAGGCATTGCACGCATTTCGAAATGCATGTATACCTCCCACACACCCTTAGATGTTGTACACATGTACCTTACATTTTTTTTTTCTATTTAGTTAAATACAAAATTGCTTTTGATCTCATGTTGTAATTACAAAAAAAAAAAAAATTACGCAAGGATCAAAAAGTCACCTTGACCTTTGGTTTATTTTTTCTTATTTAAAGGGTATTTTGATCATTTTATTATGCATTTTAGTTGTTTATAATTTTTTATATTTAATTAAATATCAAATTGAAAACAAATAAAATTTTTACCAAATGGGCAAGACAAAAAATTAGAAATCAAAAGAATAAAGACTGAAGTTGAAATACCAAAAACATAGAGGACCGACTGTAATTTTCAGAAGAGGAGAGAGAAAAGAAGAAAAAAAAGAGGCCCACTGACGACAAACCGGACCATCATCTAAGACACGCACTGCACCATTAGAAAGAGATCACGACGCTTCCATAAACACAACATAATGATATTTTTGGACACCGCGAAGCGCTACACGCGTCTCAAAGTGTGTGTGGGCCTCCCACACACCACCAGGTGTCATACATGCACGATCATTTTTTTATTTAGTTAGTTAAATACAAAATTACTTCTAATCTGATCTGACGTTATAATTTTTTTAAAAAATCATCATGCAAAGACCAAAAAACCCTTTGACATTGTGTTCATTTTTATTTTATTTTATTTTATTTTAATGGCATTTTAGTCATTTGACCGTGCATTTTAATCGTTTAATATTTTTTTAATATCTGATCAAATATTAAATTGCTCCTCAACTGATATTATATTAATGAATAAACCATTGTGAAAGTACAAAAACATCCCTTGATATCGGGTTTAGATTTTTTATTTCTAATGGTATTTTAGTCGTTTTACTGTACAATTAATAAATAAAAAAACATATTTATTTTTTATCAATTTAGAAACGATAAATATTCCGCATGAAAATACTTTAATAAGTCTAGAAGTTAGGTTTAAGTGTTTAAGTCTTTTGGGCGGAGAGTCAAAGTAGTTATCATATTAGGACTATAGCTAGGAATTAATTTTCCAAGGCAAAATAGGATTACCAAGTTTGATAATGTGAATAAATAGTGGTGCGGTGCCCTAGCTAGGGTTTTTCAAAGATGGAAGGCTAGCTTTACAGTACTTTAGAAGATGTCAAGTGGACCGAAAGAGATGGTGAAGTATTAGGTGTCAAAAAATGGGAAGATGCCACGTGGAAATCCATACTTGAAAAATCATCCTTCCTTCCTTGATTCAATGCATCACATCACTTCCATACCAACTTGCCTCTTTCTGTGATTTTAGAATTGGCTTTCCAAGCTCCCACCACACCACACCACACCACACCACGGTTTAGCCCATGGGATTCCATTTGCTTCTCTTCAACTAATCAAGATCAAAACCACTGTTTATCAACCGACCATGTTTCCATGGACATTAAAAAAAAAAAACTGCACATTATTGCCCCGCATTAAGCTAAACTTTCCTTTAATATTAAAAAAAAATATTTAGATATTACTAATATTTTTCTTAAATAAAAAAAAATTAAATAGTATGTGGTTGATTTAATGTGGTCTGGTTAACTTTGTTGGTCTAAAAACAACTCTGACGACTCGTAAGAACGTAGTTTGACTAAAAATTATTGATATTTTTTTTAGTATTAAGATAACAATATATTGAATTGACTTGGATCAACCCGGATTAACATGTTAAGTCATTGACTCGGGTTATGAGACTATGATAACTCCATTAAAAACAAATCAAAACAAATTATAAAGTCTAATTTCCAATTAATCCAATATTAAAGGATGCAATTGAAAGAAACATCGATTAAAAAAAGAACAGAAAAAACAATCCGAGTTAACTTGTCAAACTCGCGTCTCGAGTCATAAAACCGAGATAATCTCGTATAAAAAAAAATCAAAACAAACTATGAAGTTCAATTTCCAATCAATCCAATCAAATTAATCCACTAAATTAGTTATCCGTGTCATGAAAATAAATAATTGAATAAAAAAATATAATATTAAATGATAAAACATGTTTTAGTGTATTTGTTAATATTGATTAATTATATATCTATATTTTCTAACTAGTAGGATCCATTAATTAAGGTGTCTAAATCTACCCATAGAAACAAGTACGTAGTCCTAATATCCTGTGCAAGAACCTCAAAAACATTCTTGAAATTGCGATCTTATTGTCAGGGCACCTACTGTGTTGATTGGATTCCAACCCATTTCTCGTTTTTGGTCAGTAGTCCCTTCGATGGTCACTTTTGCTCGACGATGACTGCAACTTTCATCTTCAAAAACATGCGGTGTTGTCTGTGTTTATGTAGTTTGTATTCGAGACAGAATTTGACAATAAGATTGGGAGTTCTTGGAGTGCTGGCATTGAATAATAAACGTCAGACCTTAAACGAGTGACATAAGGTTTGCGAAAGATGCTGCAAGGGGACCTAATGAAGCTCCATGGAAGCTTCATTGATGTTGTTGTTGAGCTAGCACCAAAGGGATGCCGAACAAATTAAGTGGTTGAACTTGGACGATTGTGTTGTGCTTCTTCATTCTCTACAGTGACTGGAATTGCCATGGCACCAGGAATTTTCTAAATATAAAGACCATGTGCTTCAAAGATCTTGGAGGATCTTCTTTAGGGCAAAAAGAAAAAAGTAGTGGAAATCTTTAGAAATCCAAAATGTGGCAAGCAGGGGAGATCCCGGCCATGGCAATATCCAAAGTGATTGGACCCTGTCAATTCACAGCATACTGTGCTTGCACCGTGAAATCCATGGTCGCCCTTTTGGCTTTCAGATGTTTTCTATCATGTTTTTTAAAATGATTTTCAAATAAAAAAGATGTTTTAATTTTTTTTAATGATAAGGTAAAGGGGTATTATTAAAAAATTATCAATACTTCTTGAATGAATATGATTTTTTTTGACGATTTAAGTTCTATTATAAATATATAATGTAATATTATTTTAATATAGTGAATATAAATATTCATCATTTTTATAAATGTAGGTATATTATTGAACCATGTTTTTTCTAGTTTATTTGTTATTGTAATTTTCATCAATAATTGCTGTTTTTTTTTCCACAACAATGGGACCGACCCAACCAACCGAGTAATGAGAACTGACCCGTATGTAGGCTCTTGCCTGGAGGAAATGACATTTTAGCAGGCTAGCCAAGCATGATCCATGAAAGACGATTGTATTGTATGCAATAATTTGTGAATGGAATGGAATTCATTTTGTGATGGACATGACTTGATGTTCCTCCAGCACCCACACCGGCCGTGTTGCTTCAGCACTGCCTGCCCTCTTCTTGATTCCTCGAAACTTACATCTCTGTTTGTTCACAGTTAGAACATAGAAAATGATACAGTACTGCAAATGGCACCGCTACTGCGGCAGCAGCAGCTCTCACTATCTTAGCTCGCACAGTGGCCATACATTTATCTGATTGTATTGTTGGATAGTGACAACTTGTGCAACTAACTGTGCAATGTAAAGCAAATTACCCAACCAATCATTAGTAAGAACAAGGCACAACACAACTAGACGTTGAGAAAGGATCATGAAGTCATTAACAAGCAAGGCAAGAGAAGTAACGATTTGCAGATACAAACTGTCTTAACCTACACTGTCTGCCGAGACCGTAAAAGCTATGAAATGAAAGCAAGACAACGTTGAGCAAGATTTTCAATCTAGCCAATAAAAAATCTGATGTAACAATGAAGAATCTAGCAAACAAAAACAGTTACCATACCTCATCATCATTGGCATCGTCTTCTTTGTTCATCTTGAGTATGGTTGTAGCACCCTCCTTGCTGATGGGAAACTTCATAGCTCTGAAAGGAGTGTCCACATTAATATGCCCTTTCATGGTGTGACCGGTGCCTTTTCCTATAATGAGATCCCAAAGTGCAGAACCAAAGTCCTTAGGCCTGAAGGTGATGGGAACATCAATACAACTATTTCCATATTTATCAATTTTAGTAGATTTTTCCATTTTTATCACGTTTCCTTGAATCACTCTCAATGAAGTAGTCGATATCAATAAGAGGGGCAGGGGCAGGGTGTGTAATGAGCACATCAACAACAATGTCGGCTTTGTCAAGGTTGATGGAGGGGACGTGAATGGCAGTAACATCGGCAGTTGGCTTCCCAAAGCCAATAGTTCCCTCCCCAATCTTTTCACCAATGTCATGAATGAAGTCCTTCACCTTACCAATAAATCCACCCTTGTCTCATCTTTCTCCTCGGCATCTCTATCACCTATTTGCTGCTTGTCAGAAGAAGCCATACCTTAAGAAGAAGAAGCGAACACATTCCACAAGCGAACACCTTCATTCAATTTCTTTTTCTTGTTCTTTCATATTAATGCAATGCTTCTTCACTCATGACTTACCAAATAATTTCAAGTACTTGTATATAATATATATTAGCACAACTCAGCTGGGAAGACAGCTTATTTCTTGAATTCTTACTTTGATTGGTTGATTACGAGTACTGAACTAAGAAAAAAAATAGAAGCCAAGGTAGTGATTTTATTTATTTATGCATGCTTGTTTGTTGTCATAAACATACAACAAATCAATAATAGTAGTAAGCACTACATTTATCTTATCTAGCAAAAAAACTTTCAATCATTTCATTCCCTTGATGATTATTCATCTTTGCTGCTACTACTAGTGTCTCCACCTATATGCTCCTTGAGGATTTCTCTCAGGTACTCTTGCTGCTCATAACTTCCTTCTATTTCCTCCCACTGCATCAATCAAACATCAACAACCACGTCCATAGATACAAACAGTCAGAATTCAGCTGTTCATAAATAAAAAATAATAATACTGCCACCCATCATCATAAATACATGTAATACTGATGCTTTCTGGACGGTGAGATTTTAGGAGGAACTCACCTCTTGATGAGACAATGATACCACGTTCCAACCAGCAGCAGCAATGTACCGCCGTTTCAGCATGGTATGTCCTAAAGGCATCCCTGCAGTATATAACAGGATAAATAAACAAAAGCTAGGTAGTTGAGTGTGAAATAATAGATAATCATTGTATACTTGGCAAAGGTACCAACCAGTATTCCTGGAGAAATGAGTTGGTCCATCTATCTCCAAAGCAATCTTCTTATCAACCACAACAGCATCCACAGTGTACCCATCCACAACATATTCTCTCACCCAATCAAGGCCAGTGCTGACGAGAAGCCGAGCAACTTCCTTCTGAAATGATGAAGTTGTTTTCTGATTAAACCTCTTAGTTTTTCCAGCACGAGCAATTTTCTCCTCCAGACTGTCCCCAAGAGACAACCTAAGATGCGGGTACTCAAGCTTCAAGCATTGATTCACAAGATGAGCCTGAGAAGCAAACATGATATCCTCTCTATATTGCTCTGAAAGCCTTTGCTCCTCAAAATGGCTCAGAGTTCTCCACACATTTGAAAAGAAAATTCGGTCCAATTGTCCAAGAACAGCATATGACCAAGCTATATTCCCAAGCTGATCCCTATTAAAACTGAGCACTGGAGACCGTAGAGGTCCTTCTGCATCGAGATCTCCACTGTCTTCATTGCTTCTCTCCTCATCAGAGTATGATGTTTTAGTCTTTAAGGAGCATTCAAGTTGGTTTGCATTTTTGAAAACAGTATCCAAGGCATCAAGCAAAGAGTCAGCTGGCTCATACAGAGACGCAAAAGCCCACAAAACCTGAGCAAGCTCCTGCTCTTGGAAAGTATGAATTATCTCGGAGCCCCTTTTTGACAATGCTGAAAATAGATCAGGAGCAGAGTGCTGCATTGAAGCCAAAGCACCAGCGACATTAGCAACATTCTGTGAATTGAACTCCCCAACCTTGGTCAAGGCCACCTCTGCAACTCTATCCATTTCTGACAAGTAAAGTAGCTCCCCTCCTATCTTAGACAATGCCCAAGAAATATTTGAGATACCTTGCGCTGAACATTCAGGCAATGCTGTCATAGCAATACCAACCAGCATCGACACCTCTTTCTGTCGAGCAAATGCCAACCTACGAGTATTCATCATTGAAACCTTCTCCATGTTCTTAGCAATTCGATGAAGTGCAGTGGCAATATTCAATGGGGATAGTGGTGAAGGACTCAACCCCTTCCCAACAGCCATAATCATCTCAGCAGTGATTTCCAAAACTTCCTCTGCAGTCTGTGCTTCCACAATCGCTCTATTCAAGTTAATCTCTTTCTTACGATCAGAAGGTCCAGAGAATTGGGATAGCCTATGAAGAAACTCTTCCATGGTCTTCTCTTTCCTTTCTTGAAACATGCCATCCCCTAACATACTCACCATCCTTTTAAGGTCAGCATCACCATCTTCCAATTCAACACCTTCGTCCAAATCAAAATCCAAATCATCTTCTTCAAAGTCCTTAAATTTCTTAACCTTACCAACCAACTTTTTCTTATTCCTTTTCTTTTTCTTCTTCTTTACATTAATCAAATCTTCCATTCTCTGACTCAACCCCCTCGCCTCAATCGACTTGAGGGCAACCTTTCTCGCCCTCAAACACCAATCCATCCCATCAGTATCTTTCAGCAATCCTGAATTTTGTTGCTTTTTCCTCTTCTTAGATGCTTGACAACCCAATGGATCAAGCTCCCCAAGAAACTCCAATTTCCAATCCTCATCTTCCTTATCCTTATCACTATCAACAACTCCTTCACTGCTAACAACACTATCTCTACTTAAATACACACACTTTGTCTTCATCCCTCTAGAGAAACCCACTTCAAGTCTTCCATACATAAACCCAGTTCCGACTTTCATCACTGGAAGATTATAACTTGTTTTTGGACTGAAAATGAAGGGCTTTAAGAAACTATGTTGAGGGAAGGTGTTTAGTAACCCCTTCATACTTATAATTCTCTTTAAAGATTATATCTTTCTTTAAGAGAAATAAACAAAGAGCAAAGAAAGCATGAAAAGAAATAAACAGCTCAAAGATAATGCAGTCCTAATAATGGCCATGAAGAGAAATCATCAGTTTTTGAGAAAACAAAACATACCCATCAAAGGAAACCCACTGGTGGACTGGATGGAGAAGGAATTATTGCTCTCTCCTTCTTCAAGTGCTGGTAAGTATTAGCAGAGTTTATCACTGTGGAGTGGACGAAAGAGAAGAAAGTGCCGAGCAACTATTTTTACATGTCGGATAAGACTTGGGATTTGCTTTTGTTTTTCAGCTTTAGACGTTTTCGTGCCCTTGCTTGAGTTAATTAATACTCCTAATAGTTTTCAGAATTATCAAATTAGTCCTTGTGTTATCAGAAATAATCTAATAATCCCTTAACTACTGTTGTCAAATTAGTAGCGTTTTGCTCTAAAACTTCCTTTTCCTAACCAAATTTCCCCAAATACTTCTCTTTTATGTATTCTATTTTTCAAGGAAAAAATAAAATATATTGAAAAGGTACATAAAATTAACAAAAGACTAAATTATAAATAAATTTAAAAATAGAGGAATTAAAGTTTGGTTTTTAAAACAATAAGGATTAATTAATTAGTTAGGTATAGCTTATAGTTAAGGCTAGGTTAGCCATGTATTTGAAACTCCATTTCAACCACACACGAAAAACATTAACTTGATGTTCTTCGTAAGTGAAACACGGTTTCAACAACTTAACCAAACATATACCAACTCACCATTCCTAAAATCTAAAAAAAAAAGGTTGCATTTGAAAGAATTTTTTGCCCAACCTGATTTCCAAAACATGATGATTAGTGAGACATATTTTGCAGACATAGTTGAAACAATTTAAGCAAGTAAAATGTGTGAAAAGCCTCAAGTTCATAGGTGTAGAAAATCACTGAAAGAATCAAACTTCATTGTAAATTCCATGTTGAATGACATTTTAGGTGGCTGCGGCAGCGAGATTGCTCATCCCCCCCGAGAAAATGGCATTGTACATCTTGTTGAACTTTTGTTTTTAACTATATGAAAGAATCAGATTGAGAAATAAATGAATGATGATCCTGTTGTTCAATATTCAACAATATCATAAAATGCTGCCATCTGGGATCACTGCACTCTCTAGGACAACCACTATTCCTCCACTGATTATGTAGCCATCAGCTTCCCTGTTGCATTCTTGTACATTGTCTTTGTTAATAATCTGCAGAACACAATTGCATAGATGTTACATCAGTAAGGAATGACAGGAACTCAATACTCAAGTCCCACAGAGACAAACAATCCTGTTTTAATAATGTCTCAGACTCGCACCTTAACACTCTGAAAGCAATTGTATTTTTGTGTACATCACTTGTTTTGGCTTTGGATTAGTTTGGCTATGTTTATGATTCTACATACCATTACATTTCTGCCAATCCTTGCATTCTTGTCTACAATAGCTTTCTTTATGCGAGTTTCATCGCCAATTCCTATCGGAATCAACATGCCCTTCTGATCCTTGCCATCTTGGATATAGTTTTTCTGTTGAGCATCCACATCTCAGTTAGTATCATCACTAAATGTACGTACTTGTGTTGCTTTAGGAAAACTAAAAATGAAAGTTGCTTTCAATAGCTCTCTCTTACTTGATAGAAATCAGAACCCATGATGACTGAATCTTCAATTATGGCCTTCTGTCTAATGGTTGTCCTCATACCAACTACTGTTCCTTTGATCTTGCACCTCTATTCTTAGAAAGGCCATAAAGGTATTTCCGGGAAAATAAAGCATGACAAGATTCAGAAACAAGATACAACACCATCTATGACAGCATATTCCTTAAGCAAAAGGGAGAAACATAGGAGGCTGATGGAAAAGTTATTCTTACATTAAGGATACAACCATCTCCAACCACACTTTCTGTGATGACAGCATCGGTTACAGTAGTCGGAGGCAGATAGCGAGGCATGGTGTATAGAGGAGCATCTTTATCGTAGAAGCTGTCAGGAAAGGAATGAAGTTTGTGTTAGCTGATGAGAGGCCATTATAGGTGTTATACTTCCATCCTTCTAGGAAGAAAAATTACTGACTTGTATCCCATGTTTAATCTCTTTATGCACTCCATGTTTGCTTGATAAAATGCTGCAATGCTACTCATGTCCTCCCAGTATCCATCAAATTCATAAGCTTGAACCTGTTCCATGCACATAATAAGAACTTTCTGATGAATGAAAGCTCATGGAAGAGAAGGAAACATCAAGCATATTTTTGGACAAAGCAAACATAGTTAGTGTCAAAGTTAATGCTTAATTAGCCAACTCTAGCCTGACCTTCATTCCAGTCGATATTGCGCCGGGTATTACTTCAGTTCCGAATTCATTTGCCTCGGGGAAGTATTCGTTTAGAGACTTGCTCATAATGTCTCTATTAACAAGATAGATCCCCATGCTGGATAGCTCCCTATAACCATTATCATTGAATGCTTGGGAACTTTGGACCTGAATTTTAGGAGAGATTCTTTAGAGAACACGATCCCCACAGGAGTCGCGGGTTCGAAACTTTTAGGAGGAAAATAATATTTACTAAAATCAACTTACTGCCCTCTCTGACTTCACATCGAACTCTGTAACTTCATTTAGAGAATTCACTTTTAATATGCCAAAACCAGGATCTTGATCTCTTATTGAATTCAAAGCTGCAATGGTTATATCGGCCTGGCTACTTCGATGGGCCTTTACTAGTTTCTGGTAGTCCATTCTGTAGAGATGGTGGCCAGGAAGGACCAGAAACTCAGACACTGGGTACTCTTCCAGTACCCACAAGCACCTTCTCATAGCATCAGCAGTTCCCTAGTACAAAAAGAAACAGAAATGATCACATTGGCTTTGCTGACCATAGCCTGCCCCTCATTGAGTAGAAGCTATAAGCATCGAATACGCATGTGTTACAGAAGTAGATAAGCTATCAGACCTGAAACCAGCCTTGGTCTTCTAGACTCTGATATGCTGCAATCACTTCAACAAACCCGTCTTTGCCGAGGCCTAAGCCAGCATATGCTCTAGAGAGGTGAGAATTGAGAGAAGTAGAATTATATTGTGTTAGAGCATATATCTTGTTTATGTTACTGTTAATACAGTTGCTAATAACTGCATCAACGATTCTGTAATTTGCTCCTATGGGAATGGCGCCTTCTGATCTTCTTTTTGTCAATGGATAGAGCCTTGACTCTGATCCATCTCCAAATACAATAGCTGCAACACTCTGCCATAGATCAATTCTCAAATATTATTCACATATAAGCATTTGCAAAATCCTGGCAAAAAGTACAGTAGAAACTAAGGCAACAAACGAAAGAAAAACAGACCTGATTTACTTGAGGGAATGATGATATGGGATTTTGAGGTTGCTGAGAATTGGATATGAACAAACTTGGCAAAGAGAAAGAAGAGAAAGTTGACAAGTGTTTTCGACGAATACGAGCCAATTCAAGGATGGAATGCTTTGCTTGGGGATTTACAGGGTTGGAACTAGAAAGCTGCAATATCACCATGTCAATAGAGAACAATTGACTGTATGATGTATCAATGAAAGAAGATGAACCCTTAATCAAAATTATGATCTTACAAGGTATATAGAGACTAATGGAAGAGAATATTTTCATTTCTTCCAAGCGGCGATGAAAAAAGATAAATCTTCCTTGCATGGCTTGTACTTGCAGATCAAAAACTAGCCGTAAGCCATTCTTACAAACAGTGCCGTACAAAATGACAATCTTTCATGGTCCATGTGGGCAGCTTGTTTGTGATACTATGTTTAACTTAGATTCTAAGCTTCGTGTTGCCTTTTTTTTCTCTTTATTCCTTGGCTTGATTGCGTTTCGTTCACTTTGTTTGTTAGGATTAGCCAAATCAATGGTGCTTAATACAACTAATACAGTAACATTAAACATTCCAATAGAATTACCGCATCGTCCTTATGCCCTTCTGAGATGGTTCGCAGTTCCTCTTCCCCTGTCCTTTGTTTTACTGAAAGAGAGGGGGGGGGGGGGGGTTATTAGGTCATTTAGTTTTAGAACGAAGCTTGAAGGGCAATAGCCAGTGCCTGGCATTCTGGAATAGAGTGGTTATCAAGGGAGGTATTGTCTCAGCTTCACGGTGTACTGGCCAACAGCCTCCTTTTCTGTCTTTGTTTCACTCCTCTGCACACCCACAATCTTCATGGGGAATTCTGTTTTCAGCGTTCCTTTTTCTCATATCCTTGGCGGAAAACAGAAACAAGATGGCCGAGGTGAGAAGTGTTATGGCAGTCCTGTTCATTAACTGTTATGGCAGTCCTGTTCCCCATGGGGAAAGTAAGAGACAAATTGCTGCTCAGTTGCAGCAATTTGACATGCAAGGAACACAAAGTTCCCCAAAGAAGTAACAGAGAAAAAATAAAACATCCATTTGACATGTTAAGGCAAATGAGCAGTTAGCATAGTTCTGTGTTTTTACAACATCAAACATGCTATCTTCCATTGCCAGTGCAATTTCAGGTATGAAGTCAATTTCTTGCAGCCGACAAATAGCTGACTATCAACTGAGATATTTAGGCTGCACTTTTGTTTTTTCACTAACTTCTCAGCACATAAAAATTTCAACTGTTTTAAAGAAAAAGAAATCTACACAGTACATTCATTCCCAGGAGGGATAAAGGATTTCATACAACTCTCCTCAAAGTAAACAGTCTTGTTACTTTAGATGGTGCTCAAACAAGGATGCCATCTCAATCTGCAATAGAAAAAAATTAACCGAAAATTAATAAGAATTATCCAATCAAAAAACTCAAACTCGCCATGTTACATTACAAGCAAAAGGAAATAACCACGGTGTGATAAGAACAAAATGAACTTCATTGTATCTTTGGGTCTTGGCATCAATGAAACAGTTTTCACCATAGTTATTAAACCCGGCTCGGGGTTGACCCAGGAAAATAGAAAAAAAAATTATATTTAAAATTTTAATATCTCATATGGAAAAGTATTAAAACAATACATGTGGATGCAGACTATTACAAAAGAAATGCAAAGTGTAATATAGTTATTTCAAATTAAAAAGTTAAAAACAATTCATTTAGAAGTAGACTATAAAAAAATATGAAGTGTAGTATACTTATCCCACATTAAAAACTTAAGAAACAATCCATGTGGATGTAGTCTATATATAATTATCTTATATCGAAAAATAAAGAAACAATCCATGTAGATGTAGGCTATATATAATTATCCTATATCGAAAAATAAAGAAACAATCCATGTAGATGTAGGCTATATATAATTATCCTATATCGAAAAATAAAGAAACAATCCATGTGGATGTAGGCTATAAAAAAAAAGTGAAGTGTAATATAGTTATCCCACATTGAAAAATTAAGAAACAATCTATGTGGATGTAGCCATTTATAGTTATCCCACATTAAAAGGTTAAGAAACAATCCATGTAGATATAAGCTATATATAATTATCCCACATTGAAAAGTTAGGAAACAATTCATGTGGATGTAAGCTATAAAAAAGCTATGTGAGACTAAATATTTATAAATTAATTTTATATTTTTTAGGTTTATTAAAAAAAAGGTCCCACTCGAGTTATGCCGAGTCACCTGAGTTTTGGGTTGACTTGGCAGGTCACCTTGGTTTGGCCGGGCTAATTGCAAGCCTGAATTTTTGTGATTTGAAACCCAGCCAAGGCCTGAGTCAACCCACCAGGCCAAGCACCCACACATTGAAACCATGTGCCAAAGCCTATTAAACCTATTGCATGCATTAAAAAAATGTAAAATATGAAACATGAGCCTAAAGGACAATTGCCTCGGCTGAGCAACTAGACAACATTTCTTTGAACCACTCGCTATTCCTCTCAAAACTTTATTATGTTAAAAGAAAATATATCGTCTATTGACAACGAATTTGATGAATACTTCTCTCAACCTCCTATCCCACAAGAAGATTTGATAAACGGAAAGATATACCAAAGAAAATCAAGGAAGAAATTAATAAGATGCAAGCTGGAAGAAGACAGAAAACTAAATACTAGAAAATAATTAATCAGTACATGTACTTATCCCAAGCATTAATAATGTAAATTCAACACAATCAACTTACAGCTGTCAAAGCAGCCTCAGCACCCTTATTCCCAGATTTGCCACCAGCTCGATTTATCGCCTGCATTTATCAAAACAAAAGATTTCAGATGAAACATTCTCGGAAAAAACCTATGAAGCATGCTCTTTGTTTTATTCAAATGCTTCTTTCACAAGTTTACCTGTTCCATGTCCTCGCATGTCAGAACACCAAATATACATGGAACCCCTGCAAATTCATCAAGAGAGTATTATAAGTTTTCACTGTGAAGCCTTTCAACAGAACTGGAGAGAGCAGCAGTAAACTGGTAGACAGCTGCCTGCCAGATCATTTCCTCAAGGGTTGACAAAGCATGCATGTTATGTTACATTAAAGGAGAAAGCAATTTTTCAGTTATAAAAGCGATAGGCAGAAACAGAACATATTGATGCTAAATGACACCTGCAGAATTAAAGTTGGTCGTGTGCAACCGTGCACACACTTGTGTGTGGTGTGTGAAGAACAAAAGAAGAGATGGTGTTTTATCAGTTTTGCAAAGTATTATACACACCACAGTGATATTTGATGCAATAATGACAACTTCAACCACTCTTCATCTGTGTCTGTTTCCATCTTTGAGCCCATGGTGCATTTCGACATTCACTTTATTATATGGCATAATGTGTAACAGAAACTTGTACATAACAAGATAATTACTATAGTGAAACCTTGGTCAACAGAGAAAAACAGAGTTTCAAAACCACGCAATAAAACCAGCGAAAAGCGTAAACACCAACCTGAATTTAAACCAGCAGAAAGCACACCAGATGCTGCTGAATTAGCAACAGCATCATAGTGAGTGGTGTCACCTCTTACCTACCATCATCAACAAAAAATAATTCACATACTAGGGCCAGCCTGTAAGTAGTACTTCAAGGAAAGTAAAATGAGGAGGAAGCCACCCCTCACAACACCAAAATACTTCCATCAAATAGCAACTTGTTTCAAGGTTATGAAGAGAAATAATTCATACCACAGCTCCAATACACACCACTGCATGATATTTTCCTGACTTGCCTAACCTTTCTGCAACAATGCCTATTTCAAAACTACCAGGTACCCACACAACCTGATGAGAAACATAATAAAACAACCACACCCTAATCAAAATTCACTAACAAAAAGAAAACAAATTTGAAAAAAATAGCTTCTCAAATAAACAGTTTGCATACATCAATGTCTTCTTCTTTGACTGAATATTTCTTGAAAGTTGCAACAGCTCCTTCTAAAAGTGGCCTGGTAATAATCTCATTGAACCTAGCCACGACCTTAGAATGTTGTTTCCAGTAATCAATGTCAACATAAGGAAAATCAATTCAAATGAAAGCCTAAATAAACAGAAAAGCAGAGAAACTTACCAAAGCAAAGCGAAACCCCTCAGTTTTGGTAACTGAGCCTTCCAAATGCCTAACAGCTGCTGTTTCCACAATGGACGACCGCTCTTTCCTCTCAAAGCCAATGCTAGCCGTCCCAAACCCTGAAAAGTTTTGAAATTAACATCACAAATAAATGATATTTCATGACTGAATACAAAAAAAAAAAAAAAAGAGTCTAGCATTAATAATAAAAAATTACAGCAGGGTTGGATCCCAATGACTAAGAAAATGAAATTAACATCTTTCACAACTATTAAAGCTAGTAATTTGGATTGAATAGAAATGACTGACCAATAGAAGGTGATGAGGAAAAGGAGAGCTGTGTTGGTTTCTGATAGAGAGGCGAAAAGCTTCGATTTTGATGATGAAAGGGAACAGAATTCGATAATAAATCTTTCGTTGAAGCAGACAGTAAAACCATTTCCCTTTCTTTTGATTCTCTTAAGATTGACAAGAGAAAATGGGAAGAACCTGGACTATTCAAAACCCTACTTGAACTCCCTCACTCTGGAGTATATATCATGGTGGTTTCGATATTAACAACGTTGGATCTGAGCCCGGGTTTTGTTTGTTGGTTGCCAACATAAAGTCCATTTTTTTTCCTTACAAAAAGCCCATTTGATGTCAGTATAGTTCCTTTTTTTTTTTGTATCGATCTAGTGAATTGTGAACTATTTGACTAGTGGCAGTGTGGCACCATGCCACCAACCATACATACCCCTAAAACCCTAAAACAAAAAAAAACAAAAAAAACCCTCCCCGTCTCCTTCTCATCCTTCTTCTTGAGCGAAAAATGTGGGTTCAAGGGGCGGTGCTTTATGAATCATTGAAACCACTCTATCTTAGCAACCCACTTAGCTCTAATGGAACTAGTTTCTTCACCAACCATTATCAGGTAATGTAAAAAGCTGGGGCTATCATTTTACTGCTTTCATTGTATTGTTTTCATAATCAAAGATCTTACTTCTTTTTTGTTTGCTTGCTGCATAATCAATATAGACTAAGAGGGCAATGGAAAAAAAAATGAAACTTTAACAAGCTAAGTTAGCAAACACCCTTTAGTACATAAACATATTTTTGTTTTATGATATCAGAAACGGAGATCTTCTGTGGTTGTAATGTCCATGACAACCAAAAGTACTGCAGTTCCTATCATGGTATGATACGGTATTGTTTGTTTTTTATTTATGATTATATTGTATTTTTTTCTTTTTACTAGGTTAGCTGATGTGAATTGTTTCGTCATTATGATGATTAGGGGAAAATTGACTTTGGATGTTATTAATTTGTATTATTTTGTTAATTTGAGGTAAATGGCTGTAATGGAAAAATGGGGAGTTCTGTTATATTGGCAGCGAATTCTGCTGGACTTCAAATTCTTCCAAAATCATTTGGCCCGGAAAAGGAGGCTGGTAATACTGTGGAAGTTTTTGGGAATGAGATTAAAATTCATGGTCCTTCTGAAAGAGAAAGTGTGCTTGCGTCTCTCTATGATGAGTATCCGAGCATGATTGTGGTGGATTACACTGTGCCTGATTTGGTGAATGGTAAAATTTCTTGGAGCTATTGACTCTTGAAACAGAAAAGAAATTTTAATTATTTCCCAGAAGAGAGTTCTCTTGGTAGTTCAAGTCTGAAATTCATAGATTTGCTATTTTACTCTGAGCTCAAAATGGAATTTTTTGTTGGCAACCTTTACTACTTGAAAAGAAAATGCTTTGGTGCTGCCAAAAATGGGATGTGGATATCATAATTAATTATTATTTTTTCAATTCTTTTAGTTATCTCTTGCATCTAGGATTTTTAATCTTAGAATTGTATGGAAAAAGGCTAATCGATTCATGTTGACAAAGTTTCATAATTCAGCATGTGTTATAATACTACAGACATTGTGAAGCTTCCTGTTGTGATTTTGTTCTCTTCTTTTGTTGATCCTCTTTTAATCTTTTGACCTTTCTTTTTGTAATGTGTAGATAATGCAGATCTGTATTGCAGAGTTGGGGTGCCATTTGTGATGGGAACTACTGGTGGCGATAGGGATATATTATATAAGACTGTGGATGCCTCAAAAGTTTATGCAGTAATCTCTCCACAAATGGGGAAACAGGTGATGGGATTGAGTGCCTCGAACGGGTTGTGAAATGTAATAGATCCTGATGCTATAAGTTATCATGTTCTCTGTACTAATGGGTTGTTTCTTTTTGATAGGTGGTTGCATTTCTTGCAGCCATGGAGATTATGGCTGAGCAATTTCCTGGTGCATTCTCTGGATACTCCCTTCATGTATGTCTTTCTGCATTGATTCCCTTTTGGAAAAGAAGTTCCCTTCCTCACTTGAGTTTGTTGTCGGTAGTACTAATATTGCTGATAAACTTATTTAATTTTTAGGTGAAGGAGTCCCATCAAGCAGGAAAGCTGGACACGTCTGGAACTGCCAAGGCTGTCATTTCTTGCTTCAAGAAATTGGGGGTGTCTTTTGATGATCAGGTGGTATTAAAGCTATTCATGCTTCATTAAAGCATAACTTATTCTTATATCTTCATGAAAATACTGAATTTCATGCTTCATTTGCTTGGTTTTCATGTAAAAGTTGAAACTTGACATGATTACAACAAAAATTGAAATTTGGTCATGAGGTTAAGTCATAATACTTTTATTACGAGCCCTTGTTTGACACATCTTTTCTGGTTTTAAACTTCACACTCAACCATGTTGTCTTATAAGTGTTTTCATAGAAGATTTGGTCCTATGCTGTGTCCACCTCCCAAAAAAATGTTCTGTCTTTTTAATATGATTTTTTGCTGACTGTTCAGATAGAAATGATCCGAGATCCCAAGGAACAAGTGGAGTTGGTGGGAGTTCCAGAGGAGTATTTGTCTGGTCATGCATTTCATTTGTATTATCTGTCATCACCTGATAAAACGTAATAACAAATATTCATGCTCATTTTTATTTGGATTCTGTTATTTTTTTTCTTTTGTTTAAAACAATTATCTTTTGGATTTCTTTTCTTGCAGTGTTTCATTTGAGTTTCAACATAATGTGTGCGGTAGATCAATCTATGCTGAGGGTACAGTTGATGCTGTACTTTTCCTTGCTAAGAAGGTGAAAATGCTTCAAATCCTCTCATACTTACCATTTAATTTAGTTATATTCATAATGGGATAGCTCCTTGACATAAAACCTCTATTGCCAATTTTTTCTTGCTTAGCTCTTGTAACCACTACATCTTCTACTTCATTGCTCTTCTTTGGTAGTTTCTCTATTTGAAGATCCTATGATAAAACGTTCTGGGAATACATATGTTATTGAGAAATTTAGCTGTGGTTTCGAAGTTGATTGTCAGTTGTAATTTCAATGTGATGTTTCGAAGTTGATTGCCAGTAGTAATTTTAATGTGATTAAAACGCAGATTCAATCAAAGGCTGACAAGCGGATCTACAATATGATTGATGTCTTGCGGGAGGGTAACATGAGATAAATTGCAATGGAGGCAACAAGCTAGCTTCCCACTCCAATTTCATCCAATCTTGCAATGGAACTTCCATTGGCTACATAGTTTAATCCAATGAGCACTCTCTGAAAATTGATTGAAGGCTTAGGCAGACTTAGCTAAACCTCAATCGGATGACTGCTGCGGCACAGAGATCAGGGTAGTGCTCCCAAGCCTGCAAGAAAAACTTGAGCAACAAGTGTGGAAGCGAGTTGGAGTATCATCTTTTTTGCAATGTACAAGGAGGATAATAATGGTGTAGTGCAGGCAGTTTTGGATTTTGATATTATTGAGGGAATGTTAATTGCTTTTGTTTCTTAACTAGTTTTCACGATAACTTTTTGAGGCATGCTTATCAATGACTGTTCTAGTTGAACCATTGCGTAATACAATGTCTGGGATTGAAGGACTCAAAAGGGTTACAGGGAAAAACCATGGTTCAGTGATTACTAAGAGGTGGTTTGTTACTGCGAAATGGTCTGTATTACTGCGAAATGGCAGGGAAAAACCATGCACCGCTAGAAATCTAATTTCAGAAATTGCTTGCCTATAAATGTATTTCATGTACTTCACCTGCCCTTCTTCAAGAGTGGGATCGATATGTTTTTCTTATAGTGGTGCATCAAGCCCTTGCCTGCATTTTGTGTCCTGTCATCCGTAAAAAGCACAGCCATGTTTGATTGCGAAATGGTCCGTGTTCTGCATCTAAGCACAAAATCCTGATTGGTGTTCCACAAGGCACTAAATATTTTTGTTTCTTTTTTGGATGGCACTAAATAAGTTGAATGTGATTATAAATCTGTGTGTTTTATCTTTAATTTTAATCCAAATTATTTTGTTTCTAATCTTGTACAAGGAAAGCATAAAAAATTATTTTGTTATACTAATTCAAGTTTTTTAAAAGATAATCACTAATTTAATTGAACATAACTATAAAGAAAGGCATGTCCCTTGATTTTTTTTTGTTCAAAAATTAGGATCATCTAAATCGGTGCCCTACCCTATACTGTGGGTATGACTGGTCAATTATTTTTTAATGTAAAAAAATGCTTAGATGGTATAATTTTAAATAAAAAAGAAAAATTTAAAACTTATGTCATTAACTTTACTGGATCCAATAGTATTGGGTAATCTAATAATACAATTAAAAAAAGATAACGACAATAGTTGAATCGAACAAATTTTTTTTTGTCAATAATTAACTAAAAAAATAAATTGTCAATATCATATCCGGGAGGAGAAGAAAAAAACACTCATCGAAGCCTCCTTGTCGTTCCTCCGTTGACACCATTCCCCCACTAGACACTGAGATGATTCAAACATCATTGGTAAAGGTTGTATGGTGATAGTGAAAAAAAACCACATATGTTACTAGAGCAATGACCAAGAAAGCGAGCCAAACAAAACATCACGAAATGAGCATCTTATATATTTTTTTTTCCTTTTAAACCTCGGTATCTAGAAGTCCACTGGACCATAACTAATCCGGTCGAGTCAGGTCGACCCATTAAGGGTTAAAGCTCTTTTAGTGATGATATACTCCATTCACAAGGCTCGAACTTGAGACCTTGCTTAAGGGGAACAAGCACTGAACCACTTGGACCAACCATCATTGGTTGAGCATTTCATGTCTACATTCAATCAATTAATTCTAATTAATTTAACAAAGAACAAAAAATTAAAAGAAAAAAAAACTGAGATGACTCAATTAAACAAAAACAAAAAGGATAAAATAAAGGATGTAGAAAGCACATAAATAAAAATAACATATTCCAATCTCCAATTAAATAAATGCTTAACGTTGAATTGAAATAACATGAGCTTAAAAAAAAGATAAATCAACAAACAACACTCGAACAAATCTTCTAAAGTTAGGTTCATTTCCCATGCTTGCAGCCCGTGAAATGTTAGACTCGGGCTCAAAGAAGAATCTAGATTCCAGAATAATTTAATGATGAAGGATAAAATAAAAAAAAAACTCAATTTCAAAAAGTTACCAAAGCAAAAAAAAAAAACAACAATCAAAACAATAAGGATAAATCCTAGAAATTATCTCAAATCAGACATATAAAATTTAAAATAATGGGGACCAAATACAAATAAACAAAAAAATAAGGATGAAATTGAAAAAATAATTGAATTTTATAAATTATTTAAAATAAAATAAAAAAAATAGTAATAAAAAAAATAAGAACAAAATCCAAAGAAAAAAAAAACCTTTGATTTGTAAAAGTGAAAGGTAAGACGAAGAAATCAAGGGAGGGAGAGAAGAAAGCAAAAAAGAAAAGAAAAGGTTCCTAGAGTCATGTGAGAGCTCTGTTTGTGACACATGTTGCACATAAATAAAAGGGAGGATGAGGAAAATAAAACGCTATCGTGAAACCCTATTTTTCACCACCTTAATTAACAACACGTGTCATTTAAAAATGACAAAGTAAATAACACATGCAAAACACTCATCAACCACCTTTTTAAAATATTTTATATATGTTAAACTATCGAATTATCCCTAACCCCAATTGATAATGACAAAAAAGAAAAAAACGATTCAATTACAAATACACCATAATCCTATGGCTTCAAAGTTTGAATTATAAGGAAAATTATGTCTTTGCTCTATTTATTTTAGAATAAAACTACAACTAAGCCCCTAATAGCAATTTTTTTAATTCAAGGAAAAATATGTTATTTTACTATTGTAACAATCTTAACTTTTAAAATATATTTTCCACAATAATAACCTTTAACTAATATAGAAACCGGTTTTGTTTTTGCATGTACCCTACTGAAATTCCCATAAAGTTTCTTGTATATTACCAAGTTATTAACAATTTCTTTTATATTACAAGTCAAAACGACACTCAAAGTCCAATCATTTAAATCTTTCTCTTATCAACATAACTCATGAATAGCATACATGTAATTTTCATGAAATATAAATAGTGTAGCCAAGAAATAATTGATACATAATTTTATATAGCTACTTCATTAAATGATTTATGGACATTAAAATCAAGAATATTGTCATCTTTAGGATTTTATCCTAAATAATATAAAATTAGATATTGATACATAAAGGTAATAAAGAATCACAAAATATTAATGTGATGTTTTGAAATTTAATGAGTAGGTAAAAGGCAATAAAGCCCTTGAAGGCTAAAAATGAGTATAAATGAATAAGGGGTATTGTGGTAATTGTAAAATAGTTGATAAATATAAATAGAAAGAATAAAAACAAAATGAACAAAAAGAGGGAGCTGTGTTTTTGAGAGCAAACCGTGAGAGAGAAGGGAGAAGGAAGAAGAAGAAGAGAAAAGAGGGAAAGATAAGGAAAGGAGAAGAGAATTGGAGGAAATAAGTTTAAAGGTAAGATTATGTATAAATGTGTGTTCTTTAAGCCTTAATTTCTGTTTTGATAAATGTTAGGGTTTTGAATATTGTGTTTTAAGTTGAATTGATGAATTAATTGGAAGGTTATGGGTTGATTGTTGTGGGTAATTGGTTAATTAGTTGATTGTGAGAGATTGGAGGTAAAGATGATGATTTTGAGTTATGATTTTATTTGAATGGTGAAATTGTGTTAGAAATCAGAAGATGACAGTAGGTAATCTGTGAAATTCTGGGTTTGAGGTTGAAGATGACGAAAATTCAATTTGGTCCCTCAATTTGTGAAATTGCGCTTTAGTCCCTAAACTTTGGGAAAATTATAATTTGACCCCTAATTGTATTTTGAGATTCTGGACAGTGTTATTATGAGGATAAGGATGATGAATCTGAGTTTGATAATTGATTTGGAATATTTTCAGTTTGGTCCCTCAATTTTGGGAATTTACATTTTAGTCCCCGAACTTTATGAAAATTACAGTTCGGTCCCTGGTTCGTTCTAGACAGAATTAAGGATGGTTTATGGATGAAAATTCAGTATAGTTATGTATTTTCTAGATTGGTCCGATTTTGGTAAAATTACGTTTTGGTCCCCTGTTTTGGAAAATTGTCGTTTTAGTTCATAAACTTAGGAGACTAAACCTGGTTTTATTTTATGCATTGGGATCTTTTATTTGTGTTGCTTTGAGTTGCTTTTGAGTATATTTCATATATTTATTGTAGGTTCTCCTAATAATCCTCAATAGGATTTCGGGTCTTTTCGTCTGACATTCCTTTTAGTTCTATATTTTCCGGGTGAGTGGGATAATCTTTAATATGCATATATGATAAGTAAATATGTATTCTGATTATACAATGAGTACAACTCGTTAATTTCTTGAATAATTATATATGTTACTTATTTTCCGAGTACTCATTTATTCTTGAATTTGCACTCGCAATCTGTCAAAGTAAATTCTATTTGATATGATATACGTTTCTCGATGATTCCGTAAATATCTATTATGCCTTGATATCGGACTTGTCGGTAACTCCATGCTAACGGAGAGTAGTTAGCCTATGTGCACATAGTATTACCGTATGTATACCTAGGCGGTGAGAGAGGCATCAGCTGTGGCGACCGATCATCCCACAGTGGTCACCTTCGGGTGTCATCCGGTCCGGTCACCTTCGGGTGTCATCTGGTCACCTTCGGGTGTCATCTGGTCACCTTCGGGTGTCATCTGATCTCTGACATGTATTCCACTACGTTATGATAATATGTTTAGTATGTATATGTACATGTATCTGTATATGTCTATGAGGATAAATTTCCACTACGTTATGATAATATGTTTAGTATGTATATGTATCTGTATCTGTATATGTCTATGAGGATAAATTCCACTACGTTATGATAATATGTTTAGTATGTATCTGTATCTGTATATGTATATGAGGATAAATTTCCACTACGTTATGATAATATGTTTAGTATGTATATGTATCTGTATATGTTTATGAAGATAAATTTCCACTACGTTATGATAATATGTTTAGTATGTATCCGTATCCGTATATGTATATGAGGATAAATTTCCACTACGTTATGATAATATGTTTAGTATGTATATGTATCCGTATATGTTTATGAAGATAAATTTCCACTACGTTATGATAATATGTTTAGTATGTATCTCGTATCGTATCTGTATATGTATATGAGGATAAATTTCCACTACTTTATGATAATATGTTTAGTATAAGTATATGTATATGTATATGTATATGTATATGAAGATAAATAGTTTTGCAAACTATTACTATCTGAAATGTATATTAAATATTATTCCCTCACTGAGTTGGTTGAACTCACCCCTCATTCTTAATATTATTTCAGGTTCTTAGTTTCGATAGCAGTTGGACTTTGTTGTGTGTTCCCGCTTCTTCGCTTTGGGTCGGTATGCCTTGCTTATTTTTCAAGGCTGTTTTGATTCGATGTCTTAGACGCTCCACTATTACTTTGTTTTAATTAAGTTTGGATTTTGACAATGTAATGAGTATTTATTTATTATTGTTTTTGGTTTTAATTACCGATGAGGAGTTTTAAACTATCTTTTGGTTTCATCAGTTTTGAATAATATAATATTTCTGAAGATTATGAAACGCTGCGTATTTTTGAATAAATTATTCTTTTGATATGTTCGTTTTGAGGCTTAGCGCGGGAGGGGTGTCCTTCCGCCACCGCTCCTGCGTTGCCGGTCACGGACCCGGGATTCGGGTCGTGACAAAGGTGGTATCAGAGCCCGGTTTTATTAAAACCTCAAAAAAAAAAAAATTGTTGTTAAAACCCTGTACCCTGGTTTTGTTAAAATCTTGTAATTTGTTTTTGTTAAAAAAAAAATTTGTAACTTGGTTTTGTTAAAACCTTGTTGCCTAGTTTGTTATAATCGCGTAATTTGTTTTTGTTAAAACCCTGTAATATGGTTTTGTTGAAACCTGTAATCTTGTTTTTATTTTTTTTTTAAAAAAACCCCATAATATGTGGAGCTTAGGATCCTTCTCGTCTATTTGTGATTCCTCTTTGTCTTTTTGTTTTGAACTCTTTTTTTTATTGTTGTGTTGATATACATGTGAGGAAATATAAATGTATGTAAATATTTGATATAAATATATCATTGAATATACCATATATAATATATGTGTTTTTCATACATGTGATAATATTTGATATAAGTATATTCTTGGATATAATATATGTGGTATATGTGTTTTGCATACGTGTGAGAAAATACTTGTGTGTGTGAAAATATTTGATATAAATATATATTTGAAAGTATTTGTATAATATATGTATTTGAGTAATAGTATTTCTTGGAAATACTTAAGTATGAGTATTTGGTATAAGTATATTTTTGGAAGTATTTGTATAATATATGCATATGAGTATGAAAAATATCTTGTAAGTATTTATGAAATATGTGTATGTGGATATGTTTGTGTGATATGGAGTGAGTAATTATTATAAGTATTATTTAAAAGTACTTTGAATTATTAGAAGAATAATATTATATCTAAAATAAAAATGATTCGTTTATATATCTGATTTGTCATTTTGTGACTTTGAAATATGAATATGATATGAAATTTTTAGTGATTTTGATATATAAATCTGATATGAATTTTTGAGTTAAACAAGTTAGAATACCAACACTAACTTGTGTGAAAGGTTACAAACAGATCTGAATACTCTATGTCTGATTTTCTGACTCGTAGCGCTCTAAAAGTATGTATATGTACGAATAATGTTAGTGAGAGTATATTGGATGTAAGTATGCATTTTTTTTGTATTTGAACAACTTATAATATTTATTTTATTTAAAGTTGATTTTTTTATCATATTTATATCTATATGTGTTATCTTTGGTAAGTATTCTAAAAAATATGTCTAATAATCTTTTTCTATGATATATATATGGCTGGAAATATTCTATGAAATATATATGTTTGATAATATTTTTCTGGGTGTATTTATTTTGATTACTCTTTGAGTCATGGAAGCTCATCTCTTTTCGCAATATTTTTATCTCGAAAAAATAGATTTTGAATGTAAGAGAAAGTTGAAATATGATTAATCAGTTATGGATGATGAGACAGTTATTGATGATGAGACAGTTATTGGAGAATTTCTTATTAAGGTTGTTATTATAGGCTTTTGATTATGATCTATATGGTGATTAATATGGTTATCTTGAATTGGGTAAATTGATGGTATGAATATTATATGTACAATCTAGTACGGACTTACTTGAAATATTGGATTAAGATATTTGATTAATAAAATTTATTTTTGAAGTTTTCCTTTCGGGTTATGTATGATATGTATGTAAGGGGTTTACATGGTTATCATGGTCTATGGTGATCCTCTCGATTATATGTCGATCGTGTCGGTACGGCTTTGGGGTATGACACCCATCTTCACTCGTCTCAACCCTAAGATTGGAAAAAAAAAAAAAACTTCTTCAAAGCTTATGTTTCTTTTCTTTCTGTTATTTTGTTACTTCTGGTAGATATTCTTTATCTTTTACTCTCTTTTTTTCGCATCATTGAGGTTGTAGTGTTGAATCTTCATCTGGTGTTCTCGCCTTCTTTCTTATCAAATTCATTTGAATAGTTCTTCCGCATATCTCAGTATTGCGTTTAACTTCCGAACCATAAGTATGATTTCACCTGTATCAATTATTTTCTTACTCCGACTCCCTCCCGCAACCAAATCAGCTTATTTCTACCTCTAGATGATTTTCCTTGACGTCAGTTCCTTCTGATGCAATGAAGTCTTTGTGGCCATGAACTTTTAAAATAGATTCAAAAGCCTCTTTGCTTGTTTCATATTCTAGAGTCTGTAATTTTGAGGCATTATTGGGTTTTTGCTTTCTTCTACTTGGACTTCATTTATACTATCCTTTTGTATGCTTGTATTGAGTTCAACCCCAAATCCTGAGTTTTCAAGCTCATTGGTTTCATCCTTATGCAAACATATATCTCCTGTTATCTTTGGTGGAGATCGATTTTATGAATCACCTGGTATTTTCACTTACACATAATCTTCAATATTCGTAATAATCATTTCATTCCTACAATCCTTTTTCTTATAAAGAAATGTCATTGCCGTGTCTAATTTTGCTCTTCTAATTTCTTTTCCGGGGATAATTTGACTTGAAGTACTCTCATCTTCTTTTAATGCTTCAACTTTGAGAATTAGTCATGGATACAAATTTTGAATCATCCTCGATTTCTTCTTTAATTTCATCAGAGTTCCACATTCTTCTTGTAGTACCTTCTTTGGACTCGATTTTGTATATCTTTATTAGATTAAAGCTTTAATTGAGAGATGTCATATTCCTTACGATCATCTTCTTGCAAGGATATGTCTTTTGTTTTTCTCAAATAATCTTCTAGATACTCCACATTCTTATTTTCTACATTTCTATTAGTTGTTGCTGAAATTCCTTGCTCTTCTTTTGTATGACTTCTCGAAGAATTCTAGCCAATAACAACTTCATTTATTGTTGCTTCAAGACTAGAGATTCAACTATTTCTGAGGATTTCTCATTTTCCTCTTTTAATTTTGCTTATGATTAGCTCTTCAATACCATGATCTTTGGATTCCTAAATTACATCTAAAGCCTTTTCATTTTCCTGGCATCATCCGCATCTATGTTTTCTTTAGCTACTTGCTCCCTCGTTATGTTTTCACGATCATTAATCGGAATCTGAGATGTCAAGTTTAAGTAGGGTATCTTAAGTCCCATGTTATCTTTGATTTTTTCTTTCTTTCTTGTTGAACATGTTTTCGCTTCAATTTCAAGAGAAACACTATCATTTGAGGTAATATTAGAAACCCTATAACAACTTTTCATCCAACTAAGCTTCTTCCAAGTTGATTTTTTAAGAGATATGATTTGGGATAAATTGTTTGAGAAAATTTGATTCAAGAGAAATTGAAGGGTATGTTGTTTGATTTTAAGGGATATGAATTAAGAAAAGTTATGCATGAGATATTTTTTCAGTGGATATATCAGAGTGCGCAACGAAAGCATGGTGCTATTTATTGATTTTTGAAGTGGACTTTAAATGATAGTTTAAGAAACACAATTTTAGAGATAAGTTTTAAATAATTTATTTGATCATGATGGTAAGACTTTGGTTCTTAAATTTTAAGTTTCGAGGACGAAACTTTTATAAGGTGGGGAGATTGTGATGTTTTGAAATTTAATGAGTAGGTAAAAGGCAATAAAGCCCTTGAAGGCTAAAAATGAGTATAAATGAATAAGGGGTATTGTGGTAATTGTAAAATAGTTGATAAATATAAATAGAAAGAATAAAAACAAAATGAACAAAAAGAGGGAGCTGTGTTTTTGAGAGCAAACCGTGAGAGAGAAGGGAGAAGGAAGAAGAAGAAGAGAAAAGAGGGAAAGATAAGGAAAGGAGAAGAGAATTGGAGGAAATAAGTTTAAAGGTAAGATTATGTATAAATGTGTGTTCTTTAAGCCTTAATTTCTGTTTTGATAAATGTTAGGGTTTTGAATATTGTGTTTTAAGTTGAATTGATGAATTAATTGGAAGGTTATGGGTTGATTGTTGTGGGTAATTGGTTAATTAGTTGATTGTGAGAGATTGGAGGTAAAGATGATGATTTTGAGTTATGATTTTATTTGAATGGTGAAATTGTGTTAGAAATCAGAAGATGACAGTAGGTAATCTGTGAAATTCTGGGTTTGAGGTTGAAGATGACGAAAATTCAATTTGGTCCCTCAATTTGTGAAATTGCAGTTTAGTCCCTAAACTTTGGGAAAATTATAATTTGACCCCTAATTGTATTTTGAGATTCTGGACAGTGTTATTATGAGGATAAGGATGATGAATCTGAGTTTGATAATTGATTTGGAATATTTTCAGTTTGGTCCCTCAATTTTGGGAATTTACATTTTAGTCCCCGAACTTTATGAAAATTACAGTTCGGTCCCTGGTTCGTTCTAGACAGAATTAAGGATGGTTTATGGATGAAAATTCAGTATAGTTATGTATTTTCTAGATTGGTCCGATTTTGGTAAAATTACGTTTTGGTCCCTGTTTTGGAAAATTGTCGTTTTAGTTCATAAACTTAGGAGACTAAACCTGGTTTTATTTTATGCATTGGGATCTTTTATTTGTGTTGCTTTGAGTTGCTTTTGAGTATATTTCATATATTTATTGTAGGTTCTCCTAATAATCCTCAATAGGATTTCGGGTCTTTTCGTCTGACATTCCTTTTAGTTCTATATTTTCCGGGTGAGTGGGATAATCTTTAATATGCATATATGATAAGTAAATATGTATTCTGATTATACAATGAGTACAACTCGTTAATTTCTTGAATAATTATATATGTTACTTATTTTCCGAGTACTCATTTATTCTTGAATTTGCACTCGTAATCTGTCAAAGTAAATTCTATTTGATATGATATACGTTTCTCGATGATTCCGTAAATATCTATTATGCCTTGATATCGGACTTGTCGGTAACTCCATGCTAACGGAGAGTAGTTAGCCTATGTGCACATAGTATTCTGTATGTATACCTAGCTGGTGAGAGAGGCATCGGCCGTGGCGACCGATCATCCCACGGTGGTCACCTTCGGGTGTCATCTGGTCCGGTCACCTTCGGGTGTCATCTGGTCACCTTCGGTGTCATCCGGTCACCTTCGGGTGTCATCCGATCTCCGACATGTATTCCACTACGTTATGATAATATGTTTAGTATGTATATGTACATGTATCCGTATATGTCTATGAGGATAAATTTCCACTACGTTATGATAATATGTTTAGTATGTATATGTATCCATATCTGTATATGTCTATGAGGATAAATTCCACTACGTTATGATAATATGTTTAGTATGTATCCGTATCTGTATATGTATATGAGGATAAATTTCCACTACGTTATGATAATATGTTTAGTATGTATATGTATCTGTATATGTTTATGAAGATAAATTTCCACTACGTTATGATAATATGTTTAGTATGTATCTGTATCTGTATATGTATATGAGGATAAATTTCCACTACGTTATGATAATATGTTTAGTATGTATATGTATCTGTATATGTTTATGAAGATAAATTTCCACTACGTTATGATAATATGTTTAGTATGTATCTGTATCTGTATCTGTATATGTATATGAGGATAAATTTCCACTACTTTATGATAATATGTTTAGTATAAGTATATGTATATGTATATGTATATGTATATGAAGATAAATAGTTTTGCAAACTATTACTATCCGAAATGTATATTAAATATTATTCCCTCACTGAGTTGGTTGAACTCACCCCTCATTCTTAATATTATTTCGGGTTCTTAGTTTCGATAGCAGTTGGACTTTGTTGTGTGTTCCTCGCTTCTTCAGTTTTGGGTCGGTATGCCTTGCTTATTTTTCAAGGCTGTTTTGATTCGATGTCTTAGACGCTCCACTATTACTTTGTTTTAATTAAGTTTGGATTTTGACAATGTAATGAGTATTTATTTATTATTGTTTTTGGTTTTAATTACTGATGAGGAGTTTTAAACTATCTTTTGGTTTCATCAGTTTTGAATAATATAATATTTCTGAAGATTATGAAACGCTGCGTATTTTTGAATAAATTATTCTTTTGATATGTTCGTTTTGAGGCTTAGCGCGGGAGGGGTGTCCTTCCGCCACCGCTCCTGCGTTGCCGGTCACGGACCCGGGATTCGGGTCGTGACAATTAATATGCATAATTTTTAAAGCATGATTACAAGTCCAAAATGAAATACCCAAAATTATAATATATATCATTTTAACCTCTTCAAATTACAATACTTAATTTTATAACAATAGACATCACTATAAAAATCTATTGGTCGACTCTTGGATGAGAGGAACCTAACAATTACATCATTTCATCATATTAGATTATAATACCATAATTCTATGAATAAAACATATATATATATATAGAAGTAATTGTTTAACTCATTAAATTAGAACTACAAATAATGTAAACTTTACCATTTTCAATCCACATATAAATCATATATATATTTTACCTTTAAAACAAGTATAATTATCATGGTAATTAGATATATTATTGCCACTGAACATTTATAAAAAATTTCCGGTCATTTGAACACAAAAGCCACTAGCCTCTTCTCGGTCAGCTAGTCTAATAAATTATCTCAATCATCTAAACACATATGACATTAAACCTTTTTTGGTCAGCTAGTCTAATAAAAGAAATTTAGATTATTTGAACACAAATATCACTAGCACTTATCAATCAACTAATCTAATAAAATTTATTATTTTTGTTATTTGTATTACAATTCATAATTGAACAATATGCATTTAAAAAAATTGTAATTTTACAACTCTAGAATTTTCTTATGCTTAGCGAAGGTAAAAAACATCTATTTGGTGCTTGTACTTGTATTGTAGCCCTGTGTTGCTGGACAGATTCTGCATCCTTTCCTATACTATATACATTTTCATCACTGCAATTCAAATTCAATCTCAAATAATTTGTAAGGAAAATTAAGGTTTCCTTAAGTGCATCCACTCATATTTTACATAGTCAATAACTCACCACTTAATTTATACATTTAACATTGCAATAATTTTATGATTATCACTTTAGTCCCTTTCTCTCTTCCATTCTTTCAAGATTGGCTCAATATTCATTTTTATGGCAAGAAAGAATTTCTTTCTATTTTTTTTTCATATTTTATCTATTTGAGGCAATACAATTAAGTACAATTTCACGAAAAATTAAGAGCATTAAGTCCAATTCCTTTCCTTTTATCTCTATATGTACTCGTCAAATATAATTTCTAACTCCATTATCACTAATTTCTTAGGAATAAGATTCATCCCATCCCCCATATTCCTTTATTAGCTTGATTTTGGTCTTGGAGACTTGTAAGTTTTTCTTTATTTCACATTCCTACTAGTGTTTTTAAACCTGCTCTAAGGTTCGGGTCGCCCGGGTCATCCTTATTTTTTTTATAAATCAAAACGATGTTGTTTTGATAAAAAATAAAAAAAAAATCAACAAGTTGCAACCGGGTCTTGTCTAGTCAACCTGTCGGGTCAGCCGGGTCAACCGAGTTTTTAACCACCCCTATTTTTTCATAAATCCGGGCCGGTTCTAGTCTCAAGTCAGCTGAATCTCGAATCGACTCACCAGACCAGACCGAGTTTTAAAACTATAATTCCTACCATAAATGTATCCAACTTATAGTACAAAAACTAACCCCTCCTTTTTATCTCCATTTAAGGTTTTGTTAGGAGGGAAGTTTGTATTTTTCTCTTCGATTTCTTCCTAAAGTGAACTAACCTATTAGCTTTCCATCTTAATTAGTTTATCTCTTCACATAATTGACCCAATTCAACACAAGAATCAAACAAAACTCCACCCCTTCCATATTTCTCTTTTGGTTAAATGCTAGGTGTTTATTTTTTCTTTGGGAAAAATGGTAAAATACTATTCTCATCAATAATGTAATAATGTGTCTTAGAAACAATGTTTTTACAATCCTTTCCTGTTCTTTTTTTGTTATACTTAGTTTCAATTACACTAAACTTATATATTTTTAAAATTATTAATTAATGTGAAATGTGTATCTTTAAAATCATTTAGGAAAGAGAGGACTTAGTTTGACATAATAAAAATAAGGAATTACACGTTTTTTATTTAGCAAGACGAATAAGAGTTTAAAGATGTTTTTGAAAGTGTTTTTATTTATATTTTTAAGTTTTTTTGGTTTTTAAAAAAATTAAATTGATATTTTTTAAAGATTTTAATGTGTTAAAATTAATTTTTTTTTATTTTAATTAACATATTTTCAAACAAAAAACTTAAAAAGTATCATTACTATAATTTTAAATATATATTAAAAAATAATTATAATAATTTTTTTTTTAATTTTCAATTCTTTCCATCTGAATAAATTGGCACAAACTTTCATATATTTTGTTTTATAATTTTTAATATTTTTAATTTGAATGAATTAACCCACATATTTTTTTTAATAAAAGTGATAAGGTATCACTCTAAAATAAAATAAATAATTTAATTGAACACAACAACAAGAAAAGAGATTATTGTTTTGAATTTTTTTTTTTATTGTTTTTAGATTATTTTAAAAATAAATTTTAAAAAATAAAAAATATTATTTTAATATATATTAAAAAAACATTTTAAAATAAAGCTGAAATATTCCAGAAACGAGGGGGGAGAGAGAGAGAGAGAGAGAGAGAGAGAGAGAGAGAGAGAGAGGATGGAGGGAATGGAGAACAGAGAAGACTTGAAGTCGATGCTACCGTTTCTGCCTTTACTACTTGGCTCATCAAATCTGTTTTGGCCATCCCAAGTGGTTAAATCACTCGAAACCCTCTCAAAAGGACCTCTTTACAGCAAAGTTGACTCAGGTGAACTGCTTTTCAATGCCATTTCCCATATCAGAGATTCTCTTGCTCTCCCTTCTCTGCAACCTGTCGCTCCTTTTGCCCATGGAGGTTATGCTCTCTTCTTTGATGAGGTAACCTTTCAAACTTAACTCGATTTTCCCTTTTCTTTTCTGGGTTCTCTCATTTTTATTGCGTCTTTCAAGCTTCAATGGTTAAAAATTTTCAAATCCATAAAAGAAGAGTGATTTGAAAAAGCCCATTATTTCGTTTGCTCTTATATTTGATTCATTATGTACAAAGTTTTGAACTTTGACAGAAAAGTAGTTGAATGGGTGAGCTACGAAGGATATGTTGCAAATTTCAGTCTAGGAGAGTTATTTTGAGAAAAAACCCCATCATTTCTCAATTCTTCTTAGTTGGTTTTGTATGGTGTGTACGCATTTTTCATAAAGTCTTGAGCTTTCTGTTGATTTTTTATTTTGTATTTTCATAGGCATGAACTGATGCCTAGCAAATCGTTTTAGTTTGCATGTTATCATGCTAAGAGCAGTAAAGAAATTTTCCCTTAGATGTTATGCTGAATTTGTAGGAGTTCAATGCAGCTAATTTCCCGGGCAGAGGCTTCAAAATGGTTTGAAGAGGTTGTCCCAGCGTTGGCTAACTTGCTCTTGAGATTGCCATCTCTTTTAGAGTCTCACTATCAAGATGCTGATTACTTGTTTAATGGTGTCAGAACTGGCCTTCGCTTGCTGGGTTCACAAGAAGCTGGCATAGTGTTACTTGGCCAGGTATCTCAGCGTGTTTGGTTTTTCTTTTCTCAAATATTATTCTTTTATTGGATTCAAATTTTGCTTAAAATGCATCAAGGGAGAAGTGAATTTCATTTGGTAATAAAAATAGCACGGTAACACTTAATCTGTAGGATGTTGCAAACGGCTTCTTGTTCTCTTTTGAATATCCTTTACTAAATTACAATTTCATTCTGCACTTAGAAAAGCATTTCTTCATTTATAACATCAGAAACTGATTATGTCAATCAATGCTGCTCTTCAGGAATTGGTTGCTGCTCTCCTCACATGTGCGTTCTTTTGTTTGTTTCCAGTCTCCGATAGAGGTTCAAAATGTCTTCCAACAATAAATTTTGATCACTTGTTTGAGTATGTGACCTTCAGCTTTCTTTTGTGGACATCTTGAACTTATGCATCATGCAATAAATATGAGCCGTCGGCACTAGACCTAAAAATTGTAATTACCTAGGCTAGCTATGGTCCTACTTTATTATCATTTCGGTCTATTCATTCTTTTTATCTCATGGGGATGGTATTTTTCATGAAGAGTCAAATGACCAATATTGTGTCCAAAAGGAAACTAATTGAGACAAATAATTACTTCATGCTGGAGGTTTAGGTGTTTCGTTGTAGGCTACTGTATTTCATATAAGATGCATATGTATTCTGGAACTTGAACCTTATTATATAAGAAAGAATTTAGTAAAACAGTTCTGAAAGATAGAAGGAATAATGTTCACGTCTTCTGATGTCATCTTCTCTATATTTTGTACGATCAGACTGTTGAAGACAATTGCTTAGGATCTCCAAAATCCATATACTTAAGACCAGGCAGTTCACTAACTGTACAGTGTTACACAAACAATCTCTGCTGGATGCTTTTATGCCACATTTCATTGTCGAGTAAATCAAAGTTTTACTGTATGCTATTTACCAATTGGTTTTGCTTCTATAATTCAGTTCACCTTGTCTATGTTTAACTGAAGACTCATTTTAAACTTTTTTCCTTGATCTGGAAAATAAATCCATCTGACACTTCAGTACTTCTCAGGGATATATATGAGAGTTACAGTAAAAAGCAGGAGAACAAAATAAAGTGTATTATGCATTATTTTGAAAGGATATGTTCATCTATGCCTGAGGGCTTTGTCTCCTTTGAGAGGAAGGTTCTTCCTTTAGAACAACTTCCTTTGTGTGTTTCTTATCCCGAGGCAGATTTTTGGAGCAAATCTGTTGTTTCTCTCTGCCCTTTTGAGGTAAGTTAATAAATGGATTAGTGCATAGCTAGCCAAAGTTCAAATTTAAACAATCAGCGGAAAATTATCAACCTAATCCAGTAATTTGTTTAATTTCATTCTTGATTTGTGGCATTTACTTGTTAGTTGGTCATTTCATCTTTCTAGGTCCATAGTTCAGGTTTCATAGAAGACCAATCCAATGGAGCTCTTGAAGTTGATTTTGCTAACAAGTATCTCGGAGGTGGTGCTCTTCGTAGTGGCTGCTTGCAGGTATGAACTTTTTTATGGACTGTTGATGTCAAATTGGTTATGGTTGATACTCAAATTAGTCCATTTATTCACGCAACACTTCATTTCTTCAATTGTTTCTTGCATATTTTTTTCCTTATTGTCACGTTAAAATTGCTGTTATCTTCTTGCTATATTACTTAACTAATATTGAGGATATTTTGTTGCTTTATCATCTTTTGTAGGAAGAGATACGGTTCATGATCAATCCTGAGTTAATTGCTGGAATGCTTTTCTTACCTTGCATGGAAGACAATGAGGCGATTGAAATTGTTGGTGCTGAAAGATTCTCAAACTACACAGGGTGAGGATAACTTGGTGGAGAACTTCAAAACTTGACTTTAAATATACCATCAAGCAGTATATCTGTTTTATTTGTTACTTGAATCACAATAGTATGATATGTAGGCATGTATTCATTGATGAATTAGTTTCTTGGGTCATATGAATTGGTGTGTATAAACTGGGGTATATGTATAGTGCACAGATTTGATTTAAAATAATTGGAAATTAATCATCTCATGATGAGTTCCTGTTGGTGGGTTAACAGCCTTTTCAGTCTTAACATGTGGAACTATCCAATGTAACTATCATGGTTGAAGGTGTGTGTTTCTAGGGCACTCCTTTCTTTTTTGTGTTTTGGCTCCCACCAAAACACTTATTTGGAACTGAAACCTTGTTTGCCAAAACAGGGAACCCATTCCATTTCTGATGTTTTCTTAGTGTGTGTATGAGAAATCAGATAGCATCGTGTGGAACTGAAACTATCATAGTCCAAATGGTGTGTATTTCTAGGGTGCACCTTTTTTTTTGTGTTTGTTTGGGCTCACACCAAAACACTTATTTGGAACTGAAATCATATTTGTTAAATTAAGGAACCCATTCCATTTTTTTATGAGAAATTAGATAGCATGTGCAGGTGCTTTCTTTACTTTGTGGAATCCTACATGCTGATGCATGCAGTAAGCAAGAAATGTTAAGAAATTAAAATGACTTATTCCATATAACTTGATGGATTTGTGCAATATATGATCATCTATAGGTGTCATAGTCATACTCTCCAAAATGTCAACCTACTGTTTTTGTGATGACATGTTATGAGTATCATCATGAATTAATATGTAGGCAGCTTTTGTGGAGGGTTTATCTTTATATCTGTTTTTTTTCCCTGTTGGTTCAAATGTAACAATTTTTACATAATGGTAAACTTTTAATCATTGATTAACTAGCTTATGATTATACTTATTTGTTTGTTATCCTTCCTTTATTAACGTTGAGATACAAACTTTTCTTTTTATCTGCTGAATTTGAAATAACAAGCATTCCTGTAAGAATGGAATATTGATTTCAGTTAACTAATGTTGTAGTCAATTTCTTATCACAGTCTCCTCTTTGACTGCTGCAGGTACGCCTCTTCTTTTTGTTTTTCTGGTGACCATGTGGACAAAAGGAATGTTGATAGTTTCAGAAGATGTAAAACCAGGATTGTTGCCATTGATGCATTATGCAGGGCAGGGATGAGACAATATAAGTGCAAATACCTGCTTCGGTATGTAAAATTTGGTTTTCCAGTGCCTCACAGACTTGCATATGGAATTGAAAGGAAGGTTTTTCTTTGAGAGAACTTATAGAAGAGTGTGACATGGTTCCATATGTGAGTTATCAACATGACAAATAGTATTTCTCAACAAAACAAGAAAAAAAAAAGGATGAACATGTGACAAGTGGTTGTGCACACCAAATGTGACTCTCTTCTAATTTCATGTTGTTCCATTTAGACTTTTCCATGCACACCAAATGGTTGTGCATGTTGAGTGAACCTCCATGAAAATTGTTGTGATTTTCTTTTGAGAAAAAAGAAAAAAATAACTTTTCAATTTAAAACATGCTCTATCAGTGTTTGTTTAATAGGAACACAATCAAGGAACTCAATGTTGTTTTCTACGGCTTTCTTAATTGAGAATTCAGGAAGATAAAATCTGAAATTCCAAGTGTGGTTGGGAAAATAGTATGCTCCCGTGTCCCCCTCCTCTTCTCGTGTAGAGCTTTTAACAATGTTTTGTGAAAACACCTTTTAAAGTAGCTTCATTTCTGAAATAGATGAACTTGTCCTTGGTGACAGTGGTTGAAATTCGTTACTCATACATAACCAATAATTTGGCATGCCTTCTAAATGCCGCTTTAGAATTTATCATATAATAAATTTGTTTCAAGTGAAGTTGTTAAATTGTGTAGATTGATGAAACTAACTTTGAGAGACCTGTTGCATTTTAGATTGTTTGTTTATCTTTCTACATGGCTTCCTTGCCTAAATATGCAACCTGTGAGACTGATGGCTCACTATCTTGTCGAACAGTCAGGATTTATGTGCAATCTGATTGCCAAGGAGGGTTTTTAGTTGATTTTGTAATTTCTCTGAGTCCTACTCGTTTGGTTTTGGCAGGGAGGCCAACAAGGCATTCTGTGGTTTTTTGGATCAATCTAATTGTGACCATCACAAAAGACTGTTTCAAGATGGTGGCTCACAAGGTTCTCAGTGTATAGAAACTGATAAAGACACTAATGTTGTGGTGAAGGACTTTCCGGTGCGATCTCCACCAGTTTCCTGAGCATTTTGCTTTTCATTGTCTTTTTATTTTTCATAGTCAGAATGATATGAACCTGCCCATGCACAAAATGATCGATCTGGTTCTTCCATTATTACTTTTCTTTCTCAATTCTTGTTTTTATGCTTGGAAATAGATGGATGAAGCCCCCTCAACTTCTGTTGAAATTGCAATGAACAGAGGAGAATATATAAACCAAGTGATCGGATATTCTGACAAGAAGGGTAGTTGGTGTCTTGACCTTGAAGATAAAATCGGTATTGCTACAGGGAATTGGGGGTGCGGAGCTTTTGGTGGAGATCCTGAACTAAAGACCATGATTCAGTGGCTTGCAGCTTCCCAGGTAATCTTTTTATCAAGCTCTACTTGCAAAAGCTATGTAGGGGAGTTGATGCGAGCCAGTTTGTAGCAGCAGCTTTTGCATCTTGACCTTCTGTAGGAGATATTGGTTGCCAAACAGCTGTAGGATTACCATCACGAACATGCACATAATTTATGTATAACATAAACCATTATGAAATTACTAGTAATTTGTGTGTTGCCACTGCTAGCGAAACTTCTATCTCCTCTAGCTTACTTTCCTCCTGTTCCATACCGAGATTTCTTTTAATCAAGGTGCATTTGTTTCAGGCAGCAAGACCTTCTGTTTTGTACTACGCATTTGGCATTAAATCGTTGCAGAACCTGAATCAGGTACTTGCAGTAATCTTACCACATGTGAACATTTCTTGATGAAAGTGCAGAAACGATTTACTCCAAGAAATTGATTAAAGCTTAAACTACAGTCTTTGTAATTTTTATATTCTATGTTCAAAGCCATGCTGTCGCTGAATACAGTTATTGTTCTGCAGGTGAGTCAATGGATTCTGTCACATGAACGGACGGTGGGAGACCTTTGGAATATGCTGGTGGAGTACTCTTCTCGGAGATTCAACAAGGAAACTAACTTGGGTTTCTTTGCATGGTTGCTTCCTACGCTATTTGCTCATGATGCTAAGATGTCAAATTTGACAATTACACCTTAATTTTTCTCTTGTTTTTCCATTTTTTTTTACAATGTAATCAACTCTTTAGTTTCTTTTTTAATATATCATATTCCATGTGTTCTCTCCGCGAAAGAAATGCAACTTTGCACGAGTTGTTGATGAATATCTCAAAATGCTTGCCTGGCCTTGTAAATTCAAAGATGTAGATAATCTTGAAAACCAAGTCATGCTAGCATGGGGAAAATCATGTTTCACCCTTTATTTATCTTTTTTTATTTTTATAGTGGGGTTTATTTATCTTTTTTATTTTATTTTTATTTTTATAGTGGGGTTTAAAATAATAATTATTTGACCAGGATGTATTTTTAATTCAACCCCCTGTATTCATTATTCTTCCTGTCTACATCTAGGTAGTTGTCCACAAGAGCCCATAGTTATTAAATCTACACCAGCTTGACGGGTTAATTTATATCTAGTTGATGGACTGATTCAGGTAAAATAAAAAATAAAAATAAATAAAAATCTGGTGAAATCAAGTTAACTCGTGACACGAGCTTAAAAAAAAAAACCAGGCAAAACCATTTCCACTGTAATGACAGATGCACTGCTAAGAAACAATAACCAAACGCCTGAAAATCAGTGCCCATGTCTATGTCATTAACTTGCTTGATTTGGTGGCAAGTTGATATGCTTTTTATATCATCATTTTAGATTTAATTTCGAAGGAAGCTGGGAAGTAATTCTTTCTTCTTTTTCTGAATGCTTAAAAACAAGGCTGTATTTGGATATTCTCGGACCAACTCTTACATAAATCAAGATAAAATTATCTTCTCGGACGATTTAAAAGACGCACCCTTTATTTTGACCATATGCATTTAGATTAACTCACTATTTTTTTTCTTCTGAAAATTAACCTAGAAAATAAATAAAAAATATCTATACACACCTGCAAGACAGGTCATGAACATTAGGGTCACAAGGCATTTATTGCCATTCTGACCAAGTCAGTCTATGCTCCCCTCTTCAAATTATTAGATTATTTGGTATTTAATAAGTTCTCTTGAAAAAAATTACTTTTTTTTTGCCATACTGACCTAGACTTCTGCACTTGGAGTAGAATCCGAGGGCTAGAAGCAATGACAAATGCCAAGGCATAAATAATAAATGCTTCCTTGACAGGTTAGGAGTCTGGACAAGTGGAGAGCTCAACCACCAAAACCTAAACATGGACTTCTCCTTTAATGGGGGCTACTTTTTCTTACATCTTTTCTAGTCGAAGCACAACCAAACCACGGCTAACTACTCTACCTGAGTACCTGGGATTCATTTTTACATCCTCTGGTCCATCTTGGAATCACCGCTAAACTTGAATATGTTCAATGAGGTTGTTAAATTTAACAACATTCTTGGAAATTTCCACAACCTATGACGTTTGTTTGTCTTCCAAGTCTCGAGTTCTACTGTGGTTTTGTCTGAACATAATTTGCTTCCAAAGTCATTCAAAGAGAGAGGGAGAGCCAATCATGCAAGTTTCTCTGTTTTTTTTTTTCTCACCATCGTGCTAAAAGGAAAGTTCCAAACTTGAGACTTTTACCCACCCACAAACAGAAATAGCTCATGATCAAGCAAGCATAAGCTAGTTCAGGTTGCCTAAATGGACCCTCCAATCTTCTCCATTGTATCCAAAATCGTGTGCGCTAAACTTGCATACCTTACAGTTCTGCTTCCTTGATCATCACTTGAGCTAAATGGGCTCTTAAAATTCATCGACGCGGTGGAAATCACGGTTCAAACTAAAAGCATAAAAAAATAATGCTTTTCGGCTTTAAACGTAATTTACGAAGATAAATGCTTAGACAACAAACATACACTGCTTAATTGTTCATCATTTAATTGTCCAATTAAAAGAACTAAAACCATTTTCATTTTTCAAAACGTGGATGAAAACGTGAAATCCTTTCCTTGTCACAAACAGTAGTGCAGCGAATATTGTCCGCAAAAACCAATTAAAGCAATCATTCTCATTGGTCACACCCCGAGCCAAGATTAGTCAGTCAATGTTCTTTTTCACAGATGGCATCAAGATCATTGCATTTGCTTTCACATGTGCTGGTACGTACTCTATCTTTTCTAACACATTGGTGGCAACGCAACTGATTAGGGCTCCAAACGTGAAATTAAACAAGAAATCTATTCCTTCTCTGTAACAAAAATCTGTTCTTGGAAATGGATCGTTAGCTTTAAAAAACGCAATGAAAAGTGGAGAAGAAAAGAGAGAAACAATTGTTGTAGTGAGATAATTATACTCCCAACTTTTTTTCCTATGGAAGAAGACCAAATCCTTGGAAGCAAGCTCGTCGCATGCTCTCTAGAGGAGCTTTACAGATAATCACCATTTACAGGCTTCATCACATAGAAGAAAGATGCCCCAGCTGGAACATTACCTTATTTTTATCACCTCATCTAGTTTGGAAAAGAAATATTACAGGAAAAAGAAATAAATAAAAGGGATCAAGATCTTGCAACATTTGATCCCAGAAGTGTCATTTCTAGGCGCTTGTTACACAGGGCTAAACTCTTTGGCTCCTGAACCTCGCAAGCTGCTTTGCCTGAGGAGAAGCAGCAGTTGTGGAACGAACTGCCGGTGACGAAAATCCACCTGAGAAATCTTCATGAACAGACCAAAATCTCCGATGAACTTTTTTCTGAGAATTTGTGTTCTCCATGGATGGTTGGAAATGTAGCTCACTTTTAGGTGCCTCGTGAGTGTAGAAATCTGAGATGTTGTAACTTAGTGCAGCACCAACTGAAAGACACTCATATTGCCTCCGAGTTTTGTTCTTCCTGAAAGCTTTGCAGACCAAAGGAATGAGTCCCTCCATCAATTGTCTGGTTCTTCTTTTTCCCTTATGATTAATGGAAAAACAAATGAACTGCTTGAATAAGGTTTGGAGTTGTAGACTTTAGGGTTTGTGGGGTGGGGTGGCGTGGGGAGTTGGTGGGATATATACCGTCCACAAACTTTTCTTTCTATGGGGATTAAAAGTCCAACACGTCTAATTGCACCTTCAGAAGGAAACAAAACAAAATTTCTCATATTCTAAATCTTTCTATCAGATCATCATCATCAGAATAAATTATAATAAAACCAGAGAAAAATCATGGAAAACTATAGAAAAATCAGTTAAAAGCTCTACAATAGTGACATGGCATGGCATTGAACAGGCAAAATAAAGAAATCCGTTCATTAGAATATAGATTCTTTCCTTTTCTTTATAGTGAAAAATAAATTAAAGAATTATATCTTCCTTTTGCTGACTAGGTCAAGTTTTGTGAGCGCACGCATGTAACATCAGGTCTCAATTGGGAAGTAATTCTTTCGTAACAAAATTCAATAAATTTTTTGTTATTTTTTTTTTAAAAAATTGATTTTAAAAAAATAAATTTCAAAAAAATAAATTAATTTTTTTGATATTTGATAATATAATAAAAAATAAGTTGAAAAACACTTTCCAGTGTTTAGTTATGTCATGAAAAATGAACGGAAAAATAACTTATTAATGTTTTATTTTTTTCAAGTTTATTAAAATAATGAGGAACAAATCTTACAAATTAAAAAGTTGAATGAGAATGAAATTGAAAAAAAAAATATAATTTCATAAATTATCTCAAATAAAATAAATAATAATCAAAATAATAGATATCAAATCTGAAAAATAAAAAAATATAAAAGAAGAAATTAAAATAATAATAATAATTAACATTTCATAAATTATTTCAAATAAAATAAGTAACAATCACAAGAATGATGATCAAATTTGATAGATAAAAAATTTTAATTAAAAAATGATAAGGGAAAAGCAAATAACAATTATAAAAATGAGGACCAAAGGTAATATAAACATTAAATTCTAAGAGATGAAATTGAAAAATAAATATTCAAAACAAAATATATATAGCAATCAAAATTTTGAGGATCAAATTTGATATAATTAGTAAATAATATGACATTTCTAAATTTTTCATAATTTTCGAAAAATATTTTCTGTTCAAGATAAAAGGAAAACCAACTTTTCTAATGACAAACAAACACAATAAAATTTGAAAAATACACCTCCCAGGTTAAAAACAAACTGTGTCCCTAGAAAGCAATGGTATTTTGCTCAATTGACCTGGAAGCTCTGATGCAGTTCTTCAGCTTAAACTTATTAAAAACATTCCCCACTACTTGCATATCTGGCTGCTAATTCGTTGTTTCCTTTAATATTCCATTTCTAGATATAATAATAATAATGATTAGTTACTGTTCTATGATAATCCAAGTTGATTTGGTTTGAGGTTACATCAAATGATGTCCTGTATTGACCATTGGCGGGGCAAATGAAGCTGCTAATTTCCATTGCTCCTGCTAAGCAGAGCTGCCATAGGTTATTGATGGATTACTTCTTCACTACAATCCATGGATGACTATGTATAGCCGGCATTGGTGGGTGGGATAATTAAACAAAAAGTCTTGTATGCCACGGTTCTTGTTTACCTAATCATCTTACAGGATGTAGTGATGGTGACTTAGAACAAGCAGATACAGGAGTACCAAGGTCATTCCTTTTATCTTCTAACATCATGAATGATACTAACAAAATACTCTGGATTTTGTCGACATAAGAGGCAAGTATGACCTGCACAAATGTAATGCCTAGAAACCAAATCAGGGACTGATTCTTGAGAGAGTTTACCTTTGATTCCTACATGACATGGCAACTAACTCTAGATAAGCTTAATCAAATTAAGTTGAAAAGTATTGTAGTGGCAAGCATAGATGCATATTCATTTGACTTTTTTTGTAGGATCACCATCTAGAAGTATAACAAATGAAAAATCATTTAAACAGAAACTTCAAGCCAAGTTTTCTTCTTGTTTATTATTTTCTTTCAATCATTTACTAGAAAAACCTCCCTCATCTATCCAATGCCTGAATCATAGTTGATCTACTCTAGTACTTAAATCTTAGATCAATGGTGCGATCTGCATATTCCGGAGGGAAAAGAGCTGGAGAGTCCTCCAAAAGATCATTTTCAGTTTACTTAGACTGAGTCTACTAGAATGTCGTCATAGCCCTGTTCTTTAGTTCAAGGGGCAAAGTTTAGGTGTTATTCAGACAGCTTCAAGGTTCTTCTTGTACAAGTTTCCACAGATATATCCTTACTTATATATATATATATATATATATATATATATATATATAGTGGCTAATCAGTTCCAAAATATTGATTTGTAGACTTTGTAAGATGCTTGCTTCAAGCATTATCAAAAGTCAGAAACATATCCCAAATGCTTTGTGACATTGACATTAACTCAATTAGCCTACCCAACCTTGTGAGATCTCCGGCAATTTATCTGAACAAAGCTATTACAAGGATGACATCCGAGTTCTCATCTTCTTGTGAAGCTGAAAACAATGTTTTTAAATTTCTAATTACCATTACCCTTTCTTGCCCATGCTCTGTCCCTCTACTTCAGCAAGCCATTCCTATAACTAAAAAATTATTTCCACAAGCATACCCAAAGATAAATAAATTCCCACAATCCATGATGCATCAAGAATGTGACACGTTATGTGAGATTTCCTTTGCTGAGTGACTTGTTTTGGAACTAGCTTGTTCAATTAGGCAATCGAATTCTATTTGAAAGCTTGTTTCTACGTGTATTCAGACATTGAAATTTAATATGAGATCCGTGAAATGGGTTAGTTACCTAAAATACAAGACTACCAAAGATGGTGAATCCAATATCAGCAAATAGGCCTCTTGCACCATCAACTTTATAGTGGAGTTGTGACTTCCCACCAGGACCACAGCCCGCCAAATCAATATACTCAATCACTGCAAGACAGAGCTTATAATATTGCCAGTCTATTTGTACCATTGACAGGGAAAAAAAGTTGAAAATAAAGGGTTTTTGTAAAGAGTTTTTGATCTCAAACCTGTTCGTATGACAAAGGAAAAGCTCTTCTATTTGCCACAACACGATCTTTTCACCTAATACAGTTTCCCATGTTTACCTCTGAATCATTACTCCTCAGAACATCCAGAGATCAGAAACTGGTTTGTGAATTTAAACCTCCTTGTTATAAACCTTCTACCAACTATACTTTTGAGAGCATCAAACTCATGGCTCATGCAACTTGGTCTGTAATTTTAATTGTATTACATTTCTGTTATACATTCAATTGCTATATTTAGTAATAGCTAATGCTGTATCCAGCATATGATTCGTTTCAGCATATATTTTACCTATTTTGAGATGGCACAACTTGGTATTTTCAAACTTGCTCTGTTATAACTTTCAAACTGAAAGGTTGGTTCATCTTTCTAGCCAACAAGTAACAATACACCATCATGGTCTGTGAAACAGCTCTCAACCTATGTTTACCAGCTTTTTTTTCCCTATGCTATGCTGCTGTGTCTTCTGACACCTTCTTTTAAAACAAGTAGGAAAATAAAAAAGCTATGAACAAGAAGAAAACATACGTTTCTGAGGTCCAAAACATCAAATTAGATCTATTTTTTCAACAATTTAGCAATGGAATATAGTGTGGTAATGGATTTAGGATAACATAATGAATAACAATATTCAAACAAAGGAAAATCAAGAGATACAATTGAAATACAAATTTTGGAACAAGTAGAGTACAATAGTGATCATTAAGAACCACTTTTGAGCTGAGGTTAGTCAGATTTTTTCTAATTGAATTAAATAACAGATAGGAATTATGCTTGAAACAAATGGTTCTTGTAGCATAGGGTCCAATCTGAATCATCTGAACGAACAAGACCACCTCCATCGGTGCTTATGGACTCTGCACACGAACATGGTGGTTGAGAAGGGAGGCCATCCTTGGTTTTGCCACCTGTATCCTGTTCCGTCTTTACAAATTCAGTAGACCCAATACCATTAATTGAAATGTGATCAGTTGCGGCCTCAACGTTGAGCTGAGGACTCTTATGAGATTTTAAGCAATCAGTATTGCGGACATTGCCATCATCCTCTTCATCAGACAAGTATCTACAACAATCAAACTCATCCATCTCAAACATACGACTCACCAACCCTTCCCTCCAAGATATTCTCATCTGAGATTGTGATACATTCTCGGCTGTAGAATTAGAAAACCAAGAATTCCGTTCTTCCAAAATTTTGTGAAACTTGGAAAGATCGACTGAATTGGAAGGCATGGTCAGAGAATCAAACCGGAAACTTGAATTGGTTGGATCCCATACTGACGCATGGCTCATGGGAGATAAACTAGTCATCTGAAGCTGCCCAGCCACTGAATTGAGATCAGAATCAAAGTTACATTTCTTTCTCTTACCATCTACTTGTGTCCCAGACGCACCGACTCGTCTATCACAGCTAGTATCAGATTGGGGAGTTTGAATTATATTTCCACTACCCAACAAGCCTATGGAGAATGGAGAATTCTCTGCATCAGTGCAATGTCGATTCTCCGTCTCTTCTTCTAAAGATGAAACGGGAAAGTTATCGCATAAAGGAGTTCCCAGAAATCCTTGAAACTGAGGGACAGGGAGCGCACTGGGAGAAAGCAAAGAAGCACTCCTCCTCCCAGCACTAATAGTAGAAATACTCCTGTTCGCACTGGTATTGCAGAACTCCGGTGAAAAACTACCATAGCCAGATGAAGGTGAAGCAGGAGAGTTGTGCATGGCACGCTCCTCCAATCTCCTAAAACGGCGTGACCTGTTCCGAGAATTCTCCTTCTGACCCTCATCCTTCTCATCACAAGGTGATAAAAGCCAATGCATTGAAGCGTCAATAGGCAAAGGCAACATAGAAACATCAGAATTTTCGATAAGCCCTACATCATTCGCTTGTTCAATATCATCATCGCTATCAAAACTACCAAGAGCTTTAGCTTCTCCTCCTGCGAGTATCCCTCTAGGCCTACATTTCCTCTTGTCAGTAACCCCAGACACAACATGACCAGCACCATAACAAGTAGCAGGAGTAAGCGTTTCCACTGTCATCAACTTCATAGATGACCCACATTGTATCTCTGGTGATACTGAGGGCTGAACTGGAGGGGTCTTGGTATTGCTACTTGTCGAGTTTGACTCAGCTTTACCGTTTGATGATTTCTCATAACAATCATCATTCATAACCTCACCACCAACTCCTAAGTTCAAACCAGACCCGCTTCCCACTTTACACAAAGGAGTCAAATTGGCTCCACTACCCTCACAAACTCCATCGATCATCACCCTTTTTAACTCTCCAGGCGCAGATTTCAGCTTATTTTTCACAAGACTGCTACTTGACTCCAAAAAGGAAGAGACTTTAGAATCACCAACTTCATTCCTAGAAGAAGCGCGTTTTTTACCAGATTGCCACTGGTATAGACATGGCGGGTGGTTTCTCTTCTCCTTCCCCACCTTTTTTGAAATGGGTTTCTCCTTCGTGGGTCTCATACTAGGAGCTGACTTAGGAGTTCTCGAGGGCTTTACTTTTGTCAGTCTTTGATTATTACGACTACTACTACTAAAAGGGGTTTTTGCAGAACTGGAAGAGGAAGAAGAGTGAGAGAGAAAGAACCTGAGACAGCCCCTAGGAGCTTCAATGGAGGATAAAGAAGAAGCATTGCTACTATTGTCAATGCTGGTGGTGTCAATGCCACCATTGTTGAGATCTTGAAGTGGGTTTCTTCTAAAACTTGGCTGGTGCTGCTGTTTCTTTCTCCTATGAGTCTTGGTGGGTTGTTCTGGTAATGCTGCAGATGGGCATTTTTGGCTGTGGGTTTTTGATGATGATTGGTTCATTTGGTAGGAGAATGGAGTAGAGAAAGTGCAATCTGTGATCCAATCCTAAAGAGGGAGAAAGTGAATGATGATGATTTGTTTGATTTGAAATTAAGAGGGAGGAGGAGTTTTGACAACACCCATCCCCCCCCCCCCGAGTTTGCCCTTACTTCTCTTGTATTCTACTGAAATGCCACTGGATTAATTAGAGTTAAATAGGCCCTACTTTGTTTAATTCAAGCCATAATCGTTTAGAAACAAGGTACAAACAGCATTTTTAAAATTTTTATTTTTATTTTATTAAAATTTAATATATTTTATATGTTTTAAATTATTTTAATATACTGATATTAAAAATAATTTTTTAAAAATAAAAAAAAATCATTAATATACATTTAAACATGAAAAATTATTTGAAAACCAATACCAATCACACTGACTTTCGAAGGCAAACTGCGTTTCACATCTAAAAAGCTCTTTTTCTTTCATTGTTATCTTTTTACTTCTTTAAATAAAATAAACCTTTACTTAAATAAGTAAGAATCTACAAAAATAAATAAATAAATAAAATCATGCATATTTACTCGATACACACTTTACAAGGAAACCCATCAATTGCTGTTAAGAGTTTAAGCAACAGCGCCAAATAAATTATTTATTATCAAAATAATTATTCTTTAATGGACTTGGAAAACTCATTTTATGCAAAATTAAATAATTTCTTCATATTAATTATTAATAATTTCTTTCTCTTTTACTATCAATCATCCATTCCATATATTCTTGTGTATAATAATATTATTTTTGTTCATTTTATTTATTCTTCCTTAATTATGTTTTTTATATATATATAATTCACACGCATGATAAATTCTTAATCATTCATGCACACGTATACTAGGGTTAATCTCTGTCTTTATAATTAAAGAAAATAAATATTTTCTTATAATAATAAGTGTAATATTGTTATGATAATATTTAATTTTGAAATATTCTCGAGGGTAGAATATGTATTCAATGGTTGATTTGCTCCTAGTGTAATTCTATTTTTTTTTCTTTGAACTTTATAAGAATTTTTAATGCTAAGATTTCAAGGGTTATATTGAAGAAGCAAGAACCAGTTGTAAGCTAAAAAAATACTCTTCACTGCACAGTTAAAAATTATAAAATAGAATTTCGACATTTTGCCAACAGAAATTTGGAAAAGAGAAACTTCAGAGGCACGAGTCTAATGAACAATAGTTGATTTTTTGAGCGTTGGATAATGAAATATTTACGCTGAAATGGATTCTTCAACCAGGTATCGAAGATGTTGAAGTTTTTATTTATGGCCTGTCTATTCCTTCTCTCAAGACGATTACTGAATTCTCAATATAAATTCATGAAAGTCCCTGGCCATCTTTATCTTCCACAGGACCCTTTAGGCTCCCTTTTAGATTCACATACAAGGCCTCTTTTCATCTCTTCAGACCCACAAAGCTCAGGTCTCTTACTGCTTTCAAATTTGTTTCTGCTTTCCTGTTTCTTACCTTTATCTCATACTATAACCCCACTTCTCCCAGAATATGAATCAACCAGAGGCTGCTAGAGTGAAGCTAGAGCTGTCAAACCTGTGAAGGGACTGAAAAATGTTGTGGTTAGACTGAGGTATCTGGAAGTCGCAAGTGTAGTTGGAAAGCCTTTGTTCACTGAAAAATTATTAACTCCTTCAAGTGGAAGACTTCAATTTCCAAGAATTTGAGTCCAAGTGAACGGTCATTCGGAGTTACCATCTGATGTTCTTGTTGAAGATGAGCATAGTTTCTATAGAGTAGTATGAATGGAAACCTCCCAGATGCAAGTATTGTAAATGTTTAGGAATATATAACACATGGCAATAGGAATATATGTCAATACTGATACATAACTTCAACTAATTAGAGACAAGGAAAAATAGTTGGAGTATCACAGTGACGGCACCAGGTTTTCAAAAGCACCTGGCTGTGTATCCAAGAATAATACTTCGACAAACAGCAATGATCATGATCGAAGTAAAATGCTGGTGTTAAAAAAGTCATTCACGAGAAACTGCAACCACTTGTTTTCCAATATTGCGGCCTGCGAAGAGTCCAGTTAGAGCTGCCGGAGCATTTTCAAGGCCTTCTGCTATGTCTTCCACATACACAATCTTTCCTTGTTTGATGTAAGGCAGAACCATGTCTAGATATTTTGGGAACAGGTGAAAGAAATCATAGACCAAGAAACCCTCCATATGAATGCGTTTCGGCACAAGATGCATCAAGTTATGAACACCTTCCGGCTGCTCGAGATTGTACTGTGAGACCATTCCACAAACAGAAATTCGCCCACGGACCCTCATGTTGAGTACTACTGCATCAAGCATTTTTCCTCCAACATTTTCAAAGTAAATATCAATGCCATCAGGAAAGTACCTGCCAAATGATAGAGCAAATTTGGTTTTAATATTTTACCCTCAAATAACTTGAAGGGGAAATGTCAAAAAGAAAAATATTTTGGTTTACCAACTAAATAGATTAGCAGCACCATAGAAATTTCAACTGCCTAGGTTACCTACACTGACTAAAAGCCGTAGACATAAAAAATTAGACTCCCTTGCACCACTGGAATATCATATGAATCCCTTACCATGGCCCAGTGAATAGGAATTTCAAGGCAATAAAGCAGACCACACAAAATCAACTCTTTCTTTAACCAATTTAAGATGCCTTCTTTCACAGCTTGAAACAGATGTTACAGGTTTTTTTTCCTAACATCTTACAGCTGTGTACAGTTTTTTTTAGTAGGGTTCCATTTTACCACCACAGGTCCAGTTTAAGCAAATTGTACCGCTAACCTTTTCAAAGCTGCATCCAAGTCCAGCTCTTCTTTGTAGTTGAAAGCATCATCAAAGCCAAACTTATTCTTCAACAAATCAACCTTATATTACAGAAATGAGAGGATAGGAGATGTAAAGGTCAAGAAAACAAAAATAAAAAAGAAGCTATTTAATGAGATGTCTTGCTTCACTTTGACAGAAGAATAAATAATAGGATGACAATTATCTATTTAACTTCCATGACACAAAGGGAGAGCCATTTGATCCTCTGATAACTTGCAAAATTACCTACTTTGTCATGCACGAAAAAGGAAAGCATATACAATATTGGAAATGGTAATGGGAAGCCTAGGGAGCTGATGCAGACCATGAAAATATGTATTCAGAGAAGATCTAGGACAGCCTACAGAACTACTCAGCAACATATCTCTCATTTACTGAACTACATGCTATCCGTGTTTTTCCCCAAAATTCAGACTGCAAGAAAAAATCAAGGAAAACAATATCCTTGTCCAACAAAATTTTATCCCTAAATTCAGTCAAGATTTTTTTACAAGCTTCTAACCATGAAATAGACAGAGTATTGTAAAAGGAACTGGATGTCCAGATACTTGTTCATTGCAACAACTTCCAAGTAATGGAACGACAGAAAATTCATATGGACAAAAGGACTAACCTTAAAATTTCCTACGGACAAAAGGATGTAAAATCTTTGTCAAATGCTGGTGTTTTCTGTAAGTCTTATGTTTTCTAGGCTATTCAGATGTTGTTTTTTGGAAACTGATTAGAATGCATTTACTTGTAGGCTACTTCCAAACTTAGATCCTCATTGGTACATTATTAGAAGAGTAAACTTTCAAGAGAACATGTTTGGAGCTTTCAAGAGAATATGTTTGGGTGCAAGAAACACCCCCCTTTTCATGGTGCCTAAGATTTGTGTGACACTGAAATTCCCAGGAACCTATTGAATAGAACATTTATGTACCATCTTTTTCTGGCTCTTCCAGTTAATATATTTTGCTTGTCATTTGGCAGCCTTCAACCAGCTTTCTAATTAGCAAAGAGCTTTTTAGTCTTTTGTATAATAACTTATTATTCAAGCAGGTTTGCAATTCCAAGTTTTATTGTGTTCCAGACTTTGAAAAGCAACAGCATCATATTAGACCGAGAAGCAGTGCCAAATAAAACAGGAAAAACACTAATAACCATAAACATTTACTAAGGAGACATACCTTGTCTTTGCTTCCAGCACTTCCAACAACATAGCAACCTAACAACTTTGCAAACTGCCCGACAAGCTGACCAACTGCACCAGAGGCTGCTGATATGAAAACAAACTCCCCTTTCTTAGGAGAGCATATTTCATAGAAGCCAGCATAAGCAGTCAAACCCGGCATTCCTAGAAGAAGAAATCATAATGGAAACCAATGATAGTTACGGTAATATCTATATCAGCAGTGTCTCACCCTAGTTGCCCTGAACCTTGTGAGGTTAAGAACCGCAGATGGCCTTCTAAACCTCAAAAGGTTGATGAACAACAGCCAGTATCGTGAAATCATTTTCTGAGATCATTGACCATACCGAATGATGAATCAAGACAAAGAAGCATCTGAAGAGATAAAAGGCAAGCATGTCTACTCTCAGGACACAATGTATCACATTTTAGCAAACAAATTAATATCCTGACATGACTAGAAGAATCAATAACAGCCCTACACCATGCACACTATAAGAAGTTGGTCTCATTTCTCTTGAGCCACATATCATCATCAACATAATCATAACAAATGTAAGCTTCCCACACCCCATTCAATAACTCGAACTTTACTGAGTTCTAAACACAATAGTTTGGTTTTCTAGAATTCTCAAAAAATCAAACAAAACATTAAAAATTTCAATCAATTTATTAGCACCAACAATGATCTGATTTCATAAATAGAACAGTTACAAATGCCGAAAAGGCTTACCAAGAATTCCAGTATAATAGGAAAGGGGCACATCTTTGTCATGGATTTTAAATAGTGTCTCTGTTGCTGTAATCAGACTGTACTCTTCCCATCCAGTCATTCCCCAAATGAAGTCCCCCTTTTTATAATCCGGATGCCTTGAATCCAAAACTTTAGCCACTCCACGCCCACTTATAGGCTACATTCATACAAATTCCAAGCAAAAACAATGTCACATCTTACTTCAGTAACACACAAACAACAAAATCTATTAGTTTATGAGCTAAAGTAAGCTATTCTCTCCATAATTTCCATCCACTTCAAAGCAAGTAAATTTACACAAAACATCCACAAAAGCTACAGCTTCATTGTATAATTAAGAACAAAACCATGTTACAAAATTAATTACAAAAACTCAATTCCTGAAACAAAATAAAAAATGCAATCTTTACTTCAAAACATGCTAAAAGCAAGAGAAACAGTGATAAAACTCAAATGGATCTAAGGTAACTCACCGAACCAGGCTTCAAGGGAGAAATATAAGAGCCCTGAAAGTTTCTCATTCGGTTTCTCATGTAAGGATCACAAGACAAGTAAAGATTTTTCACAAGAACACCGTTAGTACAATCTTCTGGGACCTTGAGTTTGATAGTACTAGTAGTGATGTACATGTCTGACTCTTTAAGAACACCAGGCACGTAGTCCTTGAAGATCACTTGCTTGTTGCTCACCACTTCACCATCATCACTCTCCATTTTCACTTCACAGTTGTTGCTTCAGTTTGTCTCTGTAATGTAGACAGAGGAGAGTGGTTTGTTATGGGATAAAATGGACGACTGGTCACAGGAGTGACTAGCTATGTTGCGTGATCCACTACGGGTTAAATAATCAATTTTTTTTAAAAATAACTCTTAAATAAAATAAAAAAGAGTATATTATTTTATCTATTTTTTTTAGTTTTTATTTTATATTTAAACCAAAAAATTTTATTATCCTAACAAAACATAAATATACACTAAAGTGCTTTAAATCTCACATGAAAAAAAAAACATATTCTTATAGTATTTATACAATGAACTATGAAATGAATTAGTAATCAATTAAAAAATATGAAAAAAAAAGGGTCTAGGGTAGGAGGAAAAACACATTTGAAAAAAAAAGATCCCTTCCGGATTTTTGCCAGATCACCCGAGTTTTGGGTTGACCTGGTAGGTCGACTAGTTTACTCAGGGTCAATTGCAAGCTCAGATTTTGAATGAAATAGACCCATCCAACGCTGCTGGGCCTAGCCTCATAGCAGGATCTAAAGCGTTGGGTTCTGCTCTAGGTATGACCCAAACTGTTGGGTCCTGGTTAGAAAGGGATCTAAAGATGTTGAGTCCTGGTGGTAAAAGGGTCCAATTAGGTGTTGGGTTATGGTGGTAGGCGAGCCCAAAACTGTTGGGTTCTAATGAGGTGGGAGGCAGGGCCCATCGCTGTTGAATCCTAGTTGTTGGATCGTAGTGTGTGAGAGACTGTTATTGTTATTACTACTTTGGGTCCTACACCCGGAAGGATCTAACACCCAATTGGGTCTTGTAATGGTAGAACCTAATGTTATTTTGGGTCCTGCACACGTCAAGATCCAAAGCAATTTTGAGTCCTACATCAGCAAGACCCAAAGTTATTTTGGGTCATACACCTAACAGGACCCAACACCCAATTGGGTCCTACCGGTGCAAGACCCAAAGTTATTTTGGGTCCTGCACTCGGGCAGACCTAGAGGTATTGTGGGTCCCGCACTCGCAGACCCGGGGCCCAATTGGGCGTTGGGTCATGGTGAGGTGAGAGGCAAGGCCCAAAGCTGTTGGATCCTGGTTATGAGGCCCAATGTTGTTGGATCTTGGTGAGGTGGGAGGCAAAGCCCACCATTATTGAATCCTAGTTGCTGGGTCGTGGTGTATGGGAGGTTGTTATTTTTATTACTTCTTTAGGTCCCGCACCCGCAGAACCAACACCCAATTGGGTCCTACACCGAGAGACCCAATGCTATTTTGGATCTTGCACACGTCAGGATCCAAAGCAATTTTAGGTCTTGCATTAGCATGACCTAGAGTTATTGTGGGTCATGCACCCAATAGGACCCAACACCCACATGGGTCCTGCACCAGGCAGGAGGACCCAAAGCTATTTTGAGTTCTGCACACGTTAGGAACCAAAGCAATTGTGGGTCCTGCACTCGGCAGGACCCAGAGGTATTTTAGGTCTTGCACCCGGCAGGACCCAACACCCAATTAGATCCTGCACATGTCAGGACCAAAGCAATTGTGGGTCCTTCACTCGATAGGACCCAACACCCAATTAGGTCCTGCACACGTCAGGATCCAAAGCAATTTAGGTGCAGGACCCAACTCTAATGGTTCTTGCAGGGGATTGGACCTAATACATAATTTATTTATGTATTTAATAATATATATAATTCAAAACTACTGCATAAAAAATCTAAAGACAATAAAACATTGATAAAACTTTGAATTTTATACACTAATGTTATAAAATTAAAATATCTTCTATTACCCAAAATAAAATCTCTTATATGATACCAAAAATTTATAAAGTATATGAGCTCCATCAACTTTATTATGACAATATTAGAGAACAAAAATAAAAAATTTCAATTTTTTTTCAAAGTATTTTTAAAACTATGGGTCAGGTGCACTTTTCGAGCCCCGAGATTTTTGGGTCTGGAAAGGGATGCCAGGCCCAAGTTAATAATAATAATAATAATTGATATATTAATAATAATTGATTTTACCCTTAAAATCAAATTCTATGTTTTTTTTTTATAGTAGTAATATTTATTGTAAATTTAATATTTTTTCTCAGGTCTCGTTTTGCAGTCAGACACAATCTCAAAATATTTAAAAAAACAATACAAAAAATATATAAAAAATTAATTTAAAGTAAAGATGAAAATTCAAAATTTTGTCTACGCAATCTCAATATATATATATTTTTAAAATATTTAAAAAATAATACAAAAACATCAAAAAAATATTAATTTAAAGTAAATGAAAAAAATTAAAAATCTTCAAATTTCTTGGGTTTGGCTTGTTGAAAGTTAATTCAAAGTAATTCAGAAATTAAAAATTAAGAAAATTAACGTTGTTGGGTCTTGCTGGGAGGCATAACCAACGCTATTGATATTTTTTGGAAGTGTTTTGGATATGAAGTTTTAAGTGAAATTTAATTTTAATTATTATAATAGACAATGATAAAATAATTAGAAAATTATGAAGCAAAAACATGATATTCATAAAGTTAGTGGTGGATTGTAAAAGTTAAGTAAAGGCAGTTCAATTCAAGGAGAACAAATTGCCTAGAGCCAAGTATTTTATGCCTTATACATATAGAAAAGTGGATGTCAATAAGCGGCGAGTTGCAATAAAGAAGCACATGATGAAGATGTTCAGTGAGCTTGTGATACTCGGATAAGAAAGCTTTGATTAATTAAATGCTAGTTTTTTTTCCTACAAGAAGAGATAAGTGTAACTGTAAGCTACAAATTATTCTTAAAGCAATAAACATCAAAGATTATTGAAGATAAATAAGAAATGAGAAATAAAGATGTAATTGTTGTTGAGTATATAAGCTCATAAAAAAAGGAAGGTAATTAGAAAATAAAGACAACGCTCCCCACAGACGCTACAATGTCATCCATAGTCAAACACTCTGTTGGGTTTGGCTGGGAGGCAGGACCCAACACTATTGATATTTTTTGGAAGTGTTTTCGGTCTGACTTGTCAACTAGACCCAATAGCGTTGGGTTCGGCTATTAAAGCCAAACCCAACGCCCAACGGCTTTTGGTAGAGAAGGACACGTCATGACCACAATTCTTAACTAAAAACATAGGAAAGAAACGCCCCCATGGTGCCGCAGTGCCGTTCACAGTGCAAATACTCTATGGTCACAGTGTCGTCCACATGGCAATGTGTCTGTGTCCACAGTAAATATACAGTATTTCTACAATGTTTTTCCGTACGTTTTAATATATAGTAAAGCAACTGTGCAAGTCCACAACTAATTGTCTTTTGGTCCACAGTACATACATATATAATAAGTCTACAGTGAATTGTCTCTTGGTCTACAATGCATTCATGTACAATAGAAATCCCATAATATATAGTAAAACAACTGTGCAAATCCACAATTAATTGTCTCTTGGTCCACAGTACATACATGTATAGTAAGTCCAAAATGAATTGTCTCTTGGTCCACAATGTATTCATATATAGTAGAAATCCCATAATATATAGTAAAGCAACTATGCAAGTCTAAAATTTATTGTCTCTTGGTCCACAATGCATACATATATAGTAAGTCTACAATGAATTGTCTCTTGATCCACAATGCATTCATGTATAATAGAAATCCTACACGTTTTGGAATTCTATTATTGTTTTAGATGAGCGATTTTAAGGATAAGTTATCTTTCCTAATATTTGTATGTTAAATAAACAAATACTTTCAAATATATGATGGGGGTAAAACAAAAACCACACCGCGTGTAAATAAACAAACACTTTAAAAAATATAATTGGGATAAAACACATATCATATGGTGTTGGAGAGTAAGTTTGTTTATTTTTTAAAATTACTTTTTTATTATAAAATTATAAATTGATATCTTTTTAATATTTTTTTTATAATTTTAATAGGTTGATGTTAAAAATAAAATAAAAATTTTAAAAAATTATTTTAATATATTTAAAATAAAAGATATTTTAAAAAACCGGCTTGAAATATAATATCAACCACGATCTTAGTGAACAAACGGAGTGTAATAATTTATTTATTTATTTATTTGTTTTAAGATAAAGAAGAGTATTGGGACCACACATCACATCATCCCCCATGTTCCACTCGTTTGCGTCAAACTGAGTCTTTGTCTTTGTAATTTCGATTAGTTAGCGTTGAGCTTAGGCTTTGTGCTTTGGTTTTCCTACTCGCCAACACCTACCGACCTGAGTTCCTATATATACATGTGCATCATCCCTTCTCTTGTCCTGAAACATCAATCAAACATCTTATTATCCCTTCTGTCTTGTCCTGTCCTGTCCAACGCTACTTGAACTTTCAATTGCATAAGAGGATGGAATTGAAGTTCGTAGAACCTGTGGCCAAGAATGGAAAGGAATTGGCCCTCGTTAATGAAGAGGATGTTGAGTCGGAGTCTAAAAGATGGGAAAACGCTGCGGTTGCTTATTTTCTTGGCCATGATTCAACCTTCGGTCCACCTTCTTTCAACAGGTTTATCAACAATTTAATCGACTCGGAGTGGAGAAAATATGGGAATGTTAAGGTATATTCACAAGGGTCAGGAGTTTTTGTCTTGGATTTTGAATCTGCTCATGGCAAGGAGTTGGCATTGGGTGAGGGTCCAAGGTTTTATGATGGTAGTAAACCTTTTATTTTAAAGCCATGGAGTCGTGATATGAGCTTGGAAATCAAAGAGTTGAAGTCAGCACCGATTTGGATTAAGTTACCGAATCTGAGGTTGCATCTGTGGTCTCCTGAGGCACTTAGTAAGATTGCAAGTTTGGTGGGCAGACCTTTGTTTGCTGATACAGTGACAGCATCAAGAGAGACGTTATGCTTTGCAAGAGTTTGTGTCGAAGTGGATTTTGATAAGATGTTACCTGATTCAGTCCCCATTGAGGATGACAAGGGCTACAGCTATGATCAAAAGGTTGAGTATGAATGGCAGCCCACATCTAGATGCTCCTATTGTCTGCACCTTGGGCATTCTGATTCTTGTCCAAGACGCAAAACGACTTTCCCATGGTCGTGCTGCAAGGAATATGGACGTTTCTGCTGTAAGCGAAGCTGTGGCCCTCCCAGGATTCTGTTTGGGACAGCACAAGGTGCTGCAAATACTTCGTCTAAGACAGCATTCGGTTCAACTCCTGCAATGTTCGGTTCAACCAGATGATGATGCAAGGACTTCTTTGTCTACTCCAGCATTTGGTTCAGCGCTTCCTGCTGAATAAATTTCAATTTATCAATCTCCAAGCACAATAATTTGATTTTGAAAATTTTCGAAAAGAAAATAAGGAATTATTTTTCAAACCTATTTGTTATCCCAAAACAGTGTTCTGAATTTCATAAACAGAACCTTAAAAATAGATTAAGGCACATCTTGGTCATGGATTAGTGTCTGTGTTTCTGTAATAAGAATCTAAGACTATATTGTTCTTGAAATTTGTATGTCTTGAATCCAATCCTTTAGCAACTCCTTGCCTACCCGTAGGCTGCATTTGCATGATTTCAAGCATCCAAGTGTCACCAATTAATTCAGTAACCACACAAACACACATAAGAAACCGAATCATTGTACAACATGAATTCATCTAGACTCTTTAAAATTACCACCTTCTTGACTCTTGCCATTTCAGTCCTGTAATTTGACACAAGACTCTTGCATAAGAATCCAATAGTTTCACTTCAAAGTAGCATTAAAATCAATCCCTTGTCACTAAACGGCGTACAGAATCCAAATTTTTACTTGAAAGGCAATAGAAACAGAGATAAAACTCATATGGGTATTCGATAACTGATCAAAGCAGGCTTAGATGGATCAATGGGAATGCCTTGGAGGTTTGTCATTGGGCCTTCCATGTAGGGATCACATGACTGATAAAATTCTTTACAAGAATCCCATTCTTACATTCTGGTTCTGGGACCTTGCGTTTTATGGTACCTAGTTGTCACATTCATGTCTCATCTTTAAGGTGACCAACCACGTAGTCTTTAAAGATCACTCTCCATTGTTGCTCACTACTTCACCACCACTCTTCATTGCATAATGTTAAATTTTCTGTTCCTTCCTGCACTCCCTCCCCTTGAATATTGCTTAGTTTCTTCAGAATATCAAATCCAGATATTGTGTAGTCCATGCTTGAACTAGAATATCTTAGTGGAATTAGTGTAAGACAATGTCATACAATGAACTTTGATCTTTTGCCACCTTCCTCTAAATTCCTCTTGGAAAGATGAGAAACAAGATCTTAGAAAACAACCCCATCTAACAAAAACACTTTCAAAAAACCTTAATCACTAACAAATTTGCAAGAAATGAGAAAAAGATTCAATCTTTACTTCAAAAATTCTAAAAGGGGAAAGAAAGAAATAAAACTCAAATGAGTGCGAACTTTGTTGAAGTTTGGTACCAAAGCCGGAATAGGATTACTTTGTAGTAATCTACCGCATTGCTATCTATCTCATTAGCTGATAGTTATCTATCCGTTAGTCGATAGCATTATCTAGATTATGATGTTTTTTTCAATTCATTTGTTTAAGCTTATCTAGGATTAGACTAGCTTGTTATACAACTCCTTTGATAAAGGAGAACATAACTGGTATGTTTCTTTAGTGTTTCATTTTTCGGTAATGTTTGTTTCCTTCTATAAATAAAACACTAGGGATGGCAGTAACCAACTGAGACATTTTCTGCTCCTTATTCTTTCAACTGTAAAGACTTTGTTCTTTGTTCTTTGTTTTTTGTTCTTTGTTCTTTATTCTTTGTTCTTTGTTTTTTGTTCTTTGTTCTTTTTCTCGGTTCATAAACATTAATCTGTTCTTTATATATCAGTTTTTTACAACAATTGGTATCAGAGCTCCTCTGATCTTTGAAGGGTTTGTGAGTGAAACACGAGAGATTACGTGAGTTTGTTTTCTAAGCAATGGATTCTGCAAATTTTCCAGCAAAAACACCAGTGTTCACAGGGCATAATTATGGTGTATGGGCTGTAAAAATGGAAACATATCTCAAAGCTTTTGACTTGTGGGAGATAGTGGAGAGTGATAGGCAACCCACTCCACTAGGAAACAATCCTACGATTGCACAGATGAAATTTTTCAATGAAGAAAAGGCAAAGCGATTCAAAGCTCTTACCTGTCTTTATAATGCTGTGAGTGAAGAAATCTTCACAAGGATTATGGCTTGTAAATCTGCCAAAGAAACGTGGGATAAATTAAAAGCAGAGTTCCATGGTGATGAGAAGTCAAGAAGGATGCAGATTCTGAATCTGAGAAGACAATTCGAAGGTCCGAAGATGAAAGAAAATGAGAGCATCAAAGATTTCTCTTCTCAAATTTTGAAACTTGTGAATCAAGTAAGACTTTTGGGAGAAGATTTTCCAGACTCTAGAATTGTAGAGAAAGTCCTGGTGAGTCTGCCAGAAAAGTTTGAACATAAAATCTGTTCTTTAGAAGATTCTAAAGATTTTTTCCGAAATGAGCTTGCAAGAACCGGTAAATGCATTGCAAGCCGTGGAGCAAAGGCAAGCATATAGACAAGAAGGATCAAGTGAAGGAGCTCTTGTTGCAGTTTACAAGGAGAAGAGTCGGGCTAAGAATTTTTACAGAAACAATCAAGAAGAAAAAAGAGAAAAAGGAAGAGGCTGGCAATCTAATAACTGGCAATAGAACAACAACAACAACATCTTCACTGAAGGGAAAGAGAAGAAAGAACATTTTCCTGCTTGCAAATACTGTCAGAAAACTAATCATCTTGAAGCCTGGTGTTGGCTCAAGAATGCACAATGCCGAAACCGCAAGCAATTTGGTCACATTCAAAGATTCTGCAAAAATAAAGCGGAACCGAAAAACAAGCTCAAGTAGCCGAGAGTTCAGAAGTGGAGGAAGATTTTTTATTCATGGCTACAATACAGGAGATGTGTAACACAACCAAGGCAAATGACTCATCATGGCTTATTGATAGTGGCTGCACTAATCACATGACTACAGATCTAAGCTTATTCAAAGATTTGGATAAAAGCTATCTATCTAGAGTTAGAATTGGGAATGGAGACTATGTGAAGGTTGAAGGAAAAGGAGCAATTGAAGTAGAAACTTTGTCGTGTACAAAAACTCTTAAAAATGTTCTTTATGTGCCTAAGATCAATCGAATCTAGTTAGTGTGGGACAATTAATTGAATCAAGTTACTCAATATTCTTTAATGATGGAGTATGTGATATTAAAGATAAAAATAGAGTGCTACCGCTTTCGCAAAAATGATGAACAAAAGTTTTAATGTTGATTGGAGAGAAGTATGTTTGAGTGCTAACACTTGTGAGAACAATGAATCTGTTCTTTGGCACAAACGGTTGGGGCACTTCAATTATGCAACTTTAAAGAGAATAGTCGACTGCAGATGACTCACGGTTTACCGGGATATACAGGAACAAAAGAGTATTTGTGAAGCCTATCGGTTAGGAAAACAAACTAAAGTTGTTTTTCGTGACAATGCATTCAAAGCACTGTCAAAACTCCAGCTTGTACACACAGATGTGTGTGGGCCGATGCATAATGAATCATTGAATGGTTCAAAGTATTTTCTTCTATTTGTTGATGATTATAGTAGATTCTCACTGGATTTACTTTTTGAAATCAAAATCTTATTTGTTTGCTTGAGTTTGTTAAATTCAAAGCAGCAGTTGAACTAGAAACAGGAAACAGGTTTGAAGATATGAGAGGAAGAATTGGAATGTGTAGCTTTGGAACCAAGGAGGAGTGTTGAAGTTTGGTACCAAAGCTGGAACAGGATTACTTTGTAGTAATCTACTGCATTGCTATCTATCTCGTTAGCTGATAGTTATCTATCTCGTTAGCCGATAGCATTATCTAGATTAGGATGTTTCTTTCAATTCATTTGTTTAAGCTTATCTAGGATTAGACTAGCTTGTTATACAACTCCTTTGATAAAGGAGAACATAGCTGGTATGTTTCTTTAGTGTTTTATTTTTCGGTAATGTTTGTTTCCTTCTATAAATAAAACACTGGGGATGGCAGTAACCAACTGAGACATTTTCTGCTCCTTGTTCTTTCAACTGTAAAGACTTTGTTCTTTGTTCTTTGTTTTTTGTTCTTTGTTCTTTGTTCTTTGTTTTTTGTTCTTTGTTCTTTTTCTCAGTTCATAAACATTAATCTGTTCTTTATATATCAGTTTTTTACAACAAACTTAACTGGCCATACCATGCTTAAAGAGAGGTATTTTTGAGCCTTGGAGGTTTCTCATTCAGTTTCTCATGCAAGGACCACAAGAATCTTGACAGAAACTCCATTAGTAACCTTCTGGGACCTCTGCATTGTTCACTGTTGCTTCATTCTCAGTTACAGAAGACAGAGAAGCATCGTGTTTTAACTGTTGACTTGCATAGACAACTTGCCATATGTGAATACTGAATACAGTTGATAGAGAGATTTGGAGTTTAAGTTACATTTTAGTCTCTCCATTTTGAGGTGGTTGCCATACCATTCAATGGAGATGGAAAATTGGTGGTTGGCTTGAAAACATTTTCAGAGCATTTTGCGCAGTGGTTATGGTACCCAATAACAATCAACCTTAAGTTTATGTCATTAACTAAAGTCTTTGTGTGCATTCAGGACATGCAAAATTTAACCAAATCCCATTCAATTGTTTATTCAGTGGACTATATAAATCTCTGATGGTAAGCAACTTGAGGAAAGTCAATCGTGAGCAACCGCAATCACTTGTTTTCCTATGTTGCAGCCAGTGAAGAGTCCAATTAGAGCTTCTGGACCACTCTCCAGGCCTTCTGCTATGTCCTCCACTTAAACAATCTTCCCTTCTTTGATGTCAGGTAAAATCATTTCCAGATACTCGAGGTAAAGGTGATAGTAATCAAGCACCACGAATCCTTCAATGCCAACATGTTTCAGAATAATTCTTTGATCTCTCCTCTTTCTAATTAATAATACAAATAAATTTTGATATAATTTTTTTATTTTTCTTTTAATTTAAAGGAACCTGAATTGTATAATTTGCGTTATTTTAAAAATTTGAGAATCTAAATATATTTTTTCTAAAATTTATGGCACTTCATCTATATTTGATGCCTTTTTCATTATGACCCATCTTCTATGAATTCTAAAGCAATTAGCTTTTAATTAGAATTTAAAAGCTCAAAATTAAACTTTGAAAATCAAAATGAATTACTAAGAAGTGCACAAAAGCTCCACGATGTTTTGTGAGTGCGTGAACAATGCTAAATATAGTAGAAAACGTACGCCTTTTAGTTTTATAGTTAATAGTTATAAGACGTGTCCAAGATTCAGGTGATGTTTGGAAGGATCAACTCATAAGTTGGCGGATTGATCTAGTTTATCCTAAAATTACATTATTATAGTTTTTTTTTCAAAATAAATTTTTAAAAATTAAAACTATGGTTTTTAAATAATTTTTTTTTAATTTTAGAATTGACTTAACTAGATTTTATTTAAGTCTGATTATGTCAACTCTCAACCCAGTTCGCAAACAAACCTAGCTTAGAACAGACCCATATCAATTAATTTCTAGGTCAACCTGTTAAGCCGAGTTGTGCCTAGATAACTATGTTTTGCATTTTTTTTTTTTTAAGAAAAACACTCCTAAATATTAAATAAAGATTTTGTGCAAGTAGTAATTTTCGAAATACAGGTTTAGCATTTACATAAAAAAAAATCCAACCACATTATTGATTATATTTAACTTGTAACCACTCATAAAGAAAGAGAGGATACATACGATTCTCAATGGTCCATGAGAAACGCTACAGTTTGGTTGGCTTGTTATTCTCTAGTAACTATAACAACTTTCTTTCCAAAATTGCTGCTATTAAAAAGTCCTACAAGAGCAGCTGGACAGCTCTCGAGAGCTTCAGATATGTCTTCCACGTACACAATCTTCCCTTCTCTAATACAAGGCAACATGAAGTCTAGGAACTTGGGAAAGAGGTGATAGTGATCAGTGACAACAAATCCTTCCAAGCGAAGCCGCTTATAAATGATGTTCATCATGTTCTTTATGCCTTCAGGCTCATCCAGTGTGTATTGTGAAATCATTCCACAGTGAGCAATGCGGCCATTAAGTTTCATGTTGAGTAGCACAGCATCAAGCATTTTTCCCCCAACATTGTCAAAGCAAATGTCAATGCCTTCAGGAAAGTGCCTGCAATGAATCGATGTGAAAACGACAGCAAGAACTTGTGGATTGAGTTTTTTGAAGCTCACATTGGTCAGTTCATAACTGCTGCAATAACCATACAGCTTGGCATTTCTTTTCTTTTATTGCTAGGTGACAATTTTGGTAGCCCAACCCCACAAATTTCTTTAGAGGGACAGATTGCATGCATAGAGGGTTGATAACATGGTGAATACCAGTTGGAGTTGGGTAGACAGGTTTTTAAATGATTCTGCATCACACAAAGCAGTAGAGGACAAAATGCATCACAAAAATCTTTTATTCAAGGTCTTAAAGCTTTCAAGCCAGGGAGATATTATAGCATAAGACCATGCATATCAAGGATAGATTTGATGACCCAGTAGATTTGACGTGCTGAAAGCTAAGTCTTGTTGCATTGAGGTGTGATATACCTAATTCTTCAAAGCTATCTCTGTAGGGATAAGATGGATGACCTACTGCAATATGCCAAGAAGCATGCACAGTCATGTAATATCAAGCACAGATAAAGGCAAAACCTGACCTTCTCAAGGTGTCATCCAAATTTTTCTCTTCTTTATAATTGAACGCCTGATTAAATCCCAGCTTGTTCTTCAGCAAATCAACCTTATAAGAAATTAGAAACAAGAAACAGAAAATTGTTGAAACTGGGTCATCTTGAATGCAAAACAGAAAGAAAACTAGTCATGACAACAAATGATAAGATCAGGTTAAAGAAAAGCTGATGTTATGCTACAAATGGATATGCTCTTGATAGGACTTGAGAAGTTGGAAATCACTATAAAAAATCCATGGAAAGTTCAGGCCAGCAGACCCGATGTTAATGTCATGCGTGTTTAACTCTGTAAGTGTATGAATCAGGACTCAGCACATAATTGTATAGAAAAATGAAATACCTTTTCTTGACTTCCTGCACTACCAACCACATAGCAGCCCATCAATTTTGCTAGCTGCCCGACAAGCTGACCTACTGCACCAAATGCTGAGGAAATGAAAACAGTCTCTCCTTTCTTAGGAGCACAGAACTCATAAAAACCAACATAAGCTGTCAAACCAGGCATACCTATGGAGAAGACACAAAAACACCTTTAGTAATCCAAAATCTTGCAGGAGTTTGTTGATCAAATTCTTGAAAACTTACCAAGAACTCCCAAATAGTAAGATAAGGGTACATCTGAGTGTTGGATTTTAAAGAGAGTTTCAGGTTCAGTAATCAGACTGTACTCTTCCCATCCAGTTGTTCCCCAAACAAGATCACCCTTTTGGAAGTCAGAGTGTCCAGATTCAAAAACCCTACCCACTCCATAACTGGTGATCACCTGCATGAGTTTTCGAGCAGGAAACTCTTGTACTAGAATCCTGAGATGTTTCTTCATTTCATAGAAAATGCAATTAAAGAGGATAAGATCACTTACAGAGCCAGGAGGATAGGAAGAGAAGACACCAGGGTTTTCGATCTTTCTTGATCGAATAAACTGATATGGCTCAATGGACAAGTAAAGAACCTTGACAAGAACTGTGTTTGAACCTTGTAGTACTTTCAACTCCACAGTTTCAGTTGTGACATGAAGGTCTGATTCTTTGGGAAAACCATTGATGTGATGTTTCAGCATAACCTTCTTGTTTCTCACCTGTACAGTTTCACTAGAACTACCTCCATCTGTGTCCATGGCTGACAATATTAAAGACAACTTCAGCAACTGCTCAATCTTGGAAACTAGATAAGAAAGAGAGCTTGCCATGTTATAGCAACTTGGCGCAACTTGACTAAACGAATCATACATGAAGAAAAAGTGTCATCAGCATTCAACATCATGATGTCATACAATCTAAAAATACATGCCATTATTTAAATACGTGGCATAAATTTTGGCTAAAAGTCAAGTGGATTGATAGAGAATTGGCTTGGCCTCAAAGATTAGGATTGCTATCACCACCCGACTTTCCATCTAGATTGCTACAGTGGAGCGCTATTAAAACCGTTTGGAAATGTGGTGTAAATCGCGTTTTTAAAAAAATTAATTTTTTTATTTTTTTTGTTAAAATTTAATATATTTTATATATTTTGGATCGTTTTGATGTGCTGATATCAAAAATAATTTTTAAAAAATGAAAAAAATCATTGACATGCATTTCGGCACGAAAAGTTATTTGAAAAGCAACCGCAACCACACTGCCAAACATACTAGCCCTTGCATTATCAACAAAAGGGACAATGCTTGTGCGGGCATATCAAAGATTAGGTTAAACTATTTAGTAGGTGGTCTAGTGGTAATAATTTGGGATCAAGGGGTTTGCTCTCTCTGTGATCTCAAGTTCAAACCCTGTGGTTGCTAATATAATGGCAACTGGAGGCTTACATGATCGTTAACTTCAGGGCCCGTGAGATTAGTCGAGGTGCACGCAAACTGACCCGGACATCCATGTTAATAATAATAAAAAAAATTAGGTTAGCTAAATAGCTTTTCCTGTTATACTGGTTTTTATATATAATTATTTTTTAAATCTTGATTTTATAAAAATTAAAATATTATATTTTCATATATTTTTCACATTAAAATTCATTGCATAAAAGTTTTAACTAAAAATATATATTTTTAAATGGTAACAAAAAAATATTCTTCTTAAATTAACTATATTACAAATTACAACGTTAAGTAATTGATGACTGGACTAGGCATGTGTAATGAATGCATTCATAACACTCAAACACAGCTATTAAAATTAAAAAAAGAAGCTAAAGCATGTGTCATGCATCCTGTTCACCAAGACTCAAGGAACTGTGGATTGGAACAGTTCTCAAACACATAGCCTGCTGATGTATTCTGGAGTTTTTGTTTTTGGTCTGGCTTCGTCTGGGTTCTCTTTTGTCGTGGTCGGGTGTGGCTTCGTGGAATTTGTATGGGATGGCTTGCACTGGTTTCTGGTCATGGGGCATTGCTGGGTTTTCATTGGAAGGCTGAAACACTGTGGCCCTTGACTGATGTTACTATTCACAGCAACAGTTTATTTTTCCCTTTTCTTCTTTTTATAAGGCAGGTACATTGTGAGGAAGGCATTACAATTTGTTCAAGATAGGGACAAATTTTTAACATCAGAGCACGTCCATAAGTCTCATGAGACTTTTTTTTTCCCTTTTCTTTTCTAAAATTTTAATATAGTATATTTTTGGCTTATTTACCCAGGAACTCATCCCTTCCTTCAGAGTCTGTTCTCAAGAGCTAATAAATTTATGCAAAATGCTGGATTTAGCCGCTCGAGTGAGTTGATATGAGGTTTGTTGTGTCCCTTTTTTTGGGAGTGGTTGTGTTGTTCAGGTAGGGTTGATTACATTGTTGGTTTCCAACAGGGGTTCTTATTGTGGTTACTGTTTATCTCTCAAGAACTGTTTCCTTCTGGTTTATTTTTGACTTGGTTCGTTTGTTTGGCTCTTTTAGTTTGGGTTTTGTTGGTTTTTTTCTCTGAACTGTCAAGTCAAATCTTGCATTTTATGACAATTTACGTGTTTTAGACAGGTTATTATTATTGCTATTTTTTTTCCAAAGTCATCATATATAGCAGCTCCACTTGCTATGTTTCCCCAGTCATATATGGTTGACATACTTCTTCTTTTAGGGAGTTCGTCGCTTATTTTTCAGGGGTGACTCTCTAAAAAAACTGGGCTAGCATTTTCTCCTCGTCTTTTCTTTTGTTTTTCTTCCAGCTTTGGTCCCTTTTCTTTTGTTGTCATTCAACTCATTCATGTATGTTGCTCTTTACTTTTCTTTTCCTGTTTTGTCTTGGTCATTTATTTGTTGCTTATTTTGTCATGTTGTTTTATGGATCTTGCAATGTTGGGAGAATGGGACAGCATGGATTAACATCTATTATTGTTAATAAATGCCAGGGTTATAATATAATATACAAAAAGAAGAAGAAGAAATGCTAATAGCTTAGTATTTTATTGATGTTAAGCTTGAGCTTTGTGAATGAATTAATAACGTGAACAAGAGCAGCTGGATAAATAACGTGAAAGTTGATGAATATAGTTCCCAGAAGTCATGCCATTCAATTACATGAGCTACAATGCATCTATACATGTCAGAACAGCTATAAATTTTTTTGTCAAGAGTTGGTGTTGCCTGCTCAATAGAGACGCCATTATCTTGCCTCTCCTTCATTGGAATAGTTACTGTATAAAGTACGCTGCTTTGTGTTGAAGTTTAACAAATGTGATGCAATTTAGATCCCTTACCCTATACTGCATCACCTCCATTGATTTGATGTTCTTGCTTATCTTAGCTACTAACATTCATCATTTGTTGCAGGTTCTTTTGCTGCTAAGCATGCACCTGAGCACTGATATATACACTTTCTTTTAACTGCTATGAAAGTCGCTTTTGATCTGTATTTGTTTCCTTAGCAAGTTTATTATTATGACTTCCACAGCAAGCTTGACCCTTCCTTATTTCTCTTTTTTGCTCAGTAGTTAGTTTCTAGGCTTAGGCATGCTTTGTTAAGCTCCTTATATCGTCATGTTACTATATTGTTGTCTTGGCTTTTTGCAGTTAATTTTGTTCACATGCCAATCTACTTTATTCTTCTTTCTTAATTTGACGTTGGTTTTTATCCCACTTCTGTGATCATGAACTTATAAGCTAAATTTCTTATTTTGCTCAAATCTTCCAAACACTACATCATTGCCAGTTTTAGTGTTCAAGGTCGTCTATTATATGTAGGGTTCTATCGACTTATACAGGCCTTTCCACCTTCCATGGAGGATTAATTTGGGTTTGTCGTCTAGCTAATAATTTCAGATTATAACTTGCTGTGCTTTTATATGAGTGTTAGATTTCTCTTGTTTTCTTTGCTGTTGGGTTATGCCCAAACCAAAATAATAACCCTTTTCTCTTCTCTTTTCTTAATTTCCCTTTTAATTGTTTATTCAATTATGGCAATTTACAACATACTTATACAACTACTAGTTTATTCAATTATGGCAATAATGTTAAGAAAATTATGTATACAGTTTTTTTTTATGTATTTTTATAACTAATTTTTTTAAGTGTAAATAAAAAAATTTATGCATGTATATAATGAAATAAATTGAAAATTAAATGTGTTGAAAAATTAAAAAAATAATTATAAATAAGACTTAAAAAACTAAAAAATAAATATAAATTAAGATATCCTCCATAATTTCCATCCACTTCAAAGCAAGTGAATTCACACAAAACATCCACAAAAGCTACAGCTTCATTGTATAATTAAGAACAAAACCATGTTACAAAATTAATTACAAAAACTCAGTTGCTGAAACAAATTAAAAAATGCAATCTTTACTTTCAAAACATGCTAAAAGCAAGAGAAACAGTGATAAAAACTCAAATGGATCTAAGGTAACTCACCGAACCAGGCTTCAAGGGAGAAATATAAGAGCCCTGAAAGTTTCTCATTCGGTTTCTCATGTAAGGATCACAAGACAAGTAAAGATTTTTCACAAGAACACCGTTAGTACAATCTTCTGGGACCTTGAGTTTGATAGTACTAGTAGTGATGTACATGTCTGACTCTTTAAGAACACCAGGCACGTAGTCCTTGAAGATCACTTGCTTGTTGCTCACCACTTCACCATCATCACTCTCCATTTTCACTTCACAGTTGTTGCTTCAGTTTGTCTCTGTAATGTAGACACAGAGGAGAGTGGTTTGTTAATGGACAACGTGGACGAGTGATGTTTAAGGTGGGCGATTTTAAGGATAAGTTATCTAATTAGTCCCTAATATTTGGATATAAGATTAAAAAAAGTTATAAATTATATATATTTTTTAATTAAAGACTGAATATAGAGTTTTTGGTGAGATTTAAGCACACCTATAGTATGTGTTGAATAAATAAATATTTTAAAATATGCAAAAGGAAATAAAACACAAATTATTACATATCGCTTAGAGTATATTTAATTAGGAGTGAGTTTGCTAATGCTTTTAGGTATTTTTTAAAATTATTTTATCTTTATAAAATCATTAAATTAATCATTTTTTATAATTGTAATGGGTGATGTTTAAAATAAAACAAATTTAAAAATTATTTTAATACATTTTAAATAAAAAAATTCTTAAAAATCTCGTTTTGTACTGTAGTAACAGTCACGCACTACGTCATCAAACAGGTGTGGAGACAAAAAGTCGAATGAATATCAAGTAATAATTTATTTATTTATTTGTTCTCAGATAGAGTACGGTCATCTCATGCACTTCACTCGATGCTTCCCATCATCCCCATCTCCACTCGTTTGCGTTAAACTGAGGCTTTGTCTTTGTACTTTTGATTAGTTAGCGTTGAGCTTAGGCTTCGTACTTGGTTTTCCTACTTCCTACTCGCCAACACCTACCGGCCTGACTGCCTATATATATACATGCATGTGCATGGCAGGGAGCACATCTTTGATTCCAGATCCTACTTTCGTCTAGCCTTTCTATTTTCCAACACTTCTTGAATATTCAGATTGCATAAGAGGATGGAATTGAAATTCGTAGAACCTGTGGCCAAGAATGGAAAGGAATTGGCCCTCGTTAATGAAGAGGATGTTGCGTCGGAGTCTAAAAGATGGGAAAACGCTGCGGTTGCTTATTTTCTTGGCCATGATTCAACCTTCGGTCCACCTTCTTTCAACAGGTTTATCAACAATTTAATCGACTCGGAGTGGAGAAAATATGGGAATGTTAAGGTATATTCAAAGGGGTCAGGAGTTTTTGTCTTGGATTTTGAATCTGCTCATGGCAAGGAGTTGGCATTGGGTGAGGGTCCATGGTTTTATGATGGTAGTAAACCTTTTATTTTAAAGCCATGGAGTCGTGATATGAGCTTGGAAATCGAAGAGTTGAAGTCAGCACCGATTTGGATTAGGTTACCGAATCTGAGGTTGCATCTGTGGTCTCCTGAGGCACTTGGTAAGATTGCAAGTTTGGTGGGCAGACCTTTGTTTGCTGATACAGTAACAGCATCAAGAGAGACGTTATGCTTTGCAAGAGTTTGTGTCGAAGTGGATTTTGATAAGATGTTACCTGATTCAATCACCATTGAGGATGACAAGGGCTACAGCTATGATCAAAAGGTTGAGTATGAATGGCAGCCCACATCTAGATGCTCCTTTTGTCTGCACTTTGGGTATTCTGATTCTTGTCCAAGACGCAAAACGACTTTCCCATGCCCGTTCTGTTTGGGACAGCACACGGTGCTGCAAATACTTCGTCTACGACAGCATTCGGTTCAACTCCTGCAATGTTCGGTGATGAAGCCCCGGTATTTGGTGCAAACGTTTCGTCCACTCCAACATTTGGTTCAACTACTTTTTCAAAATTTGGTTCCACTCTGCTTAGTACTACTGCTCCTGGTGCTACCAGTCCAGAGGATGATGCAAGGACTTCTTAGTCTACTCCAGCACAAATTTCAATTTACCAATCTCCATGCACAATAATTTGATTTTGAAACCTATTTATTATCTCAAAACAGTGTTCTGAATTTCATAAACTGAACCAATCTTGGTCATGAATTGCGATTAGTGTCTGTGTTTCTGTAACAAGACTATATTGTTCTTGAAATTTGTATGTCTTGAATCCAAACCTTTAGCAACTCCTCGCCCACCCGTAGGCTGCATTTGCATGATTTCAAGCATCCAAGTGTCACCAATTAATTCTGTAACCACACAAACACACATAAGAAACCCAATCATTCTACAACATGAATTCATCTAGACTTTTTAAAATTACCACCTTCTTGACTCAGCCATTTCAGTCCTGTAATTTGACACAAGACTTGCATAAGAATCCGTTAGTTTCACTTCAATGTAGCGTTAAAATCAATCCCATGTCACAAAACGGCTACAGAATCCAAATTTTTACTTGAAAGGCAATAGAAACAGAGATAAAACTCATATGGGTATACGATAACTGATCAAAGCAGGCTTAGATGGATCAATGGGAATGCCTTGAAGGTTTGTCATTAGGCCTTTCATGTAGGGATCACATGACTGATAAAATTCTTTACAAGAATCCCATTCTTACATTCTGGTTCTTGGACCTTGAGTTTTATGGTACCTCGTTGTCGCATTTTGCAAGTTTTCTAGCATAACATCATATCTGCTAAGGATGTCAAAAGGGAAACTGCAGTTCACACTTGCCAGCCATGTATGTATTTTAGTAGCACTACAGTAACCTAACCTTAACAAAGATGCAATTGAGACGAAAAAGAAAAATAAAAAAAGCTAACCAAGAATTCCAGTATAATAGGAAAGAGGCACATCTGTGTGTTGAATTTTGGACAGTCCCTTTGTTGCTGTAATGAGACTATACTCTTCCCATCCAGTTACTCCCCAAACCAGGTCACCTTTCTTGAACTCTGGATGCACTGAATCCAAAACTATAGCCACTCCATATCCACTTAAAGGCTGAATATTTTCAAACAGACACAAGCATTAGCTCAGGAAATAAGACTATTGCATGAAAAATTGAGCTAAAGTCATCAACAACCCTATTCTCAATCGTATTGATCACATAAATCTTTTCAATGAAATGCTAGATAAACAGAATGAAGAAGGCATGAGTGACTGACCAAACGAGGCTTGTAGGACTCAGCATAATATCCTTCACGTTTTAGCATTCTACCTCTCATGGCTGGATCTCATGACAAATACAGATTCTTGACTAGAATCCCAGGAGTTCCTTCTGGTACCTTAAGTTTGATGGTACCGGTAATCAAATACATGTCTGAATTCTTAGGCAGACCAGAAAAGACATAGTCTTTCAATATCACCTGCTTGTTACTTTTTCTTCACAACTCATCGCATTATCTGCCAATACATATATATGAGATAATACTAAGAGCACTAGACTGGACATGTGTACATTTATATGAAACATAAAGATGCCAAGGGCTCTCTCTCTCAATTCTCAAAGCATGGTATTAGAGGTATCTATTTGAACGTCATCTGCCGGCTTTTCGCATATTGGTGAACAAAAAAAGGGATGCATATAATGCCAAGTTCTGATAAGCAGGCTTTGTCACATCAGGGTAAATGCTGCATTTGGTACCTACTCATGATGTCCTCATCCCACCTCAAGAAAGGAACCTGTTGGCCTTCATTTAAGAAGATCATCGAGGGAAACAAGCAGGATTCTTGTGTTAAAAACACAAAATGAGGAAATTACCTTCACAACAGAAGTCTGTTAAAATCATCCAACAGCACGTACTAGGCTTGAAGGACAACTTCAAAACATAAAAGATACCAAAATGAATGAAGGATAACCTTGACGATGATACCATTAACTTCGAATGCCTACGTATCTTGGACCCTCTGAAGTACAGGAAAGAAAAGACTAATTACAAGACTAACTTATAACAGACCATACTGTTCTAGCGGTCCACAACTGAACCTATAATACAGAAATTTTATTCTTGAGAAACTATAATAACTTTCTTTCCAAGATTTCTGCCAGTAAAAAGTCCTTCCAGAGCAGCTGGGCAGCTATCAAGGCCTTCAGCCATGTCTTCCACACACGCTATCTTTCCTTCTCTGATATAAGGGAGCATGAAGTCCCAGAACTTGGGAAAAAGATGAAAGTAGTCAAAGACAACAAATCCTTCCACACGAAGCCGCTGGTAGATGATGCACATCAGGTTTTTTATGCCTTCTGGATCATCGAGCGGGTATTGTGAAACCATTCCACAGAGAGCAATGCGTCCATGGAGCCTCATGTTTAATAGAACTGCATCAATTATCTTTCCACCAACATTATCAAAGAAAATGTCAATGCCTTCAGGAAAGTACCTGGAACCAATCAGAAAGCAGTAGCAAAAAATTGTAGACTCAGAATTTGAATCTGACAGTACTTGTCTGTCCAGAATGAGAAGGTGGCCTAAGATTTACTAGAAACAGCATGCATGACACTTTTTTTCCCTTCATTGAAAATGGACTTGGAGATAGCCCACCATCATCTTCAATTCATGCATGCTATAGTATTATCTTCAGAATTTACTGCTATCAGGATAAGATGGATGTCTTTTTGCAATTGGACTGCATCTACACTAATCAAGGACTTGCAAATTAAGCTAAACTAAAGCAAAACCTGACCTCTTCAATGCTTCATCCAAGTTTTTCTCTTCCTTGTAATTGAAAGCGTCGTCAAACCCTAACTTGTTCTTCAACAAATCAACCTTAACAGAAATTTAAAAAATAAATTGAAACAACAAAATGAGATTTCTTATTGAAACTTGGGTACATTTTCAAGATGAAAAGAAGGAAAGTGAAGAAGACAAAACTGTTCCTATTCTAAACAAATTCAAATGCTAAACCATCTTCCTTGTGCTTCAACATCTTTCTCTGTTTGGAAATCACAAGGAGTTATGTTCTCTGTTGTATGTTAGTCCCAAATGAACTGACCTTTTCTTTACTTCCAGCACTACCAACAACATAGCAACCCATCAAGTTTGCTAGCTGCCCAACAAGCTGGCCTACAGCACCAAATGCTGAAGAAATGAAAACATTTTCACCTTTCTTTGGTGCACAAAAGTCATAGAAACCAACGTAAGCAGTCAAACCAGGCATACCTATGGAGAAAACACAGAAACACAATTAGTTCCCAAACATTTCAACAAGTTTCTTAGATCTTGCTTATGTATGAACTTACCAAGAACTCCCAAATAGTAAGAGAGGGGCACATCCGTGTCTGGTATTTTAAAGAGGGTTTCAGGTTCTGTAATCAGACTGTATTCTTCACATCCCGTTGTTCCCCAAACAAGATCACCCTTTTTGTAGCCAGGGTGTCTGGAGTTCAAAACCCTACCCACTCCATAACTGGTGATCACCTGCATTAGTTTTCAAGCAGGAAACTTTTGTCCTAGAATCCTTGATTTCTCTTCATTTCATAGAAAATGTAATTAAAGAGGATAGCATCACTTACAGAGCCAGGAGGATAGGAAGAGAAGACACCAGGGTTTTCGATCTTTCTTGATCGAATATACTGATATGGCTCAATGGACAAGTAAAGAACCTTGACAAGAACTGTGTTTGAACCTTGTGGTACTTTCAACACCACAGTTTCAGTTGTGACATGAAGGTCTGATTCTTTGGGCAAACCATTGATGTGATGTTTCAGCATAACCTTCTTGTTTCTCACCTGTACAGTTTCACTAGAACTACCACCATCTGTGTCCATGGCTGACAATATTAAAGACAAGTTCAGCTACTGCTCAATCTTGGAAACTAGATAAGAAAGAGAGCCTGCCATGTTTATAGCAACTTGACTATACCAATCATACATGAAGAAAAAGTGTCATCAGCTTTCAACATCATGAATGCCGTACAATCTAAAAACACATGCCATTTTTTAGATACGTGGCTTAAATTTTTGGTAGGAGTCAAAGTGGATTGATAGAGAATTGGCTTGGTGTCTAACGTTAAGCAATGGGGGACAAGGTCACGAGAGTGATCTTAGACCATTAGAGCAAAGTCCATTACACTATATCATGGCCAGTTTTACTGTTCAAGGTCTATTATACGTTGGGTTCTATCGACTTATACAGGCTTTTCCACCTTCCATGGAGGATTAATTTGGGTTTGTCTAGCTAATAATTTTAGATTATAACTTGCTGTGCTTTTATACGAGTGTTAGATTTCTTTTGTTTTCTTTGTTGGGTTATGCCCAAACCAAAATAATAACCCTTTTCTCTTCTCTTCTCTTTCCCTTTTAATTGCTTATTTCAATCATGGCAATTTACAACATAGTTATATAACTAGTTATGTAAATGTATTTAGTCTCGGGATATTTTTATTTTTTATAAAAAAATTATATGTGAGTTTTTTCGATTTGTTTTTATAACTAAATTTTTTTAAGTGCAAATAAAAAATTTTATGCGTACATATAATAAAATAAATTGAGAACTATGTATGTTAATAAATTAAAAAATAATTAAAAATAAAAGTTGAAAAATTAAAAGATGAATATAGATCAAGATATTTAATCTTGCAAGATGGAATATTTACCCAATTGTTTTGCTAAATTTTATTAATTAAAATAATTTTTTTATTTAATCAAACGATAATAGAAATAGACACACACACATTAAATTATTTGAATAAAATAAAAGGAAAAAAAATATAATATGCAAGACTGCACATATTAGAAATATTATCTGAAAATAAAAAAAAATTATTTTAAAAAATAAAGTTCATCTATACAAAAAATAAAAACAAGAAAATTATAGATGAATAAAAAAATCACTTCAAAAATTAAACACATACAAAATAATTTTATAAAAAGATCTATTCAAAAAAGGTTAAATAAGCAAACAAAAAAAATCACCAATGAGCGATATTAAAAAAAAAAGAGAAAAACAAATAGCCTAGGCGTGTAAGCATTGCAAGGAAAAGCCCTGGCATATGGGTGGGCCTTCAAGCCCAAGCCCCCACATCTATTTTTTTTAAAAAAAATTTCTAAAGGGATAGACGACCTGTTATCTACCCTTATTTTTTAAAAATAAAATACATAGACAATGTGTTACCTGCAAGCCTAGTTTTCGGTCATCATAATGATGTTCACAAAGTTAGGAAAGCATTTCTTTTGGGGAAAAAACCCAATTTTAAGCCATTTTAACAAAACAAACACCTTACTAACATTCTAGAAACACCCACAAATCAATCTATCAACTCAAAATACTCAAAAAAAGGTCCAAAAACCAATAATTAAATTGGTTTAGATTTATCTTTCTTGGCCTAGATCTATCTTTTCATGAAATATTGAGAAACCAAAAAATCACCATTAAACTCCTCTCATCTCATGGAACTCGTGGACACAAAAAAAACTCATTTTGATGGTTAGAAATGGCTTGAACGATGTCTTTTTCTTTCATCACTAGAATTAAGCAACCCTTCTCTCCATCCTCTCTTTAATCAAAGATTGAAAAATAATATAAATAAACTTTAGTATAAAAATTGAATTTTTTAAACTTCAAGGGATCCAAATTGTATAATTTATGTTATTTTGAAAGTTTGAGGATCTAAATATAATTTTTTTGAAATCTATGGCACGTTATTTATGTTTGATGGTTTTTTTTTATGGCCCATTTTCTTCCAATTTTTCCTTTGACTAGGAAATCAATTTTTAAAGCAATTGACTTTAAATTAGGATTTAAAAGCCTAAAATTAACTTTGAGGACAAAAATAAATTACTAAGAAGTGCATAGAAGTTCCACAATGTTTTGTGAGTGTGTGAATAATGCTAGCTATAGTAAAAAACTCACGCCTTTTAGTTTTATATACTTTATAAGATATATCCAAGACTCGAGTGATGTTTGGAAGAATCAACTCATAAGATGGCGAGTTGATCTAATTTATCCTAAAATTATATCATTTTAGTTTTTTTTCAAAACAAATTTTAATAAACTATAACTACATTTTTTTAACAATTTTTTTTTAAAAAAATTAGAATTGACTTAACTACATCTTATGCCTTGAGGAAAGTACCAGCAATGAATCAATGCGAAAACAACAACAAGAACTTGTTATAAAATAAAAAATATTTTTTAAAATTACCCATAAGTATAATATCAAGTTACATTACATTTACATTAAAATATTTATGTAAATATTTTAAATTTACACTTAAGTTACATTCACTAGAATCCGGAGTTTTTTAACTTTCGGAAACTTTAGAAAGCAGGCCGCAAGTTTTAGACCAAGCTCCTTGGTTTTTTTGAAGTGAAACCTATCAATCATATAGAAGCCTTGGAACTAATATTTAATGTTAAAATTATTAACTCCTTCAAGTGGAAGACTTCAATCTCCAAGAATTTGTGTCCAAGTGAACGGTCGTTCGGAGTTACCATCTGATGTTCTTGTTGAAGATGAGCATGGTTTCTATAGAGCAAGGGTTGAGCATGAATGGAAACCTCCCAGATGCAAGTATTGTAAATGTTTAGGAATATATAACACATGGCAATAGGTATTATGCTTCGACAAACAGCAATGAACATGATCGAAGTAAGATGCAGGTGTTAAAAAAGTCATTCACGAGAAACTGCAACCACTTGTTTTCCAATATTGCGGCCTGCGAAGAGTCCAGTTAGAGCTGCCGGAGCATTTTCAAGGCCTTCTGCTATGTCTTCAACATACACAATCTTTCCTTGTTTGATGTAAGGCAGAACCATGTCTAGATATTTTGGGAACAGGTGAAAGAAATAATAGACCAAGAAACCCTCCATATGAATGCATTTCGGCACAAGATGCATCAAGTTATGAACACCTTCCGGCTGCTCGAGATTGTATTGTGAGACCATTCCACAAACAGAAATTCGCCCACGGACCCTCATGTTGAGTAGTACTGCATCAAGCATTTTTCCTCCAACATTTTCAAAGTAAATATCAATGCCATCAGGAAAGTACCTGCCAAATGATAGAGCAAATTTTGTTTTAAGATTTTACCCTCAAATAACTTGAAGGGGAAATGTCAAAAAGAAAAATATTTTGGTTTACCACCTAAATAGATTAGCAGCACCATAGAAATTTCAACTGCCTAGGTTACCTATGCTGACTAAAAGCCGTAAACATAAAAAATTAGACTCCCTTGCACCACTGGAATATCATATGAATCCCTTACCATGGCCCAGTGAATAGGAATTTCAAGGCAATAAAGCAGACCATACAAAATCCACCAACTCTTTCTTTAACCAGTTTAAGATGCCTTCTTTCACAGCCTGAAACAGATGTTACAGGTTTTTTTCCTAACAGCTTACAGCTGTATACAATTTGTTTTTAGTAGGGTTCCATTTTACCACCACAGGTCTAGTGTAAACAAATTGTACCGCTAACCTTTTCAAAGCTGCATCCAAGTCCAGCTCTTCTTTGTAGTTGAAAGCATCATCAAAGCCAAACTTATTCTTCAACAAATCAACCTTATATTACAGAAATGAGAGGATAGGAGATGTAAAGGTCAAGAAAACAAAAATAAAAAAGAAGCTAATTAATGAGATTGCTTGCTTCACTTTGACAGAAGAATAAATACTAGGATGACAATTATCTATTTAACTTCCATGACACGAAGGGAGAGCCATTTGATCCTCTTATAACTTGCAAGTTTACCTACTTTGTCATGCACGAAAAAGGTAAGCATATACAATAATGGAAATTGTAACGGGAAGCCTAGTGAGCTGATGGAGACCATGAAAATATGTACTCAGAACAGATCTAGGACAGCCTACAGAACTACTCAGCACCATATCTCTCACTTACTGAACTACATGCTATCCATGTTTTTCCCCAAAATTCAGACTGAAAGAAAAATATCAAGCAAAACAATATCCTTGTCTAACAAAATTTTATCCCTAAATTCAGTCAAGATTTTTTACAAGCTTCTAACCATGAAATAGACAGAGTATTGTAAAAGGAACTGGATCTCCAGATACTTGTTCATTGCAACTTCCAAGTAATGGAACGACAGAAAATTCATATGGACAAAAGGACTAACCTTAAAATTTCCTACAGACAAAAGGATGTAAAATCTTTGTCAAATGCTGGTGTTTTCTGTAAGTCTTACGTTTAGGCTATTCAGATGTTGTTTTTTGGAAACTGATTAGAAGCATTTACTTGTAGGCTACTTGCGAACTTAGATCCTCATTGGTACATTATTAGAAGAGTAAGCTTTCAAGAGAAGACTATGTTTGGATGCAAGAAACACCCCCCTTTTCATGGTGCCTAAGATTTGGGTGACACTGAAATTCCCAGGAACCTATTGAATAGAACATTCATGTACCATCTTGTTCTGGCTCTTCGAGTTAATATATTTTGCTTGCAATTTGGCAGCCTTCGACCAGCTTTCTAAATAGCAATGAGCGTTTTAGTCTTTTGTACAATAACTTATTCTTCAAGCAGGTTTGCAATTCCAAGTTTTATTGTGTTCCAGACTTTGAAAAGCAACAGCATCAGATTAGACCGAGAAGCAGTGCCAAATAAAGCAGGAAAAACACAAATAACCATAAACATTAACTAAGGAGACATACCTTGTCTTTGCTTCCAGCACTTCCGACAACATAGCAACCTAACAACTTTGCAAACTGCCCGACAAGCTGACCAACTGCACCAGAGGCTGCTGATATGAAAACAAACTCCCCTTTCTTTGGAGAGCATATTTCATAGAAGCCAGCATAAGCAGTCATACCCGGCATTCCTAGAAGAAGAAATCATAATGGAAACCAATGATAGCTACAGTAATATCTATATCAGTAGTGTCTCACTCTAGTTGCCCTGAACCTTGTGAGGTTAAGAACCGCCGCATGGCCTTCTAGACCTCAAAAGGTTGATGAACAACAGCCAGTATCGTGAAATCATTTTCTGAGATCATTGAGCATACCGAATGATGAATCAAGACACAGAAGCATCTGAAGAGATAAAAGGTAAGCATGACTACTCTCAGGACACAATGTATCACATTTTAGCCAACAAATTAATATCCTGACATGACTAGAAGAATCAATAACAGCCCTACACCATGCACACTATAAGATGTGGGTCTCATTTCCTTGAGCCACATATCATCTTCAACATAATCATAACAATTGTAAGCTTCCCACACCCTATTCAACTCAAACTTTACAGAGTTCCAAACATAATAGTTTGGTGTTCTAGAATTCTCAAAAAATCAAACAAAAAATTAAAAAATTCAATCAATTTATTAGCACCAACAATGATCTGATTTGATAAATAGAACAGTTACAAAAGCCGAAAAGGCTTACCGAGAATTCCAGTATAATAGGAAAGGGGCACATCTTTGTCATGGATTTTAAATAGTGTCTCTGTTGCTGTAATCAGACTGTACTCTTCCCATCCAGTGATTCCCCAAATGAAGTCTCCCTTTTTATAATCCGGATGCCTTGAATCCAAAACTTTAGCCACTCCACGCCCACTTATAGGCTACATTCATACAAATTCCAAGCAAAAAAATGTCACATCTAACTTCAGTGACACACAACCAACAAAATCTATTAGTTTACGAGCTAAAGTAACCTATTCTCTCCATAATTTCCATCCACTTCAAAGCAAGTGAATTTACACAAAATATCCACAAAAGCTACAGACTTTCCACATCATTGTATAATTAAGAACAAAACCATGTTACAAAATTAATTACAAAAACTCAATTGCTGAAAAAAATTGAAAAATGCAATCTTTACTTCAAAACATGCTAAAAGCAAGAGAAACAGTGATAGAACTCAAATGGATCTATGGTAACTCACCGAACCAGGCTTAAAGGGAGAAAAATAAGAGCCCTGAAAATTTCTCATTTGGATTCTCATGTAAGGATCACAAGACAAGTAAAGATTTTTTACAAGAACACCATTAGTACAATCTTCTGGGACCTTGAGTCTGATAGTACTAGTAGTGATGTACATGTCTGACTCTTTAAGAGCACCAGGCACGTAGTCCTTGAAGATCACTTGCTTGTTGCTCACCACTTCACCATCATCACTCTCCATTTTTCACTTCACAGTCGTTGCTTCCGTTTGTCTCTGTAATGTAGACATAGGAGAGTGGTCTGTTAATGGACAACTGGTCATAAGAGTGATGATGGTATTCCTGATATTTCTGTATTAAATAAACAAATACTTTTTGTTTAATATATATATATATATATATATATATATATATATATATATATATATAACCCGAGGCATCCGGATCAGCTTACACGCACCACGATTAATCTCCAGATTCACCGAACATCCTGCAAGCCCAAGTATGCGAGGTAAAGCACCGCGAGGATAACGGATATGCACGCTAACCCGAGGCATCCGGATCAGCTTACACGCACCACGACTAATCTCCGATTCACCGAACATCCCGCAAGCCCGGTATGCGGGTAAAGCACCGCGAGGATATAACAGATATGCACGCTAAGGCTTGAACCCGGAATACGGAGACAAGGAAATCCTGCTAAGACCGCTAGACCACAAGCCTTAGTGCACTTTTAAATATATGATGTAGTAAAACAAAAACCACACGGTGTATTAAGGCCTTATATGCTTTCAGAAAACCATTTTCTTTACCTTTTTATGTTTGATACTTATAAAATGTTAGTAAAAATAATGAATTCTAGTAAAAATAAAATAAAAAATTAAACATTTATGTTAAGAAAGTATTTTTCTTTTTTATTCTTAGAAAACACTTTCTTTTCTTTACCAAATACATGAGATATAAATTACTTTAAAAAATACTTTCATGTGACTGATTCAAATTCCTTTTTTTCTCTCAAATCTCTTTACTAGAAACAAAATTATTAAAAAAAAATTTTCTGTTATCTGCAACAATCTCCGTTGAAGCATATTGAATCATCTTATTTCAGGTAACCCTTCTTCCTCAAATGTCTTTTTACTATTTGCCTTATATTTTTCTCTTCTTTGTTTGGATTTGTAGTTATAATTATGACATAACTCTTATAATCTTGATAATTTGCTATGTTTTTTTATGTTTTGTTTGGTTTCTGCGAAAAAAACACAACAATCTCATGCTCTATTTTATTTAGGATTATATGATTGGTTATGAGAGTTGGTTTAAGTTTTCCAAACCATTTTCAATTCCAATTGATCTCTCCACTCCCCTTACATTATGTCTTGATGATCTCCCTCTTTAACATGTCCCTCTTCTTGCTTTTTTCACAACCTATACCTCTCACCAGATACTCTCTTTGCTCCTATGTCCTATTTTGCTTTTGCTTAACAATTATGGTGTTGTTCGTGGTAAGAAATGTTTGTTTTTGGTTGGTTTTGGCTTATTTTTGCATTTTCTACTTTACTTACTCTCATTAACTTTTTTGAGACTCATTGCTTTACCTAACAACAAAGCTCTTCTTTTTCATGTTCATTTATATGTTTATGTTTGTTTAAATAAGAAAGTATGAGTTTTCCATATCTTTTATTTCAATCCATTTTCTGTTTTTCTTTAAATTTTTCATCAGATTGCTTTCAATTCCACTCCATCTCTTCCTCTTCCTCTCTTTTTTCTTCAATTTCTTCTCTTCTAGTAGAACCTGACCCATCTAATGATCTCTCCTCTCCCATCCTAAATGGAAAAAACACCCTTATTTCCAGAAACTAATCTCAAATATGACCCCTTCCCATGTTTCCTCCCTCTTTAATAACCACTCTGATCTCAATCCCAATATTGCCCTCCAATTCTTCAACTCCTTACCCCTTATAAAACATGACTTTAAACACGCTGTCAATTCCTGTTATTTTCTGGTGTGACAATTACTAATAGCTTCTCAGCGACAGCGAACACTCGTGGAGTGCGCAGCGTGAGATGCTACCTTGGGTTCTCCTTCTCCTTCTTTTTCACTTAACTAAAATTTTTTATTCCCGATAATTTATTTGGTGTTGGCGAGAAAATCTGTTTTTCCGTGATTAAAGCTTTTTTCTCTGTTGATGATATACGTTTTCTATTAGGTATTTTGAGGCAAATGAATAGAGATGATAGTGATATTAAGTTTAAGTAAAGGTTTTGTAAGAAAATTATATTTTCATACCATGAAACAAAAGGATTGAGAATTTATAAAATAATCTACTTTAAAGCCTTGTTTGTTTAGGAGATCGAGATATCATTGCCATAACTATTATACATTATCGGCTCATTTCATTTCTAACTTTTTAATTTATAATGTGTGTCAGTTTGAGCATAATTTCTTGTATTGATTGTGTAAGTATTTGATATGTTTTTTTAATGTTTATTTCCCTAAATTTTTAGGTTTTATTATAAGAAAACTTCATTTTCTTGTTATGGATAATAAGATTATTTAAGCGGCATGTATGAGAGCAGCTATAATTGTTATAGTTGCAAGGGTGACTATTATTGAATAAGAAATAAATATAGTTTATATACTAAAAGAACCATGTATAAATGCAATTGCTCAACGATAATTCTATATTGATAACATTTTGAATCGAGGTGATAAACATTACATTGAACAAATTCGTATGAAACCAGTTGTATTATATAATTTGTATGATGTTCTCACAAGCTGTAACCTATTACGATCAACTCAAAATATGTCTATTAGGGAGTAAGTAATTATGTTCTTATAAATTGTAGGCCGAAACCAAAGATTTTGTTTTATTAGTAGTATATACTATAGGTCTGTTGAAACTATCCATTGTTACTTTAGAATTGTTTTAAAAATAGTTCTTAAGTTATACAAACATCTTATTAAAGACCCGAGGATATAGTTCCCGCAGAGATAATGAATAATCGTAAATTTTATTTTTATTTTAAAGTATGAGAACAATATCAATATTTTTATACATTAATTAATTACGTCTAGAAGAAAAGGTTATAAATTATATTTTCATGTTTATATAGGATTGTGTGAGAGCAATTGATGGTACCCATGTTCCGGCAAATGTTCTTGTTGAGATTCAAGGAAAGTTTCGAGGTCGAAAAGAAGGAACAACATAAAATATTTTAACAGCTATAACTTTTGATTTGAAGTTTATAGATGTTTTAGTTGGCTGGGAAGAAAGTGCATACGATTCACGGGTTTTAGGTGGTGCACTATAAAGACCTAGTGGTCTAAAAATTCCATAAAGTATATAATAAAGTATTTATTATATGCACTAAACATATAAAATGTCTAATTAGATAAAGATAACAATAGTTTTTTTTTTAATTTGTAGGGAAATATTATTCTGGTGATGCTGGTTACGGTATTCGAAAAGGAATAATCTCTCCTTTTCGTGGAGTTCGATATCACTTGAATGAGTTTACGTAACATTCACCAAAAAATAAAAAGAAGTTATTTAATCTTCGACACTTTTCATTGAAAACCGTTATTGAGTGAGGGTTTGGTATTTTGAAGAGTTATTTTAGATAAATTGATGCAAAACCTTTTTGGTCTTATGAAACACAAGTAGATGTTGTGCTTGCAAGTTGTATTATTCATAATCACATAATGAAAATTGATCCTTATGACTTTTTTATGGAAGAAATATGTTTGGAAAGTGAACCAATTAGACAAATATTCAACTTAAGTCAACGGGAAAAGAGGGAAGAGAATATGAAGTGGATGACAAAAAGAGAAATGATTGCATCAACCTTGTGGAATGATTATAACACTCAAAGAAAATAGTAGTTGAGTGTTAATTATATATGTTTGTTTTTATTATGTCTTTCTTGAGTTTGTATTATCATTGTTATGTATTTGGATTGCTTGTTAACTTTATTATAATTTTTTTTATGTATTTTATGTATTTTTTTTTAAATATAAATTATAGTTTTTGTATAAAATTTATTAAATCTAAATATTATATGATTTTATTTTGTATAAATTTGTAACTGTTTTTTTGTAGAAATAAGTACCACATGTAATGAAAAATGCAAGGGTAAGCACTTCACATAGTCTAAGCCTATGTCTCACATGTTACTTGAGATATTAGCCAAGGAGGCACTTAAAGGAAACAAGCTTTCTTTCACTTTTAAAGCAGAATCTTTTGTTAAGGAGATTCTAGAAATTAGTCAAAAGTTCAACGTGCAATGCGAGCTAAGTATGTGGACAATCATCTCAAAACTGTGAAAAAAGAATGGGAAATAATAACCAAACTAAAAATAAAAGTGGTTTTGATTGTGATGATTATTTGAAAATGATTACAATTTTGAAAGATATATATGATGAAGAAGTAAAGGTATTATAAATATTATACTCTTTGTAATTTTTATATTTACTTCTATTTCCAAAAAAATTTACAATGAACTAAAAAAATATATATTCTAAACTTTATGAACAAGTACATCCCAATCATGACAAGTATCTCAATAAAAAACTTGATATGTATGAGGCAATGACAATTGTTGTTAGAAAAGACATGGCAATAAAAAAATATACCAAATCATATGTTGATATCAACCTGGAAGAGAACATTGAAATGCAATCGATTTCAATTGAAAATGAAGGGGAATATGAATAAATTTCAAAAGCAAAAAAGACATCTTCCTTTAGTGCACAAAAGAGATAACATAGAAAGAGAAATCGCATGTATGAAGATGATGGTGTTGAAAAATTGTCTAAAAAGATTGGAAATGTAGCATTTGCAATTCAAAGCCTAAGCAAAAATCAACTTGATGTTAACGGGCTATATACAGAAGTGATGAAAATTGAAGGCTTTGATAAGATCACTCTTGGGGATGCATTTAATCACTTGGTTCAAAATGAAATGTTGGCAAAAGAATTTATGGCAAAAAAATGTTAATTTGAGGAAAATTTGGGTTTAGAATTTTGTGAACCAACCCTACTACAGACCTGAGTACTAAGATAATTTTACTATAATAAGAAAGTTTATGTTTGTTATTTGACAAATATACTTACTTGTTTAATTTGGTCTAGCATGTTTATGTTTGTTAATTTGAACTAATATGTATGTGTATGACATCAAAACTTAATATTTATGCATGACTATGTTTGATGTAATATATTTATATTTATTTTCTAATGCTTATTTTATATATATTAAAGGGATAATTGCCCATACTCTTTAAAAAAAAAACAATCTTTATAAAAAAAACCCATCAAAATATTTTTGTATCTATTTATTTTTTAAAAAAATCTTCATTAAAAAAACTCAAATATCTAACTCTTACTTAATACCATTAACTAATTTGGTTTTCTTAATATGAAAAAAATATATTTCTAGCTTTTAAAATTAAAAAAAACATATTAATAGGTTTTACTTAAAAAATATTTCACAATGTTATATATCTATAATATTATATGACATATATAATTATATTTTATAAAATAAGCTATATATATATATATATTATCATTATACTTTTTAGATCTCTGATTAAATATTTATATTTGATATTCTATATATATTAGATAAACTTGAAAAAAATATATTAAAGCATTAATAAATTATTTTTCAACTTATTTTCTATAATATACCAAAATACCAGAAAGTGTTTTTTATTTTATTTTTTATGGTACTACCAAATATTAAAAAATAATCTATTTTTTAGAAATTCACTTTTGAAGAAAACCACTTAAAAAAAACTATTTTTCAGCTAACAATCAGGATCTATAATAAGCAAACACTTTAAAAATTATAATGGGGATAAAACACAAATCATACCATGTATTTGAGAGTGAGATTGTTTATTTGTTAAAATTACTGTTTCATTATAAAATTATAAAAATGATATATTTTTAATATATTTTTTATAATTTTAATAGATTGATATTAAAAATAAAATAAAAATTAAAAAAAATTATTTTAATATATTTTTTAAAAAATATTTTTAAAAACCGGCTCGAAATATAATATTAAGCCCGATCTTAGTGAACAAACGGAGTGTGAGACAAAATCAAATGAATATCAAGTGATAATTTATTTATTTATTTGTTTTAAGATAAAGAGTATTGGGACCACACATCACATCATCCCCCATGTTCCACTCGTTTGCGTCAAACTGAGGCTTTGTCTTTGTAATTTCGATTAGTTAGCGTTGAGCTTAGGCTTTGTGCTTTGGTTTTCCTACTCGCCAACACCTACCGACCTGAGTTCCTATATATACATGTGCATCATCCCTTCTCTTGTCCTGAAAAATCAATCAAACATCTTATTATCCCTTCTGTCTTGTCCTGTCCAACGCTACTTGAACTTTCAGATTGCATAAGAGGATGGAATTGAAGTTCGTAGAACCTGTGGCCAAGAATGGAAAGGAATTGGCTCAAGTTAATGAAGAGGATGTTGCGTCGGAGCTTAAAAGATGGGAAAACGCTGTGGTTGCTTATTTTCTTGGCCATGATTCAACCTTCGGTCCAACTTCTTTCAACAAGTTTATCAACAATTTAATCGACTCGGAGTGGAGAAAATATGGGAATGTTAAGGTATATTCACAAGGGTCAGGAGTTTTTGTCTTGGATTTTGAATCTGCTCATGGCAAGGAGTTGGCATTGGGTGAGGGTCCAAGGTTTTATGATGGTAGTAAACCTTTTATTTTAAAGCCATGGAGTCGTGATATGAGCTTGGAAATCAAAGAGTTGAAGTCAGCACCGATTTGGATTAAGTTACCGAATCTGAGGTTGCATCTGTGGTCTCCTGAGGCACTTAGTAAGATTGCAAGTTTGGTGGGCAGACCTTTGTTTGCCGATACAGTAACAGCATCAAGAGAGACGTTATGCTTTGCAAGAGTTTGTGTCGAAGTGGATTTTGATAAGATGTTACCTGATTCAGTCACCATTGAGGATGGCAAGGGCTACAGCTATGATCAAAAGGTTGAGTATGAATGGCAGCCCACATCTAGATGCTCCTATTGTCTGCACCTTGGGCATTCTGATTCTTGTCCAAGACGCAAAACGACTTTCCCATGCTCGTGCTGCAAGGAATATGGACGTTTCTGCTGTAAGCGAAGCGCTGGCCCTGCCAGGTTTCTGTTTGGGACAGCACAAGGTGCTGCAAATACTTCGTCTGAGACAACATTCGGTTCAACTCCTGCAATGTTTGGTGATGAAGCCCCAGTATTTGGTGCAAACTTTTCGTCTACTTCAGCATTTGGTTCAACTCCTGCTCCAACATTTGGTTCCACTCTGTTTGGTACTACTGCTCCTGGTGCTAACAGTCCACAGGATGATGCAAGGACTTCTTTGTCTACTCCAGCATTTGGTTCAGAGCCTCCTGCTGCTGAATAAATTTCAATTTACCAATCTCCAAGCTCAATAATTTGATTTTGAAAATTGTCGAAAAGAAAATAAGGAATTATTTTTTCAAACCTGTTTGTTATCTCAAAACAGTGCTCTGAATTTCATAAACAGAACCTTAAAAATAGATTAAGGCACATCTTGGTCATGGATTGCGATTAGTGTCTGTGTTTCTGTAATAAGACTATATTGTTCCTGAAATTTGTATGTCTTGAATCCAATCCTTTAGCAACTCCTCGCCCACCAGTAGGCTGCATTTGCATGATTTCAAGAATCCAAGTGTCACCAATTAATTCAGTAACCACACAAACACACATAAGAAACCCAATCATTCTACAACATGAATTCATCTAGACTCTTTAAAATTACCACCTTCTTGACTCTTAGCCATTTCAGTCCTGTAATTTGACACAAGACTTGCATAAGAATCCGATAGTTTCACTTCAATGTAGCTTTAAAATCAATCCCATGTCACAAAACGGCGGACAGAATCCAAATTTTTACTTGAAAGGCAAATAGAAACAGAGATAAAACTCATATGGGTATACGATAACTGATCAAAGCAGGCTTAGACGGATCAATGGGAATGCCTTGGAGGTTTGTCATTAGGCCTTTCATGTAGGGATCGCATGACTAATAAAATTCTTTACAAGAATCCCATTCTTACATTCTGGTTCTGGGACCTTGAGTTTTATGGTACCTAGTTGTCGCATTTTGCAAGTTTTCTAGCATAATATCATATCAGCTAAGGATGTCAAAAGGGAAACTGCAGTTCACACATGCCAGCCATGTATGTATTTTAGGAGCACTACAGTAACCTAACCTTAACAAAGATGCAATTGAGACGAAAAAGAAAAAAAAAAAGGCTAACCAAGAATTCCAGTATAATAGGAAAGAGGCACATCTGTGTGTAGAATTTTGGACAGTCACTTAAAGGCTGAATATTTTCAACCAGGTCCATTTTGTACCTACTCATGATGTCCTCATCCCACCTCAAGAAAGGAACCTGTTGGCCCTCATTTAAGAAGATCATCATGATCGGCAGGATTCTTGTGTTAAAAACACAAAATGACGGAATTACCTTCACAACAGAAGTCTGTTAAAATCATCCAACAGGTTAAAATCTAAAAATACACGCCATTTTTTTAGATACGGGGCTTAAATTTTGGCTAGGAGTCAAGTGGATTGCTAGAGAATGGGCTTGGTGTTAAAGATTAGGATTGCTATCACCACCCGACTTTCCATCTAGATTGCTACGTACAGTGGAGGCTATACTCGGCCCTTGCATTATCAACAAAAGGGACACTGCTTGTGCGGGCATATCAAAGATTAGGCTAGCTAAATAGCTTTTGCCTGTTGTTCTGGTTTTTGTATATAATTATTTTTTAAATCTTCATTTTATAGAAACTAAAATATTATGTTTTTATATATTTTATTCTCTAAGATTCATTAAATGACAGTTTTAACTAAAAATATATATTTTAAATTCTAACAAAAAATATTTTTCTTAAATTAACAATAGTACAAACTACAACATTGAAAGTAATTGATGACTTGGCAAGGCATGTGTAATGAATGCATTTATAATTGATAAAAAATCATCTTAACCCAATAATTTAAGCTATTAAGTGAGATTTTAATATATGATTTATATTATTCTCTAACACACCTCCTCAAGTGAAAGCTCTTTAAACTTGAAATTTACACAGACCCATATTATTTTATGCTTAATTTTTATCAAATAAATGAAGACGGTAAGATTCGAATTCGCTTGGTTATCAAGGTTCTAATACTATATCAAAAAATCATCTCAACCTAATAACTTAAATTATTAAATAAAATTTTAGGATATGATTTATATTATTTTTTAATAATAAAAATATTAAAATAAAAAAACAAAAGCTAAAGCTAAAGCATGTGTCATACATCCTGTTCACCGAGAATTAAAGAAATGTGGATTGGCACAGTTCTCAAACACATAGCCTGCTGATGTATTCTGGAGTTTCTGTCGGCTGGCTTAGTTTTGTATTTGGTCTGGCTTCGTCTGGGTTCTCTTTTGTCGTGGTCGGGTGTGGCATCGCTGGGTTTTCATTGGAAGGCCGAAACACTGTGGCCCTCGACTCATGTTACTATTCACAGCTACAGTTTATTTTTGCCCTTTTCTTCTTTTTGGTTGCTGTTTGTAAGCCAGATGCAGTGTGACTAATGCACCCTTTGCCTCGTGGTGCTGTTCACAGCGACAATTGTTGCTTTTTTTTTTTTTTTGGGCTGGCTTTCATGGCTTTTTACAAGGCAGGTACACTGTGAGCAAGGCATTACAATTTGTTCAAGATAGGGACAACTTTTTAACATCAGAGCAGTACGTCCATAAGTCTTATGAGACTTTTTTTCCTCTTTCTTTTTTGCAATTTCAATATAGCATTATTTACCCAGGAACTCATCCCTTCCTTCTGAGCCTGTTCTCAAGAGCTAATGCAAAACGCTGGATTTAGCCGCTCGAGTGAGTTGATAACTTGGTATGATGTTTGCTGTGTCCTTTTTTTTTCTTTTTTCTTTTTTTGGGAGAGGTTGTGGGCTAATAAACACGCACCTGAGCACTGATCGGAAGTCGCTTTTGATCTGTATTTGTTTCCTTGGCAAGCTTATTATTGTGACTTCCACAGCAGTAGCCTAGCACATAAGTAATGAGAGTGATATTAGACCATTAGTGCAAGTCCATTACACACTATCATGGCCAGTTTTAGTGTTCAAGGTCTATTATATTCATGTTGGGTTCTATATATCGACTTACACAGGCCTTTCCACCTTCCATGGAGGATTAATTCGGGTTTGTCGTGTAGCTAATAATTTCAGATTATAACTTGCTGGGCTCTTGTACGAGTGTTAGAATATTTCTCTTGTTTTCTTTGTTGTTGGGTTTTGCCCAAACCAAAATTACAACCCTTTTCTTCTCTCTTCTCTTTCCCTTTCAAAGGCTTATTCAATTATGGCAATTTACAACATGGTTATATAACTAGTTATGGGAACTACATTTCGGCTCGGGTGAGATACTTTTATCTTCTATAAAAAATTATATATGCATGTTCTTTTAATGTGTTTTTATAATTAATTTTATTTTTAAGTGCAAATAAAAAAATTTATGCATATATGTAATAAAATAAATTGATAATTATGTATGTTAATAAATTAAAAATTAAAAAATTGAGAGACAAGTATAGATTGAAATATTTAATCTTGCGAGATGAGATATTTACCCGGTTGTGTTTGCTAAATTTTATTAATTAAAATAATTTTTATTCAATCAAACGATAATAGAAATTGACATACATTAAATTATTTAAATAAAATAAAAAAATACAGAACATATAAAAAATATTATTTGAAAATAAATATTTTAATTTAATTTCTAAAATAAAGTTCATCTATACAAAAGATAAAAACAAGAAAATTATAGATAAATAAAAAAATCACTTTAAAAATTAAACACATTCAAAATAATTTTATTTTTTTGAAAAAAAATACATAAACAATATATTATCTATAAGTCTAGTTTCCAGCCACCATAATAATGGTCGAAAAGTCAGGGAATCATTTCTTTTAACAAAAAAAGAAAACCTCAATTTTAAGTCATTTTAACCAAAAACTACTTTATTAACACTCTTGGAACACCTACAAACCAATACGTCAACTCAATTTTAAGCCTAGTTTCTAGGTCAACCCGTCGAGCCGAGTTGTGCCTAGATAACTATGGTTTGCATCCCATGTTTTTTTTTTTTAAGAAAAACACTCCTAAATATTAAATAATTTGCATGTAGTAATTTTCGAAATACAAGTTTAGCAATTACATAGAAAAAAAATCCAACCACATTATTGATTATATTTGACTTGTAACCACATAAAAGAAGAGGATACATACGATTCTCAATATTGGCCCATGAGAACGCTACAATTTGGTTGGCTTGTTATTCTGTAGCAACTATAACAACTTTCTTTCCAAGATTGCTGCTATTAAAAAGTCCTACAAGAGCAGCTGGACAGCTCTCGAGAGCTTCAGATATGTCTTCCACATACACAATCTTCCCTTCTCTAATGCAAGGCAACATGAAGTCTAGGAACTTGGGAAAGAGGTGATAGTAATCAGTGACAACAAATCCTTCCAAGCGAAGCCGCTTATAAATGATGTTCATCATGTTCTTTATGCCTTCAGGCTCATCCAGTGTGTATTGCGAAATCATTCCACAGTGAGCAATGCGGCCATTAAGTTTCATGTTGAGTAGCACAGCATCAAGCATTTTGCCCCCAACATTGTCAAAGCAAATGTCAATGCCTTCAGGAAAGTGCCTGCAATGAATCGATGCGAAAACAACAGCAAGAACTTGCGGATTGAGTTTTTTGAAGCTCACATTGGTCACTTCATAACTGTTGCAATAATCATACAGCTTGGCATTTCTTTTCTTTTATTTCTAGTTGACAATTTTGGTAGCCCAACCCCACAAATTTCTTTAGCAAGACAGATTGCATAGAGGGTTGATAACATGGTGAGTGGGTAGTTGGAGTAGGGCAGGCAGGTTTTTAATTGATTCTGCATCACACGAATATCTTTTAACGGGAGATCTTTCATTCAAAGTCAACCCTTTCAAGATTGAGATATATTTGATGGCCCAGTAGATTTGAAGTGCTGAAAGCTAAGTCTTGTTGCTTTGAGGTGTGATATACCTAATTTTTTGAAAGCTATCTCTGCAGGAATAAGATGGATGACCTTCTGCAATATGCCAAGAAGCATGCACAATCATATATATCAAACACAGATAAAGGCAAAACCTGACCTTTTCAATGTGTCATCCAAGTTTTTCTCTTCTTTATAATTGAATGCCTCATCAAATCCGAGCTTGTTCTTCAGCAAATCAACCTTGTAAGAAATTAGAAACAAGAAACAGCAAATTGTTGAAACTGGGTCATCTTGAATGCAAAACAGAAAGAAAACTAGTCATGACAACAAATAATAAGATCAGGTTAAAGAAAAGCTGATGTTATGCTACAAATGGATGTTGTTAGCAGACGTGTTTAGGACTGCTGATGTGGATTCCTATTTCTTTTATGTTAGTTATTTCTTTTGGTATCCATGATTGTGATCATGGCGTAATCTTATGACCATGATTTTAGCTTTAAATTGTAATGCTTCAGCAGTAAATTAATATGATTCAGACTTAAGCTTCAATCTTCTATTTGTCTGTAGCAATACTCTGTTTCTTCTTTCTTTATCCTAAAACAACAAGAGTCAAGAGATGTGCTCTTGATAGGATATGAGAAGTTGGAAATCACTATAAAAAATCCATGGAAAGTTCAGGCCAGCAGACCCGATGTTAATGTCATGCGTGTTTAACTCTGTAAATGTACGAATCAGGACTCAGCATGTAATTTTCTAGAAAAATGAAATACCTTTTCTTGACTTCCTGCACTACCAACCACATAGCAGCCCATCAATTTTGCTAGCTGCCCGACAAGCTGACCTATTGCACCAAATGCCGAAGAAATGAAAACAGTCTCTCCTTTCTTGGGAGCACAGAACTCATAAAAACCAACATAAGCTGTCAAACCAGGCATACCTATGGAGAAGACACAAAAACACCTTTAGTGCTCCAAAATCTTTCAGCAGTTTGTTGATCAAATTCTTGAAAACTTACCAAGAACTCCCAAATAGTAAGATAAGGGTACATCTGAGTGTTGGATTTTAAAGAGAGTTTCAGGTTCTGTAATTAGACTGTACTCTTCCCATCCAGTTGTTCCCCAAACAAGATCACCCTTTTGGAAATCAGAGTGTCCAGATTCAAAAACTCTACCCACTCCATAACTGGCCATCACCTGCAAAAAAAATTTCTCAGCAGAAAAGGGTCAGTCTGTTACTACAATCCTGGAAATTTGAGTCTGGCCGTCTGTATATGAAAGGAAGAGAAGAAGGGAAGATGTAAGACTTACAGAACCAGGGGAATAGGAAGAGAAGTAGCCAGGTTTTTCGATCTTCGTGGATCGAATATACTGGTAAGGATCAATGGAGAGGTAAAGAACCTTTACAAGAACTGCATTTGAACCTTGTGGTACTTTCAATTCTATACTTTCAGTTGTTAGATGAAGGTCTGATTCTTTTGGGAAACCTTTGATGTAGTCTTTGAGTATCAACTTCTTGTTTCTCACAACATTTCCAGCACCACCATCAGTCTCCATTGATAATAGCAACTCTAATCAAATCCTGCTAATCTATCTGGAAACTAATGAAAAGAGACTTGTCATGTATTGATATGAGCTGCGAAGCAGCCACATGTTTGTCATGAGTCATGACCTCATTAATTATTCAACAAAAACATTAGAAAAATTCATCAATTTTATACTATTTAGAGTTAAATATATTTTTAAAATACATTCGAGGAGAAGTTATCATACTATTAAACTATGTATTGAGATTATTATAATGCATATGTCATTTTTCTAGATTGAAATAGTCGAGAATGATATTAGAGAAAAAAACAAGAAATTCTTGTTTTTTATCAATAAAAAAACAATAATAATCATCATCTAATATTTTCATCATTGAAAACCATAACTAATTTTAAAATTTGGAAAAACAGACTGATTAAGTAGAGGATTGGAAGCCGCAAAACGTCTTTCTTGATATAAGCTGCGATTGTTTATAGCCACAAAAAAAAAAAAAAACAAATTACGTGGCAGAAACGGTAGAAGCGTGTGGGTTTGGTGCACCACCATTGACTTAGAATATTTTATAATGAAAATCTAATCGCTAATTTTAAATCAATGGCTTAGGATCTGTCAAATAAGATAGTTCTCTCGACTACTTTATACAAACTCTCCTTGAATTATAATTAAATTGTTTTTAATTGACATCTTTGAATAATAAACAAATTTGATTTTTTTTTAGTTTAACGTGGTGTCCGGGCTAGCTTATGTATACCTCGACTAATTCCACGGGCCCTGAAGTTAACAACCATGTAAGCCTCCAGTAACTATGAGAAACTACATGACTCGAACCTGAGACTACAGAGGGAATAAATCTCTTGATTCCAAGCTTTTACCATTGAACCCACTTAGATGGTTGTAAATTTGATTTTTAAACCATGCGATGGTGCTTTTAGTGACGTTGGTTTTTTTTACATTTCATTTGTCGCGGGTGCGCGGCGTCGCGGCGAATCTTCCACTTTAAAATCTAGGAAGTGTGTATGGTATCTAGGGAGACAAGAAAATATTGTCTTTTGTTGGTAGAAAATGAAATGGGAGTCACCACCTAGTATTTTGGTCACTAGGAACCCTAACTGGTCTCGTAGATTGGGTACGGGACCGGTTGCGTAAAGGGAAGGTATTAGCACCCCAAATACGCCCTACCTAAGGTAAGGTGCATTGTTTATTTGTCTGATAAAATTCAAGGTCTAGTTGTGTTTCCTAGTTGTTGGTCCGTCTATGGTTCAAGAAAAGTCCTCCTCAATAAGGAGGTCCTTGCCTTATCGGGTGAAACCTAACCGTTCTAACGTCTATGTAAAAAAATCATATTTTTAATATCAGGAATACGTTTTACGTATAAATTCGTAATCCCAAATACTAACAGAAGACAAAAAGATTTTTTAGAATTTTTGAAATATTGGCCTAGTTCTCATGGCTTGAATAAACTGGTTATTAAAGCCAAAATGCATGCTAATACATATATTGTTTTGAAATTTCCTTTGTTGTGTGAAAATATGATGTTATAATATTTATATATATATATATATATATTGGAGAGACTAGGCCGTATTTTAAAACAAAACATTTTTTAATTATGTATATTTTTTTTGACGTTTTGACGCAAATCGGGTATTTTAATACTGGGTTTGTATCCTTACGGTATAAAAATACAACCCAAATATTAATCAACTTTGATAAAAATATGCAGGAAAAAACAACAATATTTTTAAAGATATTTTAGAAACTCTTTCTTTTTTTAAAGCAAAAAAACATTTTTTCTTTTGAAAATCTTTGATGTTTTGATGGGAACCGGGTATTTTAATACCGGATTTGTATCTTTACGGTATAAAAATACAAACCGATATTGATCAAAATACAGTAATAAAATTACAACAAAATCACATATTTTTTGAACTAATTTTTGCAGAATTTTCGTAATTTTTCACATATATATATATATATATATAATACAAAATATAATATATATAATATATAATATTAAATCGGGCTGGGCCGGCCCAAACAACTGGGTCGGACTCAGCCCAAAAAGTGTTGGGCCGATCTCGGCCCAAATACTATCATTCTCTTCTGGGCCAGACCCGGCCCAGAAGACAGGGCTGGGCCAGGATCCGCCTGCCCGAGACCAAAACGGGCGGGGGAATTATTTTCCCCACCCCGCATGCGAACGTTATTCGTTACGCATGCGAAGAAAAAAAGATTAAACACCGGAAATAGGGGGACGAAGAGTTACCTGGCGGAGGCGGTGGCTTGCTTGCGTTTCTGGCGGTCTTTGTGGCGGAGGGCCGGTGGCGGCGTCTTGGCTCACGGACGGCGGCTCCAAGCGGCGGCGGTGCTCTGTTTTTTCAGTGTTTTCCCGTGACCCTCCCGGTTTGGTTTTCCTCAAGTTTTCAACTCTTCCTTCCTCTTCCTATGTTTCGGTCTTCTTTTTTTCTTCCCTTCCCTCTCTTCTCTCGGTCTGTTTTTTTTTCTTTCCTCTGTTTTTTTTTGTTTCTCTCCTCTCGGTTTCTCTCTTCTTTCGGGTCTCCCTCTCTTCTTCCTCTGTTTTTTTCGTTTTCTCCTCCCTTACGTTCCCTCCCTCTCCTCAGCGTTCTTGGGTTCTATTTATATAGCCAAGGGAGTGGCTTTTTACCGCTCTCATGGGGAGCAATGGGCTGGTCGGCCATTGGGCGCGATCGCCAAGGTTCGGCCCCCCGGGTTTCTCGCGGTGCGCGGTGGGTGGTCGGCCATTGTGTTCGGTCGGTGGGCTCCGGGCGGGAGGGCCCGGCCAAAAATTAAAAAAAGCTTCTTTTCCTTCTTCCCCGCTGCATGTTCGGGGGAAGAAGAAAGAGGAACGGTGTCGTTCAAAACGACACCGTTCGCTCTTTCCTTTTCTTTTTTTAATATATGAAACGGCGTCGTTTTGGAGAAAACGCGCCGTTTCATTTAAATATGGCGCCAGAACACGCCAATGTTCAAATTAGCCCTCAATCATCTTTTGTTCATTTCAATTGCGTCCCTGCCAAATTCGATCCCCGTCCCTATATTTGGCCGCGTTTTTCAATTTAGTCCTTGGCCTCTGATTTATTCAATTGAGCCCGCAATTGACTAATAAACTTTTAATTTCTTCAATTAGGCCCCTGAACCGAATAATTGCAGCCCCTCCATTTACGCGCCTCTTCCAATTTGGTCCTTGGTTTCGGATTTTCTCAATTAAGTCCTCAATTGACCCTTAAACTTCAATATTTATGCAATTAGGCCCCTGATTTGACCTAATAAATTCCTAAAAATATATATTTTGGCCCCAGAACTTAAATTTCTTCTAATTAAGACCCAAATTGACTTAAAAATCAATTTTTCTTACAATCAAATCTCCTATAAATTCATTTAAAAATCCAATTAAGTCCATAAACATCCAAATTTGGGTTTTTCTCCTTAAATTTCAAATTTTCCTTCTCAACAGGGCTCTCCTTCTTCAAGAATATACTGTCAAAAATCCAATCTTTGTATTTTTAACCTCATTGACCCCTTTTCCGATCATTTTCTAAGCGCTTCTGCCTCCTGTTTATTTTTCTAACCTCCTTTGGCTATATATATATATATTATTTTTTTTATATAATTTTGTGGGGACCCAAAAATGGGTTACAACAGATGCCCCCTCTTTATAATGCTTACGGAGCAGGGGTTTTGCGCGGAAGTTTTATAAAGATAAACCCAAAATGGAACTCCCGAAACCGATCTGTTGAAGCTTGATTGACTCGAAACTTGTCTTTTACAAAATCCTCCTCAACCCCAAAAAAACTATGATCAAAATTTATCATCTTGAGATCCCTTCTGGCGATCTCTCTAAACCAAAATCTATAATTATTGCTTACTCAACTTGGAATCCCGTCTGGCGATTCCCTTTTAACCAATATTGAAATACGAGATCCCTTCTAGCGATCTCCTTTAACAAAAAATCTTAGAATCCCATCTGGCGATTCCTTGTAACCAATGTTGAAATATGAGGTCCCTTCTGGCGACCTCCTTGGATGAGTATCGAAATACGAGATCCCTTCTAGCGATCTCTTTCACTTGGAATCCCATCTGGCGATTCCTTTTATTCAAACATGAAATATGAGGTCCCATCTGGCGACCTCTTTTGATGAATATCGAAATACGAGATCCCTTCTGGCGATCTCCTTCAACTTGGAATCCCATCTGGCGATTCCTTTTATTCAAACGAAATATGAGGTCCCATCTGGCGACCTCCAAATAGCGAAATATGAGATCCCTTCTGGCGATCTTCTTTATTCAACTTGGAATCCCATCCGCGATTCCTTTTAACCAACATGTAATACGAGGTCCCATCCGGCGACCTCCAAATAGCGAAACACGAGATCCCTTCCTGCGATCTCCTTTAATCAACTTGGAATCCCATCTCGGCGATTCCTTTTAACCAACATGAAATATGAGGTCCCATCTGGCGACCTCCTAATAGCGAAACACAAGATCCCTTCTGGCGATCTCCTTTAATCAACTTGGAATCCCATCTGGCGATTCCTTTTAATAAACATGAAACATGAGGTCCCATCTGGCGACCTCCAAATAGCAAAATACGAGACCCATTCTGGCGATCTCCATCAACTTGGAATCCCATCTGGCGATTCCTTTTATTCAAACAAAATATGAGGTCCCATCTGGCGACCTTCAAATAGCGAAATACGAGATCCCTTCTGGCGATCTCCTTCAACTTGGAATCCCATCTGGCGATTCCTTTTATTCAACAGGTAATACGAGGTCCCATCTGGCGACCTCCACATAGCGAAACACGAGCTCCCTTCTCGCGATCTCCTTTATTCAACTTGGAATCCCATCTGCGATTCCTTTTATTCAAACGAAATAATGAGATCCCTTCCGGCGATCTCCTTTAATCAAAACCGAAAATCTATTTTGTAAATCGGTCAACCCGGAATCCCATCTGGTGATTCCCTTTTACCGATTGCTCGATGTCGTTCTTCCTGATGGCAGGGTTTGAAAATTATTATCTTCTCTTTTCGTTGTTCTACAATCAACTCGATGATTCTTTCTTCGTCCATAATCTTGTTTGGAATGCACTAAGGTCTCCTCCTGTAACGATCCAAAAACATATATGCAATGATTTATGGTTAGATGTCATGCATGCATTCGTACTGGTTTTGAAACATAGGCCCCATCCTCTTCTTCTAGTTCATGAGACTCCCTCTTAACATGAGCTTGCTTTTGAAGCCGTATGCTGGATTCATCTCTCGTGTTGCCTCCTACCATATTCTTGGAGAAGAAGTCTCTGACTCTCTTCAAGTAGTCCTTTTCCAAAATGTATGACTTGTCATTGCCTCTTTGTCATGCTTTTGTCAAATGCTTTAGCTTGGTTTTCAAATCTATAGGCTTCCGTACTTTTTAAACATGTAAAACTTTTCATAAAAACATCTCGTATTGCCCCTAGTGTAGGGGTGTGATTCTAGTCTAGGCTTTTGTATAGAGAAGAAATTCGTTCAGCCGATGCTAAACTTTTTAGGTGCGATAATAGCAAGACATGCACTTTGTTGGGATTAATGCAAAAATGATTGTTGTGAGATCAATGCAAAAGAGAAAGAAGTCAATGGCCAAACTTTGCTTTATTGATTTAGGAGCTTACATCAAGCATAATATCTTTTTACAGAGTCAGAATTCACAGGTCGAGCTATAAATTTCTTCTAATTAAGACCCAAATTGACTCAAAAATCAATTTTTCTTACAATCAAATCTCCTATAAATTCATTTAAAAATCCAATTAAGTCCATAAACATCCAAATTTGGGCTTTTCTCCTTAAATTTCAAATTTTCCTTCTCAACAGGGCTCTCCTCCTTCAAGAATATACTGTCAAAAATCCAATCTTTGTATTTTTAACCTCATTGACCCCTTTTCCGACCATTTTCTGAGCGTTTCTGCCTCCTGTTTATTTTTCTAACCTCCTTATATTATTTTTTTTATATAATTTTGTGGGGACCCAAAAATGGGTTACAACACCATTTAATTTTATTAAATAATACACAAGTTGCACACAATTGCTTATAGAAATAATTAAAAAAAAATACATGAAAAAATAAATATAAAAGAATTAAAAAACCAATCTCCAGCTATCAAAGTTGTGATAAAGACAAACTACTCCTTTTTTTTCTGGGGACTTGAAAAAAACCTCAGGATCGATACAAGAAAAAATAATTTATGTTGTGTCAAGTGCAAATTAATTAATGGTTCTTAATGCAAAGCTTACTCATCTTGATTTGTATTCTTATGATCATATCCTCAAGTGCAGCATTGCCTTGCTTAGAAACCTTCCTAGTCGTCGTCACCTCCGCCGTCTCGATCTTTCATCTTTAGCTTTGACACTCTTCCTCTATAGCCGGCTAGCTCTGAAGTTTTGGCGAGAGGTCGCCCTCTTTATACTCATCTTTCCACCTCTGTCATGTCCACATGATCAGTACTTGAAGGTAAATGGAAGAGTCTTTAACCACGCTGTTAGCTTTACGATGCTTATCTCATCACTTTTATTTTTACTCCCTTAGCTGGTTTATTTTTATATTTTAAAAATATTTTTTTAAAAAAAAATTATTTGTTTTAAATTAATTTTATTTGATATTTTCAGATTTTTTTGATGTTTTATTGTTAAAAATATTTTTTTGATGTATTTCTGAGAAAAAACACTTTGAAAAGTAACCATTACCATAACGATCAACACTCTGGTGTTTTTTAAAGAATAATTTTTTAAAAAAATTTGAATAATGTGTTGATGTTAAGAATATATTTTTTAAAATAAAAAAATTATTTTATGTATTTTCAAGAAAAAAAACACTTTAAAAAGTAATCTCTACCACAACGTTAAACACTATTTAAGTCTGTTTTATATCATGGTGGTTTTTATGGTTGCGATTCAAAAATATAATATTTTTAAAAAATATTTTTAATTATAATTTTGAAAAAAGTAATTTAGAAAATATCTTTAATTAAAACTATCCTAAGAAAGATTTTTATTTGTATAATAAATAAAAATACAGCATAATATTTTAGCTTGTCAATTATGCAGATTAGGAGGCAGTGCTTGTTTCTTGATGGCACGTACATTTCATTGTTGATGAAATTGTAAATATAATTGTTTTATGCAAAACCATCATTCCTTAACAACATAAATGCTTATTATTGAGAATTAAAATATATATAAAAAAGAAGATTATCAAAGATAAAAGAAAAAAGAAAAAGAAGGGGTATTCACTGAACACCTCCTGACAAGATAATATTAACGGGAAAAAGTGTTTTTTCCTTAGCGTTTTTCTTTCTTTTTAATTTTATTTTCTAATATATATTTTTTCTTAATTTTAATTATATTTTTTAACATTAATTTCATATTTTTTTAATTTAGTTTTTATACGGTTATCATAAACTCATTACTCGGGCTACGAGTTTGATAAGTTGACTCATGTTTTTATTTTTATTTTTTTAATTGATTTTTTTTTCCAACAATGAGTTGAATGAGAATTAAGTTTCATAATTTATTTGGATATGTTTTCTATGAGATTATTCTCATTTTATAACTCGGGTTATGAGGTTAACATATTAACTCTAGTTGACTTGATTTGTTTTTTATCATTTTTTAATCGATTTTGTTTTTAAAATCTCATCTTTCAATACTGCGTTGATTGAGAATTGAATTTCATAATTTGTTTTCTATTGGGTTATCATAGTTTCATGACCAGGGTCACGAGTTCAATAGGTTAATTCAAGTTGACTCGGGTAATTTTTTGAGATCTTTTTTTAATTGATTTTTTCTTTTAGTTTCATTCTTCAAATTATATTTATTGGACATTGAATTTTATAATTTATTTTTATTTGTTTGATTTCATTACTTAGTATGTAAATTAGCAAGTTAAATATGATTGACCCGAATCAATCCAATATATTGTCTTTTCAATGATTTTTAAAATATCTCATCTTAAATATTTAATTTGAGTCAAATTATATTTTTACCGGTAATTTGAGTTGTTTTTTAACCCAAGAAAAAAACCGAGTCACATCAAATTAATTTCCACACAATTTAAATCTATCAACATGTATATTAATAATGAAAATGAAAATGAAAATGAAGGACAAGATTATTCAAAGAGCTTACAATTCTTCGACCTAAATTTGTTCAGTACAATCATTTATTTGAGGATATCAATTATGTTGTCGAGATTTGATGAGAACATTAAAATTAGAACACTTATAAGAGGTAAATTCTCTGAATCTTAACTTGGTATATCAAATTGATATGAGGGTTAGCAAGTTGTTTTTTTATCCAGAGATACAATTAATAAAATAAACATTAGATATCTATTATTAAATATAAAGGAAAAGCATGGCTAGTGATCATAGATTTGGTGGTGAGGAGGTGATCAGCAAGAAGCAAGTGATTCTCAAGGACTATATGTGAGTGCTTTCCAAAAGAATATTCAAACCCGTACGTACGTACGTGACGACAAGTAGCTAGCATCAAACTAGAAGCACCAGAAGAAGAAAGTGGAAAAGATATGCTGTGGTGGTTTACAGTCTCTGCTCGTCTTGTGATCCTTTCATGCGCGGAGGCATGCGGAAGATCTACCACCTCATGTTTTGAGTTCCAGCCAGCGCTGGAACTTCAGTACCGATCTGTTGATCAGCAAGGTTCCTAAGAATTTGAAACTTTGTTTTCGAAGAAGAAAACAAGTAGCAAACGACAAGCACAAGCAACACTAGCCAATATTTTCTCTACAAGTAAAGTAGTGAAGGTTGCCCAGGAGTGATCCCTCTCCCATTGCATATCTTCTGGGCAATGCCATCTTGTGCCATTAGCAGCACTAGCTGTAAAACTAACAATATCCCTGTGTAGGAAAACAGTGCAGATATATGGCGGCCTCATTGCTAAGAGAGGAACAACGTGGTCTGTTGATAATTCAGAGATTCTCCTTACGAAGAATCTGTTGTGTGAACAAACAGGATAAACATCTTTGATTTGATGATGCAGATTGCAGTATGAAAATATTTTGGTGGTTAAACACGAAGGAAGGGGTACTGGACTCCTACAACCATTTGATATGACAGGCCCATCTTTATTAGTGGTAAGTCTCTATTTATTTGACAGGCCCATGTTCTCAAAATTTTGAGGCCATCCTCTCAAATCGATAATATTCAGCACACATAATTTTTTTTGATATTGTTATTATAATTGTTTTCTTTTTTATTGATATATATCTTGTTTATCTTAATATAAATACTAGTTTTATAGCCTGAATAATTTTTTTATTTAAAAAAAACATCTTATGATTATTAAAATAAGATAACAAAAAAATATCAAAATAGTATGCTTATATTTTATTTTATGTATGATTCAAAGCTAAAAAATCCTTAAATATAATAAATCATGTTCAAAACCTATGCATAAAATTTAAGAATAAAAAAACAATTTGAATCTAATTTTCAATGAAAAATGTTTATATGGTATTATTAATAGACTTTTGGATCCAAATAAACCTTTGGATCATTCTTTTCCTACAATGCTGAGATTTTAAGTTTTATGCTACTCAAATTATAATTTAAACCATCGAGATCACTTAAATTTCTTTCTTGGCTAAAATCTTTATTTGGCCAAAATCTACAACCAAACTCTTTTCTTTGTTGTGTCTCGTATAAAAGATTTTGATATATATATAAAACTATCTTCCATTATCTTCCTCATAATCATTGGAGTTTTAAGCTATATTTTTATCTGAAGAAAAAAGTGCTCATCTACAATGACTAAGCCACGTAGGGTAAAAAGTGGGCAATAGACCCCTTAATTTTTTTTTGAATATTTTTTATATTAAATTATTAATATAATAGTATGGTGAGGGCTTGAGGGGTTGACAGACACATAGACGCAAAGGAAATATTGTTGACTTGTATTTTAATATTATAAATAATATATATAATATATGTCTTATATTTAGGTTTCCAGCACTCACACTAACTCCAGCTCATTTCTCATTTCCCCGAATGTTTTCCTTTTCTTTCTTTTTCTTCCGCTCACTATCCAAGAGCTTTTTTTTTTTTTTTGAGCTGCTGTTCCCTGCCCTCTTTTTCGTACAAATTTCTCTTAAAGTCCAATTAAGAGATAAATTTCCTTTATTTTTTCTATTTATTTTATTATTTAATTTTAATTTTATTATTTTATAATTAGTTATTAAAAATATTAAAGTTTATAATAATTTAAAGATTTTGATATGTATAATGTTTTGAATCAATTAAAGATGAATGGTAGACACCAGCAAGATTTTGAACAATAGACATTGATTTGATTGTTTTGAATTAATTAAAGGTTATATAATTTTCAACTGAATTAGTTACAGTATGGAATTAAACTTTTTCACGAGATGAACAAATAAACATTCCAATTGTTATTAGTGAGTAAAGATTGATATTTGTAGAATTAAAATTGTTTTAGCTTGAAATTGGTCCCTTTTATGATGTTAATTTCCTTGTGCCTTCCTATAAAATAATCAGGATAGATGATTAAATAATTCATATTTTATTTGTTTTTTTATCTTTTTTGTTTTCGTTAGACAATTTGTGTTTTGCTGGAGCCTGGAGAAGAATTAACACGTGTGTGCAAGCCTGATTTTAATCAGTGCAGGTTAGTTTTTTCTTAAAAAAGGAAAGAAAAAAACTATTTTTTTGTAAGTTTTTTCATTTTTAAATTAATTTTGCTTTATATGAGTTAGTATATTTGTTTCGAATTGATTTCTAATACATGTCTATATAATATAGTGTTTGTTAGTAATTTGTCCCCTTATTTAAAAAATTCTGGCCCCGCCACTACTCGTCTAGCAGACCTTTTAATCTCTTTTCTCTTACAGCTAGGAACATCATGTTTACTAATCATTTCATTACTTAATTTATCCATCTTTCTCATCAAAACCTTTATCATTACCTCCAACTTATCTTGTCTTTTTACAAGATTCTTTTTATAAATCTATTTTATATCAGTATTTAACCTAATATATATAAAAACAATTATGAAGCACAATTCTCAAAACATAAGAAACTAGAATAAAAAAACAAAAAAGAAAAAGATTGGGATGGTGAAGGGTTAAATTAAAAAAAAAAACTAAACAGAAAAAGCACAAAAAAAAAAACACTATCAAAATAAATAGTGTTTTGTGGGTGTGGCTAAATAAGTGTTTTGTTAACAAAATGAGCTATTTCATGATTTGGAGTAATCATTTAGGGATCTAATTCTAAGGACTAAACTATAGATTTAATAAGAAACAACAATAAAAGAAAATCAAATAAAGACCAATTTGTAAATGAAAATAAAATATAGAAGATAAAATAATTTTGAAAGAAATTACAAGAACTAAAATGAAACTTTATTTTTTAAGAAATTTTACAAGAACTAAAATTAATTTTATATCACTTTTCTTTAACAGTGTTTGGTAATGCCTTTGAAATTATATTTTTTAAAAATTTAAAATTTATTTTAAAAAAATAATTATTAGATTATTTTAACATGGTAATGTTAAAAATAATTTTTTTAAAATAAAAAAAATATTATTTTAAAATATTTCTAAAAAAAAATACTTTAAACAACAACAGTTAATATACTTCAAAACACCATATAATAAATAAATTATATCTGACGCGGTTTAGGAGTCACTAATTCCAACTAATCCTTCTTGAAGTTAACTTAGACTGGACTTGTCTACTGGGACAAGGATAACAAAGACTTTGGAACTGTGGACGCGGTACGTAGTTAATAGTCAGTCAGATGTATCCTTGTCATTTGCTGCTGTTTTTCTATCTTCAAAACTTGCTCCTCTTTCGATTCATATCCTAGAAGAAAACATTTTATAAATAAAAAAGAAAAGAAAAGAAGAAAAATAAGTATAGACAAAAACTTATAAATCAGAAAATACCAACCTTTTTCGTGGAAATTGTAGTCCTATAGGGCCATATTCCATTAATTCTCTCTTTAATTACGTGTCCCATAAACTTGGAATTTGATGCAGGAAGACTTGGCCTCTTGAGTTGAAGAAATAGACTACCAAGTCAATGCATCTTTTCTTTGTGGCTTATTTATTAATTTCCATAGCAACCACTTTAAGATAAATCTTAAATTAAATACAGGGAACAAATAAGATGTTTCTATAACTACAGGGACTAAAATAACTTTCTGCCACCTTCGACCTCTCCGCTCCACATCCATGAATACTAGAGGTGTTCATTTTCGGTTCGGTTCGGTTTTTATCAAAAAAGTAACCAAATCAATTTTTTTTTTTAAACCGAAACCGGTTCAAACCGACCGGTTTCGGTTTCGGTTCGGTTCGGTTTTTTCAAAATTTTAATCTGTTTAATCGATTTTTTTTCACGGTTCGGTTTTTTCGGTTATTTTTTTTTTGGTTTTCTTGGTTTAATCGGGTTTTAACACCCCTAATGAATACTACCCAAAACAAGTTTTTAAGCTGTGGGTTTTGGTTTCAGAGTCCCAAATTTGGAATCAGGCTTGCATACTTTATCAATATACTCCCGGAGCTTATTTTTTATTCACTTAAGTCCTGGAAGCTAAGTCTTCACAGCGGAGTTACTATGTTCCTTAAAATGGAAGAGATTAATCTAATATAAGAATTAATGGCAATCAAAACTTCCTAAGTTTCAACAATTGAAATTAATTACAAAACAAAATGTTGAGGTTTCAATGTAAAAAGCTTATAATTGAAGGGCTGTGTGTCTAATAAGTATGTGTTTAATACTGTGATGTAAAGTTTTTTTTTTAAAAAGTATATTTTACTGGAAATTATATATTTTTTATTTTCTTAAAAGTAACACATCAAAATCATTAAAAAATACTACAAAAAACATTAAATTGATTTTTTAAAGTCAAATATACTATTAAAATGTATTTCCAAATACAAAAACAAAAGATTTAACCCTACTGTTTAAGAAAATGGATACTTTTATTTTTAATCAAATACAAAAACAAAAGATTTCATCTCAGCTAACATTTAAGTTGACTGACGTGCAAATACTTTTATTTTAAAAAAAGAGGAAATTGAAAGAAATTGAAAATGAGGACTTAAGCTTCTTGACTAGATTGTTTTCCCCACACCTTCGTGGAAATTGCAGTAAAGGGCCATCCATTTCAATGCTGATTACTGGGATGGATTGTAGCAGAATGAATTTTTCCTCAAACAGTATTCTTAATGAATGGATTGGTCATCTCTTGAGCACTTCACCAAGAGATGTGAAGTGGCTGATGATTTCGAGATCCAGATGCAGCCTGAAATTTGCCCTGCTACTTCTCAAGACTAATCTGTTGGCAGCAGAAACAGGACCGCAGTTAGCAAATCTATATTTTCCTGTTTCTATCATGTTCATTTGCTGCTGTTTTTCTATCTACAAAAACTTGCCCTTCTTTCGATTCCTATCCTTAGTGTTGCCGGCAATGGATACAGTTCTTTGTACGATAAATAAAAGAAAACATTTTATAATTATTAAAACAAGTTAATAAATTTGTGGACTTTTTCTTTGTGGACTAACAAATCAATGCATCTTTTATTCGTGGACTCAACGTGCTCAATAAAGAAATGAAAAATAAAGGTTATGAATATTTTAATTGATTTTTAAGAATTTAATTCCTAAATCAGTGATAAGAAATAATTAAATTTAATGACTTTGCACACGATTTTTTATCTCAAGAGCATCTTTGTTCATGGAATATTCAGCTAAAATTAATACACAAAACTCCCATTAATTTAATGTTTGCTAAGCATATCGTCAATAAATAAAAAACAAATTGAGTGGAAAATCATCATTGGATAGAGTCTTAAGCTATAATATTTTTATCTAGAAAAAAAAGTACTCATCTTTAATCTCCTTTTTCTTACGACTAAGAACATCATTTCTATTAATCATCTCTTTACTTAATTTATTTATCTTTCTCATCAAAGCTTCTATTATTACCTCCAACTTATCTTATTTTTTTACAAGATCTTTTATAAATCCATAAGACCGATATATAACCTAATATTAAAAAAATAAAATAATTATAAAGTACAATTCTCAAAACAGAAGGATGAAATTAGCACAAAAAAAAAAGAAAAAAGAAGAAGACTAGGATGGTGAAGGGTGAAATTAAAAAAAAAAACACTATTACAATGAATAGTACTTTGTGGGTGTGGCTAAATAAGTGTTTTGTTAATAAAATGAGCTATATATTTCATGATTTAGAGTAATCATTTAGGGATCTAATTCTAAGAACCCTTTTATTGTAAGGACTAAACTATAGATTTAATAAGAAAGAACAATAAAAGAAAATCAAATAAAGACCAATTTGTAAATGAAAATAAAATATAGAAGCTAAAATAATTCTTAAAGAAATTACAAGAACTAAAATGAAACCTTATTTTTTAAGAAATTTTACAAGAACTAAAATCAATTTTATATCACTTTTCTTTGACAGTTTTTGGTAATGCCATTAAAATTATATTTTCTAAAAATTTAAAATTTATGTTTTAAAAAATTAATTATTTTTTTCAGATTATTTTAACGTGATAATGTTAAAAATAAATTTTTTAAAATAAAAATTATTATTTTAATTTATTTTTTTAAAAAATATACTTTAAACCACGAACATTACTATAATTTAAAAAATCATATAATAAATAAATTATATCTGACGCGGTTTTTGGAGTCACTAATTCCAACTAATCCTTCTTGAAGTTAACTTAGACTGGACTTGTCCACTGGGACACGGATGGCAAAGACTTTGGAACTGTGAACGCGGTATGTAGTTAATAGTCAGTCAGATGTATCCTTCTCATTTGCTGCTGTTTTTCTATCTTCCAAACTTGCTCTTCTTTCTATTCATATCCTAGAAGAAAACATTTTATATAATTATTAAAACAAATCAATAAATTTGTGGACTTTTCTTTGTCAATGCATCTTTTATTCGTGGACTCAACGTGCTCAATAAAGAAATGAAAAATAAAGGATATGAATATTTTACTTGTTTTTTAAGAATTTAATTCCTAAATCATTGATAAGGAATTAAATTTAAATCATTGATATGAAAGTTGAGGAAGTTTTTTTCTTTTCTTTTCTTTTTAATTTTAGTTTAAACTTTGAAATCACAATTGAAAAGAATTATTAAATATACTAAGTACTATTAAAATTGCTCGGATTAAAGATTTAAACTTAATTAACATTTAAGTTGATTGACGTGCAAATAATTCTATTGAAAAAAAGAAAAAAAACAAGAATAATAAGTTTACATTAATTGACATAAACTTATAAATCAGGACTTAACCTTTTTCGTGGAAATTGGAGTCCTATAGGGCCATATTCCATTCTCTCTTTAATTACGTGTCCCATAAACTTGGAATTTGATGCAGGAAGACTTGGCTTCTTGAATTGAAGAAATAGACTACTAAGTCAACGCATCTTTTCTTTGTGGCTTATTTATTTCCATACCAATCACTTTTAGATAAATCTTGAATTAAATACAGGGAACAAATAAGATGTTTCTATAACTACAAGGACTAAAATGAGTTTCTGCCACCTTCGACCTCTACGCTCAAGAATAAATGTTCTCTATGGAGATTTCAGAAACAAAAAGAGATTTCAATTCAAATTTCCTTTTAAGTAGGTATTTATGATTCTTATTTCTCATTTTTGGTCATTCCAACCATTCCATTGTAGTCTTACTCTGATGAACTCTCAAATCCAAATGGCTAATTTATTTTTTATCTACTCTTTTATGTTCTCCTTGTTAGCTACTTTCACCGTAACTAGTGCTACTGAGACTGATATTTATTGCTTGAAATCTATTAGGGATTCTATGATAGACCCTAATAATTACTTAAACACCACATGGAATTTCGACAACAATACAGAAGGTTTCATCTGTAGATTTATGGGAGTCGACTGCTGGCATCCTAATGAGAACAGAGTCTTAAACATCAGACTCTCTGACCTGGGGCTCATGGGCCAGTTCCCTCTTGGATTTGAGAACTGTACGAGCTTAACAGGCTTGGACCTTTCACATAATAAGCTCCAGGGACCAATTCCATCTGACATCTGTAAGAGGCTACCGCATATCACAAATCTTGATCTATCCTTCAACAGCTTCTCTGGTGAAATCCCATCAAGCATTGCCGATTGCTATTATCTAAATGATCTAAAACTCGACAACAACAATCTAGCAGGTCATATTCCACCACAAATTGGCCAGCTTGATCGGATGAAGGTCTTTACTGTTACTAGCAATCTATTATCAGGGCCAGTGCCAATTTTTACACATAATAATATTCCAGCAGACAGCTTTGCGAACAACACAGGACTCTGTGGGAAGCCTTTGAAAAGTTGCTCAAGTCATCAAATGAAGTTTGATTACTCATTCAAAAGTGGTTTTGTGATTGGTTATATAGTTTTTTCAACTTCAGTTGTAATGTTTTTTACATCCTACTGTGTACCATGGGTGTATATTGGGGAGAGGAAAAAAAAAATCACAATATCAGAAATGATGATGTTGATGGTGAAGAGGAAGCATAAGATAACAGATGATGATCAAGCAGGCAGCTCCCCAACAGGAGGTCTCTTGGAGGAAGGAATTAAAGAGGTACTACTCTTTAAGATTGATATCTTTTTTGTTTTAGTTTTGTTAGTTTTTATTTTTTAATTCCTTATTCAAGTTTTGAGAAAGAGCAGTTCAGTTTTTACTTCCAATTACAGGATGCTTATCTACACAAGACCCTGAATTCTTGAAGCTGGTTTAATTGCAATGTATATGTATGTTCTTCAGTACTAATATATTTAGATTTCTGTCCACAGATTTCCATGTTGGAGAAGAGGGTTACAAGAATGAGCTACGCAGATCTTAATGATGCCACCGATAATTTCAGTGAGAACAATGTCATCGGACAGGGAAAGATGGGGATGCTGTACAAGGCATCATTGCCTAATGGTTATGTCCTTGCAGTTAAGAAGTTGCATGACTCTCAGTTCCTTGAAGAACAATTTATATCCGAGTTGAAGATACTTGGTTCATTGAGACATATCAACGTACTTCCACTGTTGGGGTTTTGCGTTGAGTCAAACCAAAGGTTTCTGGTTTACAATTATATGCCAAATGGTAACCTTTATGATTGGCTACATCCCATGGAAGAAGGTCAGGAAAAAGCTATGGGATGGGGTGTGAGGGTTAAAGTCGCCGTCGGATTAGCAAGAGGCTTGGCATGGCTTCATCAGAACTGTCATACCGTCAAAATAATCCATCTTGACATTAGCTCAAAATGCATATTACTTGATCAGAACTTCCAGCCCAAGTTATCAAATTTTGGAGAGGCAATGCTCATGAGTTCGACCTGCGCTTCCTCCGTAAATAGTGAGTTTTGGGAGATGGCATTTGTGAAGGAAGATGTGCATGGATTTGGAGTTGTGCTTCTTGAGATGATTACTGGGGTGGATCCTAGCAACATGACTGGTTCCTCAAACAATGTTCGTAATGAATGGATTGGTCATCTTTTGAGCAGTTCGGATTTTCATGGCGCGATAGACAAGTCTCTGATCGGGCAAGGATTTGACGCTGAGATCGTTCAGCTGCTTAAAGTTGCATGTACCTGTGTTGATCCCATTCCAGATCGAAGACCGATAATGCTTCAAGTGTACGAAGACATAAAAGCAATAAGGGAGAGATGTGACCTAGTAGATGATTCATCGATGCTAACGCAACCTGAAATTTGCCCTGCTACTTCAGAAAAATCTGTGGAGATTGAAATGGCAGAATTCCAATGAAAACAACAGGACAAACAAAAGGCAAGTCTGCATTTTCTAGTTTCTATCATGCTTTGGTGTAATGAACCAATATTGTACACAATATGATAGCTTTTGAGAATAAATCTCCAGAAATTTTACAGTGGTTGATTAATTATGATTACAAGCAGAAGTTCAAAATATTATATTTGAGAGTAAATTACAGTAGCAATAATATTTAATCACTAAAATATAACAACAGATAGGGACGAATTTTTAACGTTAAATCATATGGAAGCATGCACCCAATCTCGCTAGTAGAGACCTGCTGTGTGTTCCATGAACTTGGATTACAGGAGACTTGCTTTTTGACTTGGAGAAATAGACTGTCGAATCTTTATTTATTTCCAAACTTGTCGTTTCTTGAAGAAAAGGGCTTTCAATTGTTTTTAAATATTATTCTATTCTTTAAAACACGTTGTGATTACTGTGTATATAAATTTATTGTAGTTTGTGCTCTGAACAACATTGTAAATATTATTTTTTCTATTTTTTATTCTAAAAATAAAAAGGGCTTTCTCGTTTTTAAATATATTATATATGATTTCCCTAGTCGATTCTGCTTAAATTGCATCTTTTTTTCATGGAATATTCAGCTAAAATTATTATACAAAACTCTCATTTAATGTTTGCTAAGCAGTGGTCAAGTTAAGAAATATTGAGTGCAAGTTTTTTTAGTGTAACAGTTTATCATAAATGAGGTTTTCTCACCCTAACATGTTTTTCTCTAATTCTAAATCATTAAAATTTTATTTATTATTAATGACTTATTTATTTATTTATATATATAATTCTTTATTTATTTAATTAGATACTTGTATAATTTTTTTTTTATTTACACTTGAAATTTTCTATGTAAGAAAATACATTGAAAAACTTCATAACCAATTTTTTTGTTGGAAGAAAAAATATATGAGCCGCGGAGGATTGCGAGTGAAATAACTAATCAATTTTTTGTGGGCTCTAATTTATTTCAATGGCAATATAATTGTAAGGCATTTTGAAGTTTTGAGATTCAAAATTATTTACAAAATTATATAATCCATACCCATCACTACTTTAAGACTCTTAAATTAAATACAGGGAACGTTTTTATAACTAGAGGGACTAAATTGAATTTCTGCCACCTTTAACCTCTATGCTCCAGATCCATGAATAGTACCCAAAACAGGTTTTGAAGTTGTGGGTTTTGGTTTCGAAGTCCCAAAATTCTTTCCAAAACATAGAGCACAACATGTCATGGATGAAAAGAATTGGGTCATTTTAGACTTGGAGGGGAAAGTTTTAATACCCATCAAGTTTGCATACTTTATTAATCGACTCACAAAACTTATTTTTCATTCAATTAAGTCCTGAAAAGTAAGTTTTCACAGAATCTATGTTTATGTACATATAAGAAAGAAAAAGTTACTTTTATGATACTAAAAATGGAATAGATTAATCTAATATAAGAATTAATGGCAATCAAGACTTCCTATGGCTCAACAATTGAAATTAATTAGCATAAAAATAAAATAAAATTGAGGTTTCAATTTAAAAAGCTTATAACTGAAGGGCTGCGTGTATCATTTAGCCCCATTTTTAGGAAAATGGATACTTTCTTTCTAATCAAATTTATATCATTCTCAATTTCCATATTTGCATCCATTTATTTTTTTATTTCTAAAAAAAACAATTTATCTTTCAATTACCGAGATTAATATTTGTGTTACACATGACATGACATGCCATGATTTTTTCTAAAAAAGTATCTATTTTTAGGAAAATGGATTTTCTTTCTAATCAAATTTATATCATTCTCAATTTTCATATTTGCTTCTATTTATTTTTTTTTCTAAAAAAACCAATTTATCTTTCTATTACTGAGATTAATATTTGTGTTACACATGACATGACATGCCATGATTTTTCTAACAAAATATACATAACACTTGTTTAAACTATCTAATACATGACACAGTGGTAATAGTTTGTGATTAAGAGATTTGTTTCTTTTATGATCTCTGATTCGAGCCCTGTGGTTGCTAATATGATAGTAACTGAAGGCGTACATAGTCGTTAATTTCAGAGCTTGTGGGATTAGTTGAGATACGCGCAAGCTGACCCAAACACCCACATTAAAAAAAAAAATTCCCATATTGTTTCTCAACAAAACCAAAATCACATTAATTTCAACTTTTCTAAATCTAAACCTAAAACCCATTAAACCAATACTCCAGGCACAGTAAACAAACCCCAAATAAAAAGATTTGTTTCTTGAGTTGCCATTACCTAAAACCCGCCTTGAGTTCTTCAGCCCTACACCAGGAAAACTTTGAAATTCATATAGAAGGGTGGAGTTGTTCTTTTGTTTAAATTTTAAAATTGTATTGATTCGGGAAGTAAATTGTAGATTTTAAATTATGAATGGAGTCAAGATCATAGAAGTGTCAAGGTATTTTTTCTAAAAAAAATTTAATTTCAAACAACGACCAGCATGACAAAAAAGAAGAGAAAAAGAAAAATAAATCGACATAATCCGACTAATTTGTTTTCCCAAGCTTCGTGGAAATTGTAGTATAGGGCCATCCAAAAGAATATTCAAACCCGTACGTACGTACGTGACGACAAGTAGCTAGCATCAAACTAGAAGCACCAGAAGAAGAAAGTGGAAAAGATATGCTGTGGTGGTTTACAGTCTCTGCTCGTCTTGTGATCCTTCCACCTGGTAAACAACCTCATGTTTTGAGTTCCAGCCAGCGCTGGAACTTCAGTACCGATCTGTTGATCAGCAACGTTCCTAAGAATTTAAGCATGGTCCTTCTCCAAGCTTGATGTTCTTTTTTAATTATGTATTTATTGATTTTCTTTTCCTTTTTTTTATTTGTTTTTTGTCTTTGTAATTTTTTTTTTTTATTTCTCTTTCTTGTATCTTGTTTTTGGCTATCTTCTAATTAGTCTTTTCAATATATCAACTTATTCTAAAAAAAAAGTTCCTGAGAATTTTCCATAATGAATATTCTCATTACATCACTTATCAATAACTTTAAATTTTTAACTTTAAATCATGTGGAAACATCTGACATGTCATGATTTCTTGGTAAATAAATTCTTTTTTTGATACTGATAATATTACATTAATTTAGATTAACACAAAAAAAAATTGAATCTAAAAAAATAGAAATTTATTTACTTTAAAGTGCTAAATTAATCTAAATATAAATAAATATAGAAATTAAACTAAAAATATTATTTTACACTTAATAACAAAAATTATTTAACAATATTATAATTAAAGTTAATTGTTTTTGGGATTCTTTCAACGTCAGCTCTCAATTTTATATCTCTTTTTTTTAACAAAAAAAAATATTATTTTAATATATTTTAAATAAAAAAACAATTTCAACCACCAATACTAACATGCTTCCAAACATCCAATAATTAAATATATTAGATCTGACGCGTTTTGGAGTCCTTAATTCCAACTATTCCTTCTTGAAACACTACAAGTCAACTTAGACTGGAATTGTCCACTGGGACAAGGATGACAAAGACTTTGCAACTTTGGACGCGGTGCGTAGTTAATAGTCAAATATAACTTTGAACGATCTCTTGTTATTTGCTGCTGTTTTGCTATCCACAAATGGCTCTTGATGCAAAACTTGCTCTTCTTTGATTCATATCCTTAGTGTTGCCTGCAATGGATACAGTTCTTTACAAGAGAACAACTACGGGAGTGAAGATGAACACAGGAAAAAGTTGGCTTCTTCTTTCAAAAGTGGGTTTGCAACAGGTTATGCATTTTCTTCAGTTTCCATTTTAGCTATTTTCATGTCCTGTTGTGTGCCTTGGGCTCGTCTTAACAAGAGGAAGAGGAACAAGATGATGATGAAGACACCAATGATGACTTCTTTGATGGAAAGGCGAGAGAAGAGGATAAAAGAAGCCAACGAGCAGGTATCCCCATAAGACTTTCATTCCAACATTTTTTTTTTTATCTTTTTGATGAAGAAGACGATAGAGTTGCTTTTGTTAAGGATATATCCATATTCTTCAGTTGCCAAGACCATGAAGAAGATGGATCATCGCAAACTGAATTAAATAGACCACAAACCAAAACATTAATTCATTACAGAAATTAACAAGCAGAAAAGAAGAGACCTCGAGTTCATGTCCTTAAAGTAGTACCTAAGCCTCAAATTAAAACCAAGCTATGAGATGTTCAACTCCTTGCTTTGACAATTGACCAGCAACGAGAGACGTTTCTCTAGCTGAATGAATAATGAAAATGACTGCACTAAATAAGAAATCAGCATGCTAATAGAACTCATAGTAGAGCTACACTAGCTAGATCTCGACAGCATTAGAAGTTTATTACAAGAATGCAGTAAATAAAGCAACTGGCAGTGATCCCACTCTGGATCTCCTGCGGGAAGCAACGAAAGAGTTGCTTCCTCATGTGAAGAATCTGTTCCTTTTTAATATCGGGTTTATATATATATATATAATATTGTTTCATTTCTTCATCTTCCACAGATTTGTATGTTGGGGAATATTGTTAAGAGATTGAGTTTCGCAGGCATCAGCAAGGCAACAGCAAATTTTAGCCAAGCCAACAAAATTGGATTGGGACGAATGGGAACCATGTATATGGCTATCCTTCCTGATGGTAGGTTCCTTTCAGTGAAGAGGATAGTTGACTCTCAACAGTTTGAGGAACAGATAGTTTCTGAATTGAAAACATTGGGTACATTAAAGCATAAGAACTTACTGCCCCTGTTCGGATTCTGCGTAGAATCAAATACAAGGCTTCTGGTGTACAAGTATATGTCTAATGGAAACCTTTTTGATTGGATACATCCAGTGAAGCACCGGAGGAAGACTCTGCAATGGCCTTTGAGGTTGAAAATTGCGGTTGGGGTAGCAAGAGGCCTGGCAAGGCTCCACCATGGCTGCAGAGGTCAAGTGGTGCATCTCAACATAAGTTCAAAGTGTATTTTGCTTGATAAGAATTTCGAACCCAAGCTATCGAATTTCGGAAAGGCGATGCTGATCATGAGTATGAGTAACAGTCCAGGAGTGCATAATGAGTTTTGTGAGATGGCGCTTGTTAAGGAAGATGTGCACGGATTTGGAGTTGTACTGCTTGAGCTGATTACTGGGATGGATTGTAGCAAAATGAATTTTTCCTCAAACAGTATTCTTAATGAATGGATTGGTCATCTCTTGAGCACTTCTTATTTTAATGATGCCATGGATAGGTTTCTGATTGGGCAAGGATTTGACGATGAGATCTTTCAGCTGCTTAAAGTTGCATGTAACTGTCTTGATTGCACTCCAGATCGAAGGCCGACAATGCTTCAAGTGCACACGGACATAAAGGCAATAACCAAGAGATGTGAAGTGGTTGATGATTCAGAGATCCAAATGCAGCCTGAAATTTGCCCTGCTACTTCTCAAGACTAATCTGTTGCCAGCAAAAACAGGACCGAAGTTATCATATCTATATTTTCCTGTTTCTAATATGTTCATAAACCAGTATGTAAGAAGCAATATTGTATAGAATATAAAATAAGTCGCCAGCATTTGACGTTGTTATTCAAACAGAAGATCAATCTGATCAAAATACTCCGATGAGTGAAAATGGTTTGGATAATACTTCCTGATCTTGTGTTGTATGTCAAGATCAATGGATTCAATTCTTCCAGCTTAGAATAACCAATTGAATTTGTGTTTAAATGTATATTATACAAATATTATCAGAGCTCTGTGTCAGATGGTATCACCATGCTTCTTAAGAAGAGATTGTTGTTGCATCTCTTGTATGTAGAAAAGTCTCAAGTAAAAAACATAAGCTTATCAAGATCAACTATCTATCTCATGCAAATAAAATAATTGCCGTAGGTGACGTGTAGCAGTAGAGTCACAAACCTATACTACAATTGTCTACTGCCTTACTTTTAGCTTGTGTTGATGGTCAATATTAACTGCGAGGAAGCATCATCCATAATCCATTTTCACTTGAATTTTTTTCTTACTTGAAAATTGTGATCTATTGGTCATATATATATATATATATATATAAAATCCCAATTCAAATTAATGTGTTATCTGTTGCTTTCCCTTTCTTCTGCGACACGGCTTTCAAGTTTAATAATTTCCAACCTAGGTAGCTTGAAAACTTCAAAGCAACCTCAAGAGTCAGAACAGAACTCTCTCATTGAATTTTGTGATACCCTTCACTCATTTCCACCTATTGATGTGGCTTCTACTTTGTTTTTCTGTTCCTTTTCATTTTACCTTAAGTAAGATCAGTGCTAGCTACAAGCTCTCCAAGAATGGCCACTAGTCAGAACAGAGCTCATTCAGTACTTATCTGTCTTGTTTTGTATATTTAGTGTAAGCAGTGCAACTGATCCTGATGTTTATTGCTTGAAATCTATTAAAGATTCCTTGGAAGACCCTTACAATCACTTCTCTTCATGGGACTTCGCCAATCAGACTGAGGGTTTCATCTGTAGGTTTGCGGGAGTCGACTGCTGGAAGCCTGAGGAGAGCAGAGTCATAAATCTAGCACTTTCTAACATGGGGCTCAAGGGCCAGTTCCCTCCTGGCATCGAAAACTGCACAAGCTTAACTGGTTTGGACCTTTCAAGAAATGAGCTTCAGGGACCGATTCCATCTGACATCTCTAAAAGGCTACCATACATCACTTACCTTGACCTATCCTTCAACAACTTTTCTGGTGAAATCCCATCAAGTATTGCCAATTTATCTTACTTAAATGTTCTAAAACTAGACCATAACCAACTAATAGGAAATATCCCACCACAAATTGAATCGACTCAGGAACTTCAGTCTTGCGGACAATCTGTTGTCAGGTCCAGTGCCAGAATTTGTTAAAGCAAATTCTACATGTGGTGTTTTTTGCCCAATTGGTGGTTTTTCTTCATCCACAAATGTGAATTATGCAAACAACCCTGGCCTATGTGGAGGGCCTTTAGATCCTTGCAAAGGGCATAGCAACGAATTTTATTCTTCTTTCAGAACTGGGTTTGCAGCTGGTTATACGGTTTTTTCCGTTTCAGTCATTGTTGGTTTTGTGTCTTGCTGTGTGCCATGGGTACATGTCAAAAAAAGAAATAAGAAACTATTAGGCGAATATCTCTGAAATCATGTTGGCTGAAATCATGTTGGCGAATATCTCTGAAATCATTATTCTGTCATATCTCCTAATATCATGCTTAGCTGTAAACATGTAATCAGTTGTCAATTAAGGCATACATTTAGGTAGCTGTGTTTGGAAGTTGCACGGAAATAGTGCTTCTCCATGTATATATGTACTGGTTTTCTGAATCAATAGATCAGACCTTCAAATTCAAATCCTTTCTTCTCATGGTATCAGAGCTGTATCTAGTTTAATAGAATATCCTGGCAATTGCAGAGAAATGGCTACCTTGAGGAAAACTATCTCTCCTTATGACATAACCTCCAATGACAACCCTGGAAGTCTGTTGACACAAGTTCAACTGAAGGGAGAAAATTACGATGAATGGGCTCGTGCTCTCAAGATTGCATTGAGAGCAAGGAAAAAATTTGGCTTTGTGGACGGATCTATTAAGCGTCCAGATGAGGAATCACCGGACCTTGAAGACTGGTGGACCAACAACTCTTTACTGGTGTCCTGGATAATGAACACCATTGAACCATCATTGAGATCAACTATGTCACATATGGAGGTGGCACAAGATCTTTGGGAAGACATAAAAGAACGATTTTCCATGGTGAATGGACCACACATACAACAACTAAGGGCTGAGCTTGCTGAATGCAAACAGAGAGGATTGACAATTGTTGCCTACTTTGGAAAGCTTAAGAAATTATGGGAAGAATTGGCAAACTTTGAACAAATGCCGATGTGCAAGTGCGGCTTGTGTACCTGTAACCTTGGAGCGGCCTTAGAAAAGAAGCGTGAGGAAGAGAAAGCTCATCAGTTCCTTATGGGACTTGATGAAATAGTCTATGGGACTGTAAGATCAAATCTGTTGGCTCAGGACCCATTGCCAAATCTGAACAGATTCTACTCAACACTAGTTCAGGAAGAACGTGTCAGAATCATATCTCGTGGAAAGGAAGAGCGCGGCGAGGTGATGAGCTTTGCAGTGCAAGCAGAGTTCAAATCACGCAACAAAAATGAAGGAAAGGACAAAAATATGGTATGCAACCATTGTAATCACACGGGACATGAATCTGATAGCTGTTGTTGTAAATGAGGAATATTTGGGTCGAGGCCAACGCACCAAGATACCTTCCACTCGCCTGCAAGATTTTGTGACACACACCATCTGTACGTTAAGCCCCTCGAAGTGTTCATCTTGCTCATCACAATCGTACACCATACCCTATAGCTCATTATGTGAACTGTGATAACTTTTCTGCCCCATATAGACATTTCTTGGCAGCTATCACTGCAGGAACTGAACCTCAAACATTTGCTGAGGCCGTGAAAGATGAACGGTGGAGACAAGCCATGAAACATGAAATACATGCTTTAGAACATAATGGCACTTGGACTATGGAACCTCTTCCTCCAGGTAAGAAAGCTATCGGATGCAAATGGGTTTATCGAATTAAGTATAATTCTGATGGCTCATTGAGAGATTCAAAGCAAGACTAGTGATCTTGGGCAATAATCAAGTTGAAGGGCTTGACTACAATGAAACGTTTGCTCCTGTCGCCAAAATGGTCATTGTTTGAACCTTTCTTGCTGTTGCTGCTGCCAAAAGCTGGGCACTTCACCAAATGGATGTTCACAATGCTTTCTTGCATGGTGATCTTGAAGAAGAGGTGTACGTGAAGATGCCCCCTGGCTTCCGATCTCCTACTTTAAACCAAGTACGTCGTCTTCGAAAGTCCCTATATGGTTTGAGACAAGCTTCTAAATGTTGGTTTGCTAAATTGGCTGGTGCTTTGAAGCAATATGGGAAGCAATATGGGTTCCAGCAATCTCATTCCGATTATTCTTTGTTTACTCTGCACAAAGGTACACTACAACTCCATGTACTGGTCTATGTTGATGATCTGATTATTTCAGGAAATAATAGTGCTGCCATTCACACCTTCAAACATTACTTAAGCACCTGCTTCCATATGAAGGATCTTGGTTCTTTGAAATATTTTTTGGGCATTGAAGTTGCCCGCAACTCTACTGGTCTTTTCCTTTGTCAAAGGAAATATGCTCTTGACATCATTTCTGAAGTTGGCATGCTAGGCGTTAAACCTGTTGCTTTTCCTCTAGATCAAAATCATCATCTTCCATTGCTGATGGACCACCTCTTTCAGACCCAGACCACTATCGTCGCTTAGTGGGACGTTTAATTTATTTATCTGTACAAGACCGAAGCTTTCCTATTGTGTGCATATGCTTGCACAATTCATGCAACATCCACGTCAGGAACATTGGGAGGCAGCTCTTCGTATTGTCCGGTACCTGAAAGGTAATCCAGGCCAAGGAATTTTGCTCCGTGCTGACTGTGATCTGCAGCTCTATGCTTGGTGTGACTCTGATTGGGCAAGCTACCCTTTAACTAGACGCTCAATTAGAGGTTGGTTTGTACTTCTTGGTAATTCACCTATTTCTTGGAAAACCAAGAAACAACACACTGTATCTCGCTCTTCAGCTGAAGCTGAGTATCGATCCATGGCTACCACTACTTGTGAACTAATATGGCTAAAAGCTTTGCTTCAGTCTCTCGGAGTTGCTCATCCACATCCTATGAAACTTTATTGTGATAATTAAGCTGCCCTTCACATTGCTGCCAATCCAGTTTTTCATGAGCGTACAAAACATATCAAAATTGATTGCCATTTTATCCGTAATGCAATTCTCAGAGGCAACATCACTACCAAGTATGTACCCACTCATGCTCAATTGACGGATATCTTTACCAAGGCATTGGGCAATAAGCAGTTTGAATACTTTCTTAGCAAGTTGGGCATTCGAAATCCGTATGCTCCAACTTGAGGGAGGGTATTAGGCGAATATCTCTGAAATCATGTTGGCTGAAATCATGTTGGCGAATATCTCTGAAATCATTATTCTGTTATATCTCCTAATATCATGCTTAGCTGTAAACATGTAATCAGTTGTCAATTAAGGCATATATTTAGGTAGCTGTGTTTGGAAGTTGCAAGGAAATAGTGCTTCTCCATGTATATATGTACTGGTTTTCTGAATCAATAGATCAGACCTTCAAATTCAAATCCTTTCTTCTCAGAAACAAACGATGGTAATGCTGATTTTGAGGAAGATCAGGAAAGAAGCTGATCATTTAAGTGCTTCGCCATCGGTTGAGAACATACATGGAGGAGGCAAAGAGGTACTGACTGTATGATTATGTGCATGTCAACTTTGAGTGGTTTGCTTTTGAAATTGATTGCAGGACTTTTTGCTTTTCTTTTTGTCCTGTTATTAGACATTTCTAATTATCTCTTATGAGTTAACTATTCATCTGCAGTTACATGATGTCTTAATTTACAGATAGTCCTAAATTCTTTAAACTGCTTCAATTTCAAGGGAAATACTTGTGTTTCTTCAACAATTAGTGAGTAATGGATTGGGAATTTCTGTCCTCAGATTTCTATGTTGGAGAAGAAGGTTCCTAGAATGAGCTATACAGATCTTAAAGATGCAACAAATAATTTCAGCGAAAACAATGTCATCAGGCAGGGGAAGATTGGGATGCTGTACAAAGCAGCGTTGCCTAATGGTTATCTCTTTGCAGTGAAGAAATTACACAACTGTCGAATCCTCGAGGAGCAATTCGTGTTAGAATTGAAGACACTTGGTTCATTGAGGCATGTCAACTTACTTCAACTTTTGGGATTTTCAATCACATCAAAACATTGGCTTCTGGTTTACAAATACATGCCAAATGGTAACCTTTATGATTGGCTTCATCCAATGGAAGGCCAGGCAAAGATCATGGAATGGACTGTGAGGTTTAAAGTTGCAATCGGGTTAGCAAGAGGCTTGGCATGGCTTCATCAGGACTGCAGTAGTACTATCCGAGTTTTCCATCTTAACATAAGCTCAAAGTGCATCTTACTTGATCAGGATTTCGAGCCAAAGTTGTCGAATTTTGGGGAGGCGATAATCGTCAATCCAACTAACACTTCCTCTGTGAATGGTGAGTTTTGGGACACAGCATTTGCTAAGGAAGATGTGTATGGATTTGGAGTTGTGCTCCTTGAGCTGATTACGGGGGTGGATTCTAGCAGAATGACTGATTCCTCGAACAGTCTTCTTAATGAATGGATTAGTCATCTTTTGACTAGTTCTAAGATTTATGATGCCATTGATAAGTCTCTGGTTGGGCAAGGATTTGATGATGAGATATTTAAGCTGCTTAAAGTTGCATGCCAATGTGTTGATTCCATTCCAGATCGAAGACCAACAATGCATCAAGTGTACAAAGACATAAGAGCAATGAGGGAGAGATGTCGCCAAATTGATGATTCAGAGATTCTAGCGCAGCAGCATGAAATTTACCCTCCCAGCTCAAAGGGCAAATCTGTTGAGAATGAAATGGCATAGAGTCAATGGAAACAGGAAAACAGGACAAATTTAGGCAACTCTATCATGTTTTGGTATAATAAACTAGTATGTAAGAAGCAACGGTGCTGTTTGAGAAGAAGCTTGAACTATCTATCCAAATTCAAGGTACTGCAAAAGTGACTACAAATATTTCAAACTAGTCTCTTTTCTGGGGACTTGAAAAAAACCTCAGGATACTGCTTAAAGTTTTGTATACAACTACGTCCAAATCGTCCCAAAAGTCTTGTATGAGGTTTTCTCACCTTTTCCCTAAATTTAAATAATTAAAGTTCTTATTTTAATTATCATCATCAAATTAAATAAAAATAAATCTTCAAAACATAGATGTAAGAACTTATAAATCAGGACTTAACCTTTGTTTTTATTTACTAATTTGTTTTCCCGCACTTTCGTGGAAATTGTAGTCCTATAGGGCCATCATTATTCTCTCTTTAATTACGGGTCCCATAAACTTGGATTTTGATGCAGGAGACTTGGCCTTTTGACTTGAAGAAATAGACTAACAAATCAACGCATCTTTTCTTTATTTATCTCCATAGCAATATATAGTCCATACCATTGTCGGCAAAAAAAGCAAGTTCACTTTTGATTTTATAAGGTAAAATGTATCTAATATGATTTTATAAGTTAAAATATATCTAATATGTTAAATTAGATTAAAATTAAAAAGTTAGTAAAATTGATCAAACTCGGTAAAATCAAACCGATTTTACGAGTTTTAAAAAATTAAAAAATTATGTATTCTAGTAAATATATCTTAACATGTTCATTGTTTGAAATTTATATCTTACAAAACTGGTGTAATTTGATAATTAAAGACTTGATTTTGACTATAATTATTATAATTTTTTTAAACGATACAAACTATTTATAGATTTTATTTCTGTAAAATTAAAATACTTATTCATTTTTCGCAATTAATATATAAACTATTAACATATCAACACATAAACTATTTAAGTGTGTTTTATATTGAGGTGGTTTTTATAATTGTGTTTCAAAAATATGATTTTTTTTTTAAAAATATTTTTAATTATGTTTTTGAAAAAAGATAATTTAAATCATTAAAGTTCTTATTAACACTAAATTTAAATCATTAAAGTTCTTATTAACACTTATTATAATCATCAAATTAGCGTAGGAGAGCTTTTAAACCCTTAGTTTCAGAAAAGGTTAGCATTTCGTCGATAAAAATGAATCTTCAAAACATAGATGTGAAAATCGATGGGGTTTTTATTTTAAATTATATGAAAGCAATCATTAAAAGAAGTTGATATAAAAGTTGAGGAAGTTTTCCTTCTTTGTTTTTTTCTATTTTAGTTTAAACTTCGAAATCACAATAAAAAAGAATTATTAAATATACTAAATATTATTAAAATTCCTTGGATTAAAAATTTAATCTCAATTAATATTTAAGTTGACTGACGTGCAAATACTTCTATTGGAGAAAAAACAAAAAAGAAAAAAAAGAAGAAAAATAAGTCTAGACAAAGAAGTTATAAATTAGGACTTAACTTTTTTGACTAATTTGTTTTCCCACACTTTCGTGGAAATTGTACTGTCTCATCATGAACTTGGAATTTGATGCAGGAGACTTGGCTTCTTGACCTGAAGAAATAGCCTAACAAATCAATGCATCTCCTCAACGTGTTCAATTAATGTTCTCTTTTTATCTAACAAAATGCTGTAGAAAATTAAGAGCTTCTTGACATTGCTGGCTTAAACCTTGAACGATCTCTTGTTATTTGCTGCTGTTTTGCTATCTACAAAATGGCTGTGGGTGGTGCAATATTATGAAGCATAATTCTCAAAATAAAAGGAACTAGAAAAAAAACAAAAAAAGAAGAAGACTGGAATGGTGAAGGTTAAATTAAAAAAAAAACACTATTAAAATAAATAGTGTTTTGTGGGTGTGGCTAAATAAGTGTTTTGTTAATAAAATGAACTATTTCATTATTTTGGGTAATTATTTAGGGATCTAATTCTAAGAACCTCTTTATTATAAGGACTAAACTATAGATTTAATAAGAAACAACAATAAAAGAAAATCAAATAAAGACCAATTTGTAAATGAAAATAAAATATAGAAGCTAAAATATTTTTTTAAAGAAATTACAAGAACTAAAATGAAACCTTATTTTTGAAGAAATTTGACGAGAACTAAAATCAATTTTATATCATTTTTATTTGATAATATTTGGTAATGTTATTGAAATTATATTTTTTTAAAATTTAAAATTTATTTTTAACAAATTACTTTTTTCAGATTATTTTAACATGGTAATGTCAAAAATATTATTTAATTCATTTTTTAAAAAAAATACTTTAAACTCCAACCATTATCATATTTCAAAACATACTATAATAAATAAATTATATCTGACGCGGTTTTCGAGTCACTTGTTCCAACTAATCGTTCTTGAATCACTTCTAAGTTAATTTAAAGTATATTTGGTAGTGTGATAGCGGTTACTTTTCAAATAACTTTTCGTGCTGAAATACATGTCAATGATATTTTTTTATTTTTTAAAAATTATTTTTAACATCAGCACATCAAAATGATTTAAAATATATAAACTATATTAAATTTTAATTAAAAAAAATTAAATTTTATAAGAACGCGGTTTTAACCGGTTTCCAAACGATTCCTTAGACTGGACGTGTCCACTGGGATGACAAAGACTTTGGAACTGTGGACGCGGTACGTAGTTAATAGTGAGATATAATTGCTGCTGTTTTTCTATCTTAAAACTTGCTCTTCTTTCGATTCATATCCTAGAAGAAAACATTTTCTAATTATTAAAACAAGTTAATAAATTTGTGGACTCACAAATCAATGCATCTTTTATTCGTGGACTCAATAAAGAAATGAAAAATAAAGGTTATGAATATGTTACTTGATTTTTAAGAATTTAATTCCTAAATCATTGATAAGGAATTAAATTTAATGACTTTGCACACGATCTTCTATCTCAAGAGCATTTTTGTTCATGGAATATTCAGCTTAAATTAACACACAAAACTCCCATTTAATGTTTGCTAAGCATGTTTTTAGTGTACATAAAAAAACAATATTGAGTGGAAAATCATTTTAGTGTAATAAATATTTATCATGAATGAGGTTTTCTCACCCTAACATGTTTTCCCTAAATTTAAATAATTAGAGTTCTTATTAATACTTATTATAATTATCATCATCAAATTAAATAAAAATAAATCTTTAAAATATAGATGTGAAAACTAACAGGGTTTTTACTTTAAATTGTATGGAAGCAATCGTTAAAAGGAGTTGATATGAAAGTTGATGAAGTTTTTTTTTTTTTTTTTCTGTTTTTAGTTTAAACTTCGAAATCACAATAAAAAAATTATTAAAATTGCTCGGATTAAAAATTTAATCTCAATTAACATTTAAGTTGATTGCCGTGCAAATAATTCTATTGCAAAAAAAAAAACAAGAAAAAAAGAAGAAAAATAAGTCTATAACTACAGGGACTAAAAAGAAGAAAAATAATTCTATCTTGAATTAAATACAGGGAACAAATAAGATGTTTCTATAACTACAGGGACTAAAATGAGTTTCTGCCACCTTCGACCTCTCCGCTCCACATCCATGAATACTACCCAAAACAAGTTTTTAAGCATACTTTATCAATATACTCCCGAAGCTTATTTTTTATTCACTTAAGTCCTGGAAGCTAAGTCTTCACAGCGGAGTTACCCCTGTTTTAAGAAGCTATGTTCCTTAAAATGGAAGAGATTAATCTAATATAAGAATTAATGGCAATCAAAACTTCCCAAGTTTCAACAATTGAAATTAATTACAAAGCAAAATATCGAGGTTTCAATGTAAAAAGCTTATAATTGAAGGGCTGTGTGTATAATAAGTATGTGTTTAATACTGTGGTGTAAAGTTTTTTCTTAATAGTTTTTTTTGTTTGAAATTATATATTTTTTATTTTTTTAAAAGTAAAACATCAAAATCATTAAAAAATACTAAAAAAAACATTAAATTGATTTTTTAAAGTCAAATATACTATTAAAATGTATTTCCAAATACAAAAACAAAAGATTTAACCCTACTTTTTAAGAAAATGGATACTTTTATTTTTAATCAAATACAAAAACAAAAGATTTCATCTCAGCTAAAATTTAAGTTGACTGACGTGCAAATACTTTTATTGTAAAAAAAGAGGAAATTGAAAGAAGTTGAAAATGAGGACTTAAGCTTCTTGACTAGTTTGTTTTCCCCACACTTTCGTGGAAATTGCAGTAAAGGGCCATCCATTGCAATGCTGAAGAAGTAGCTCAAGAATAAATGCTCTCTTTGGAGATTTCAGAAACAAAAAGAGATTTCAATTCAATTTTATTTTTAAGTAGGTATTTATGATTCTTATTTCTCATTTTTGGTCATTCCAACCATTCCATTGTAGTCTTACTCTGATGTACTCTCAAATCCAAATGGCTAGTTTATTTTTTATCTACTCTTTTGTGTTCTCCTTGTTAGCTACTTTCACCGTAACTAGTGCTACCGAGACTGATATTTCTTGCTTGAAATCTATTAAGGATTCTATGATAGACCCTTATGGATACTTAAACACCACATGGGATTTCAGCAAAAATACAGAAGGTTTCCTCTGTGGATTTCGGGGAGTCGACTGCTGGCATCCTGATGAGAACAGAGTCTTAAACCTCAGACTCTCTGGCCTGGGGCTCAAGGGGCAGTTCCCTCATGGCATCGAAAACTGCACGAGCTTAACAGGCTTGGACCTTTCACATAATGAGCTTCAGGGACCGATTCCATCTGACATCTATGAGAGGCTACCATACATCACTAACCTTGACCTATCCTTCAACAACTTTTCTGGTGAAATCCCATCAAGTATCGCCAATTTATCTTTCTTAAATGTTATAAAACTAGACCATAACCAACTAATAGGAAATATCCCACCACAAATTGGCCTTCTCGATCGACTCAAGATCTTCAGTGTTGCGGACAACCCTGGCCTATGTGGAGGGCCTTTAGATCCTTGCAAAGGGCATAACAACGAATTTTATTCTTCTTTCAGAACTGGGTTTGCAGCTGGTTATACGGTTTTTTCTGTTTCAGTCATAGTTGGTTATGTGTCCTGCTGTGCGCCACGGGTGCATGTCAAAAAAAGGAATAAGAAGATTACGATTCAAACGATGGTAATGCTGATTTTGAGGAAGAACAGGAAAGAAGCTGATCATTTAAGTGCTTCGCCATCGGTTGAGAACATACATGGAGGAGGCAAAGAGGTACTGACTGTATGATTATGTGCATGTCAACTTTGAGTGGTTTGCTTTTGAAATTGATTGCAGGACTTTTTGCTTTTCTTTTTGTCCTCTTATTAGACATTTCTATTTTTCTCTTATGAGTTAACTATTCATCTGCAGTTACATGATGTCTTAATTTACAGATGCTCCTAAATTCTTTATCCTGCTTCAATTTCAAGGTAAAAACTTGTGTTTCTTCAACAATTAGTGAGTAATGGATTGGGAATTTCTGTCCTCAGATTTCTATGTTGGAGAAGAAGGTTACAAGAATGAGCTATACAGATCTTAAAGATGCAACAAATAATTTCAGCGAAAACAATGTCATCGGGCAGGGGAAGATTGGGATGCTGTACAAAGCAGCGTTGCCTAATGGTTATCTCTTTGCAGTGAAGAGATTACACAACTGTCGAATCCTCGAGGAGCAATTCGTGTTAGAATTGAAGACACTTGGTTCATTGAGGCATGTCAACTTACTTCAACTTTTGGGATTTTCAATCACATCAAGACATTGGCTTCTGGTTTACAAATACATGCCAAATGGTAACCTTTATGATTGGCTACATCCAATGGAAGGTCAGGCAAAGATCATGGAATGGACTGTGAGGTTTAACGTTGCTATCGGGTTAGCAAGAGGCTTGGCATGGCTTCATCGGAACTGCAGTAGTACTATCCGAGTTTTCCATCTTAACATAAGCTCAAAGTGCATCTTACTTGATCAGGATTTCGAGCCAAAGTTGTCGAATTTTGGGGAGGCGATAATTGTAAATCCAACTAACACTTCCCCTTTGAACGGTGAGTTTTGGGATACAGCATTTGCTAAGGAAGATGTGTATGGATTTGGAGTTGTGCTCCTTGAGCTGATTACCGGGGTGGATTCTAGCAGAATGACTGGTTCCTCGAACAGTCTTCTTAATGAATGGATTAGTCATCTTTTGACTAGTTCTCAGATTTATGATGCCATTGATAAGTCTCTGCTTGGGCAAGGATTTGATGATGAGATATTTCAGCTGCTTAAAGTTGCATGCCACTGTGTTGATTCTATTCCAGATCGAAGACCAACAATGCATCAAGTGTACAAAGACATAAGAGCAATGAGGGAGAGATGTCGCCAAATTGATGATTCAGAGATTCTAGTGCAGCAGCATGAAATTTACCCTCGCAGCTCAAAGGGCAAATCTGTTGAGATTGAAATGGCATAGAGTCAATGGAAACAGGAAAAACAGGACAAATTTAGGCAACTCTATCATGTTTTGGTATAATAAACAAGTATGTAAGAAGCAATGGGGCTGTTTGAGAACAAGCTTCAACTATCTATCCAACTTCAAGGTACTGCAAAAGTGACTACAAATATTTCAAACTAGTCTCTTTTCTGGGGACTTGAAAAAAACCTCAGGATACAGCTTAAAGTTTTGTATACAACTACGTCCAAATTGTCCCGAAAGTCTTGAATATTTTCTATTGCTTTGAACTACATATTGTGCATTCAATTGACTCTTCAACAAGGGCATATTGCAACCTTGTAGACCATCAGCAACATTTTTCAACCATTTTGTTTAACAACAAATTAATTTAATAACATTAGCAAAAAGCATGGCTAGTGATCATAGAGTTGGTGGTGAAGAAGCGATGAGTAAGAAGCAAGTGATTCTCAAGGACTATGTGAGTGGCTTTCCAAAAGAATCAAACCCGTACGTACGTGACGACAAGTAGCTAGCATCAAACTAGAAGCACCAGAAGAAGAAAGTGGAAAAGATGCTGTGGTGGCTTACAATCTCTGCTTGTCTTGGATCTATTAGCAGTAGTAATAGTAATAATAAAAAACTAACAAAGCATTTTTTGACTTGAATAAAAAGACTAATAAATCCATGCATCTTTAATTTCTTTGTGGACTCAAGGTGTTCAATAAAGAAATGAAAAATAAAGGTTATGAAAATTTTACTTGATTTTTAAGAATTTAATTCCTAAATCATTGATAAAGAGTTAAATTTAATGACTTTTCACACGATCTTTTATCTCCAGAGCATCTTTGTTCATGGAATATTCAGCTAAAATTAATACACAAAATTCCCATTTAATGTTAGCTACGCAGTCGTCAATAAAAAAAAAAATATTGAGTGCAAAATCATTTTAGTGTAATCATTCAATATGAATGAGGTTTTCTCACCCTAACATTTTTTTCTCTAAATTTAAATCATTAAAGTTATTAATACTTATTTTAATTATCATCATCAAATTAATTAAAAATAAATCTTCAAAATATAGATGCAAAAATAAACAGGGTTTTTACTTTAAATTATACGGAAGCAATCATTAAAAGGAATTGATAGGAAAGTTGAGGAAGTTTTCCTTCTTTGTTTTTTTTTTAATTTTAATTTAAACTTTAAAATCACAATAAAAAAGAATTATTAAATATTCTAAATATTATTAAAATTGCTCGAATTAAAAAATTAATCTCAATTAACATTTAAGTTGACTGACGTGCAAATACTTTTATTGGAAAAAGAAGAAGAAGAAAAATAAGGCTAGACAAAGAAGTTATAAATCAGGACTTAACCTTTTTTTTTTTTTTGACTAATTTGTTTTCCCACACTTTCGTGGAAATTGTAGCCCTATAGGCCGGCCATCCATTCCCTCTTGACGTACTGTCCCATCATGAACTTGGAATTTGATGCAGGAGACTTGGCTTCTTGACTTGAAGAAATACACTAACAAATCATTGCATCTCCTCAACGTGTTCAATTAATGATCATCTCTTTTTATCTAACAAAATGCTGTCGAAAATTAAGAGCTTCTAGACTTTATTGTTAGCTTAAACTTTGAATGATCTCTTGTTCTCTTTTAAACCTTGAACGATCTCTTGTTATTTGCTGCTGTTTTGCTATCTACAAAATGGCTGTGGGTGGTGCAAAACTTGCTCTTCTTTTGATTCATATACTCAGTGTTGCCGGCAATGGATACAGTTCTTTACAAGAGAACAACTACGGGAGTGATGATCATGAACATCGGAAAAAGTTGATATCTTCACTCAAAAGTGGGTTTTTAATAGGTTATGTCTTCTCTTCGGTTTCCATTTTAACTATTTTCATGTACTGTTGTGTGCCTTGGGCTCGTCTCAACAAGAGGAAAGGGAATGAGGTGATGATTAAGCAACCAATGATGACATCTTTGATGGAAAGGCAAGAGAAGAAGAGAAAAGAAGCAAACGTGCAGGTATCCCCATAAGATTTTCATTTCATCATCATATTTTTTAGTTTCTTGCTAGCTTTTATATTATTATGAAGACGATATATATATTTATAGAACAAATTTATTTTGAATTTGTGACATAAGTGTTTTCTGAAAAAATGAATAATAGCTTATTTAACGGGTCTGTTTTATGTTTTGTTAATTTATTGTTAAGTTGAGATTTTCGGTAAATGTATAGAAATTTGAATTTATGTAGATAATTGATAATGAATTAAGAGTACTATTAAAATAGATTGAATAAGTTTGAGTTAAACCAATGTTTGCAAATTTATTTAATTAGTTTATGTAATTATATAATACATGTTGTCAATAATATTCTATATAGGTTTGATATAAGTAATGAATGATCATTCATTATCAAATACAATTTTACAAACAAATACAATTTTACAAAATCTCAAACAAACCCTAACATGTACAAATCATACATTCATAGAACAAATTTTTATGGGAAAAAGGTATAAAAAAGTAAACACCCAAACAAAATATATATACTACAAAAATATGAAATAAAAATTAACATTTTACAACTGAGTTCAAATAAAAAATAGGTAGTTTTGCTTACTTGAAATAAAATCTAAATCAGAACAAGGATGCTGACAAACTAAGTGTTGATGTAACCGAATTAGTAGTGAAAGGTTGATTTGTGAAAACATGGGGGGGTTGTTCTGTTTGTTTCAATTCTTTCTTTTCTCACTGTAATTCCTTCGGTATATACTGAGAGAATATTTCCATCAATGTTTACTGATTAATACAACAAGAGAATAGTCTATTGGTAAAGTTCATCAGAATTCTTTCAATGGAAAAATTCTCCCCGTATTTTCATTTATATTTACTAATTTTTTGTGTTAAATAATATTTATGTAGTCTTATTTATTAAGGGTAGAATAGTACTTTCAGTTTGACCTATATATACTTTATTTGTATTTAGGTTAAGACTAAGCATTCATAATATACAGATTATTCAGAATTCTAGCCTCCTTTCTGTATTTGATCTCAATTAATTTAACATGGTATCAGAGCTGGTTTTATGAAACGAGGCTTAATCACAAGCACAAGTTCGCGGATCCAACTTTGCGGTGAGTTGGCTGGGGGTTTGCAGGGGGCAGCGCGCCCCTGCCGGGGTTCGGGGCAGAGCGCCGAAAATTTTTTGGAGTGAGATTTTGTCTTCCGCTTCTGCAAAATTTGGTATTTCGTCAGTTTCTGCAATTATTTTGGTATTTTCGTCTACCCTTCAGCTTTTGCAATTTGGTATTTGCGTTCGGTTCTGCAAATTGGTTTTGTGTTTTGGAGTAATCGTTTAATTTTGAGAAGATATTTGTTTAGTTTCTGCAATCTCTGTTCAGTTTTTGCAATTTGGTATTTTGTTTTCCGCCGCTTTTGCATTCGGTTCTCTCGTGATTGTTAATTATGGCTACCGAAAGAGATGATTCGCTTCAGTCTGTGAGTGTGAGGTTGGATGGGAAGAACTATTCGTATTGGAGCTATGTAATGCGAAATTTTCTTAAGGGTAAGAAGATGTGGGGGTATGTTAGTGGAACTTATATAATACCTAAGAATATTGAGGAGGGGAATGTTGTTTTGATAGATACATGGGAAGCAAATAATGCAAAGATCATTACTTGGATCAACAATTCTGTTGAGCATTCGATAGGTACGCGGTTGGCGAAGTATGAGACAAAGAAAAGAGGTTTGGGATCATCTGCAAAGGTTATTCACGCAATCAAATTTTACAAAACAGTACCAATTAGAGAATGACATACGAGCTCTTCATCGAAGAATATGAGTATTCAAGAGTTTTATTCTGCTATGACAGATCTTTGGGATCAATTGGCTCTTACGGGAATCGCGAGAATTAAAGGCATGTGGTGCCTATATTGAGCGTAGAGAGCGACAACGATTGGTACAGTTTTTAACAGCGCTTCGAGTGACTTCGAAGGACTTAGAGGTTCAATTCTGCATCGTACTCCACTGCCTTCCGTTGACTCTCGTTGTCGGTGAGTTATTGGCTGAAGAAATACGTCTTCGGTCTTATTCGCAAAAGGGAATTCTTTCGCTTCAAATCCTTCTGTACTAGCAGTACCTTCTAAGCCATTCTCTAATCATCGAACAAGCCTTACACAAGGGTTGGCTTTGATGAGTGCGGTTCTGTAAGCGTAAAGGTCATTGGAAGGCTCGAGTGTCCTAAGTTGAGACAAATGGAATCAAGCTTGGAAGTCTAGCGATCGGTCACAATCTAATGCTCATCGACCACCTCGGGGTTATAAACCACCACACCACAATACTGCAGCCAGCAACTTCCCCGGGCTCTATTACCAATCCTAATACTTTGGTCGAGCAATTTCGAAGTTTCTCTCCTTGCAGCCACAAGCAATGTCCGCTTCTTCCATAGGTCGGTTGCCTCATAATTCCTCGGGTATGTCACACTCGAATGGGTCTTGGATTCTGGTGCTTCCCATCATATGTCTCCAGATTCCTCATCTTTTACCTCAGTGTCCCCTTTGTCCTCCATTCATGTTATGACTGCTGATGGCACTCCCATGCCCTTAGTAGGTGTTGGTTCTGTTGTCACACCTCACTTGTCTCTCCCTAATGTTTATCTTATTCCAAAACTCAAATTGAATCTTGCATCTGTTAGTCAAATATGTGATTCTGGTGATTATTTAGTCATGTTTTCTGGTTCTTTTTGTTGTGTACAGGATCTGCAGTCTTAGAAGCTGATTGGGAAAGGCCGTAGGGAGAATGGACAATATATTTTGGATGAGTTAAAAGTGCCAGTTGCTGCTGCTACCGCTGCTGCTGCTACTGCTGATTTGTCTTCTTTTTGTTTGAGTCTTTCATCTTCTAGTTTTTATTTATGGCATTCCCGTCTAGGTCATGTTTCATCTTCTCGTTTGAGATTTTTGGCATCCACAGGAGCTTTAGGAAATTTGAAAACTTGTGACATTTCGATTGTAGTGGATGTAAACTGGCAAAATTTTCTCGCTTTACCTTTTAATCGAAGTATTTCTGTTTCATCTTCACCATTTGATTTGATTCATTCCCGATGTATGGGGACCTTCTCCTGTTTCCACAAAAGGAGGGTCTCGATATTATGTCTCTTTTATTGATGATCATACTCGTTATTGTTGGGTTTATTTAATGAAACATCGTTCTGAATTCTTTGAGATATATGCAGCTTTTCGAGCTCTTATCAAAACTCAACATTCTGTTGTGATCAAATGCTTTAGATGTGATTTGGGTGGGGAATACACCTCTAATAAATTTTGTCAAATGCTTGCCTTAGATGGAACCATCCACCAAACTTTATGTACGATACTCCCGAACAAAATGGTGTAGGCTGAAAGAAAACATAGGCACATTGTTGAAACTGCTCGTTCTCTCTTGTTGTCCGCCTTTGTTCCTAGTGAGTTTTGGGGAGAAGCTGTTCTTACCGCTGTAAAGTTTGATTAATACAATTCCATCTTCTCATAGTTTGGGTCTATCTCCTTTTGAAAATTTATATGGGTATGTCCCTGATTATTCCTCATTTAGAGTTTTTGGTTGTACTTGTTTCGTTCTTCGTCCTCATGTAGAACGCAGTAAGCTATCCTCTCGATCCGCTATTTGTGTCTTTCTCGGGTTATGGTGAAGGTAAAAAGGGGTATCGTTGTTTTGATCCAATAACTCAGAAACTTTATGTGTCTCGTCATGTTGTCTTCCTTGAGCATATACCTTTCTTTTCTATTCCATCCACTATTCATAGCCTGACAAAATCTGATCTTATTCATATAGATCCTTTTTCTGAGGATTCTGGTAATGATACCTCTCCTTATGTTCGATCAATTTGTACTCATAACTCTGCAGGTACTGGTACTTTACTCTCTAGCACACCTGAAGCTCCATTCTCATCTACAGCCCCTCAAGCTTCATCTGAGATTGTGGATCCACCTCCACGTCAGTCCATCCGCATTCGTAAGTCCACAAAACTACCAGATTTTGCTTATTCTTGTTATTCTTCATCATTTACTTCCTTTTTAGCTTCTATTCATTGTCTCTTTGAGCCCTCTTCCTATAAAGAGGCAATTCTTGATCCGCTTTGGCAGCAAGCTATGGATGAGGAACTTTCTGCTTTGCATAAGACAGATACTTGGGATCTGGTTCCTCTACCTCCTGGTAAGAGTGTTGTTGGTTGTCGTTGGGTGTATAAGATCAAGACTAATTCGATGGGTCTATTGAGCGATACAAAGCTAGGCTGGTTGCAAAAGGATACTCTTAACAGTATGGTATGGACTATGAGGAGACATTTGCCCCGGTTGCAAAAATGACTACTATTCGCACTCTTATTGCCGTAGCTTCGGTTCGTCAGTGGCATATTTCTCAGCTTGATGTTAAAAATGCATTCTTGAATGGAGATCTTCAAGAAGAAGTTTATATGGCACCCCCTCCTGGTATTTCACATGACTCTGGATATGTTTGTAAGCTTAAGAAAGCATTATATGGTCTCAAACAAGCACCTCGTGCTTGGTTTGAGAAATTCTCTATTGTGATCTCGTCTCTTGGCTTTGTTTCTAGCAGTCATGATTCTGCTCTTTTTATTAAGTGCACTGATGCAGGTCGTATCATTCTGTCTTTATATGTTGATGACATGATTATTACTGGTGATGATATTGATGGTATTTCAGTTTTGAAGACAGAGTTGGCTAGACGATTTGAAATGAAGGATTTGGGTTATCTTCGATATTTCCTAGGTATTGAGGTAGCATACTCACCTAGAGGTTACCTTCTTTCTCGGTCGAAATATGTTGCGGATATTCTTGAGCGGGCTAGACTTACCGATAACAAACCGTAGATACTCCTATTGAGGTTAATGCAAGGTACTCTTCTTCTGATGGTATACCTTTGACAGATCCTACTTTATACCGCACTATTGTTGGGAGTTTGGTATATCTCACCATTACTCGTCCAGATATTGCATATGTTGTTCATGTTGTTAGTCAGTTTGTTGCTTCTCCTACTACTGTTCACTGGGCAGCTGTTCTTCGTATTTTGCGATATCTTCGGGGTACAGTTTTTCAGAGTCTTTTACTTTCATCCACCTCTTCCTTGGAGTTGCGTGCATACTCGATGCTGATCATGGTAGTGATCCCACGGATCGCAAGTCTGTTACCGGGTTCTCGTATCTTTTTAGGTGATTCTCTTATTTCTTGGAAGAGCAAGAAACAATCTATTGTTTCTCAATCATCCACCGAAGCGTAATATCGTGCCATGGCATCTACTACCAAAGAGATTGTTTGGTTACGTTGGTTACTTGCCGATATGGGAATTTCCTTTTCTCATCCTACTCCTATGTATTGTGACAACCGAGTGTTCTATTCGGATTGCTCATAACTCGGTTTTTCATGAGCGCACTAAGCACATTGAGATCGATTGTCATCTTACTCGTCATCATCTCAAACATGGCACCATTGCTTTGCCTTTTGTTCCTTCTTCCTTGCAGATTGCAGATTTCTTTACCAAGGCGCATTCCATCTCTCGTTTTCGTTTTACGGTTGGCAAACTCTCGATGCTTGTAGCTGCCGCATCGTGAGTTTGAGGGGAGATGTTAAATAATATTTATGTAGTCTTATTTATTAAGGGTAGAATAGTACTTTCAGTTTGACCTATATATACTTTATTTGTATTTAGGTTAAGACTAAGCATTCATAATATACAGATTATTCAGAATTCTAGCCTCCTTTCTGTATTTGATCTCAATTAATTTAACATTTTGATGGTACTAGAAAAATATTTTAAATTCTAAACAGTAACTTCTAGGTGGGAATCAACCCTGGACTTAGTGGTAGGCCTTCAAAACCCTGCCAAGGACACATAAAAGAATTTTGTTCCTCGTTCAAAAGTGGATTTGTGGTTAGTTATGCATCATCTACTGTTTCAATCGTAATTGTTTTTGTATCCTACTGTTTTCCTTCGATCCATCTAAAATAAGGGTAACGGAATGCCAATGATGAGTAAAGAAGATAACTGATAAATCAAGAGATTTATAGGAATGTTATGTCGTCGGTGATATGATAGTCTAGGTGCTTCTTAGATACTCTTCTAATTTGGACAAGGATGAGCATATTTTTTAGAGGAAAGTTCTCGAGACATTTTCATGAGGTCTCTAGATCTAGGGAGAAAGGCAGTGATAATAGAAAAATCTGGATTGTAACTTTCAACATTGACTCATTGACAAATGATCATTCTGTGCATGCAAACTGTTGAGATCATTTTGCACTTTGTTATGGCTCATTGACAAATGATAATCTTATGAATAATTCTAATTAGCAATTTTTTGTGTAAAATAGCGTTGTTCATCTTTCACTAATTCTCATCGGTGATTTCATCAACAGAATTCGGAGTTCGAGAAGTTGGTCACAAGAATAAGTTTCGCGGCACTCAATATTGCAACTCGCAGTTTTGACCAAGACAATGTCATCGGAGTCGGAAAGACGGGGACAATGTACAGGGCAGCGCGCCCTTATGATTGTTTCACTGCAGTTAAGAGGTTACATGACTCTCAACCTTTAGGGAAACAGTTCAGGTCTGAGCTAATCATTCTTGGCAAGTTCAGACACATGAACATAATTCCACTACTGGGATTCTGCATAGAATCCGGGGAAAGGCTTTTGGTGTACAAATATATGCCAAATGGGAACCTTCATGATTGGTTACATCCTGTGAAATGCAACGCTGAAAAACTAGATTGGCATGTCAGGGTTAAAATCGCCATCGGAGTAGCCCGAGGCTTGGCATGGCTTCATGATTTTAACAACTTCCTGATAGTTCATCTGGACATATGCTCTAGGAGCATCTTGCTGGATAAATATTTTGAACCGAAGATATCAAATTTTGGAGGTGCAAGGCACAGGAGCTCAAATGACAAGGGCTTAATTACAAGTAGTAAGATAGGTGAACTGGAATTGATCAAGCAGGATGTCTATCAATTTGGTATTCTTCTTCTTGAGCTAATTGCAGATCATGATCCTGACCATAACAGTAAATCATCTCACACTCTAGAGGAGAATTTGTTTGAACGAATCGCTCATCTATCGAGCAGTTCTTCTGGCCTCTATCATGCTGTTGATAAATCTCTTCTTGGTCAAGGATTTGATGGTGAAATACTTCATTTTCTGAAGATCGCATCTAGCTGTATTCATCCCATTCTAGATCAAAGGCCAACGATGCTTCAAGCATTCCAAATGTTAAGGGTTCTCAGGAAGAGAGAGAGATGCATCGAAAATCCTAAGCTATTGGCTCAACTGACTGGTCGCTGCTAATTAAGGTGATGATAGAGCATTGAGCTGGAGTCAGCAGAAACAAAATGAAACAGCAGATGTGTGTATGCTATATAAAATCATTGTTTCTGGTTTTGTAAGTGAAACAATACAGGTATGGCCTCATTGCTAAAGCACTCTTTAGGAGTGTTATTGGAAGGCACTTTTCCAAATTCGTAATTTTTTTCTTTTAATAAAAATTTTAAATTAATATTTTTTTTTTGTTTTGATATATTAATATTAAAAATAATATATAAAAATTTATTTTAATATATTTTCAAAAAAAAAAAACAACAACTTTTACCATTATCTCCGCCAAGCTCTAAGAGAGTAATGATATGATCTGTTGATAACTCCGAGATTGTCCTGAAGAAGAGTCTGTTGTGAGAAATGGCAAACAACCAATGAAAACAGAAGAAAAAAAAGTTAATTTAAAAAATATCTTTAATTAAAACTATTCTAGGATAGATTTTTATTTACAAAATAAATAAAAATACAGCATATTTTAGCTTGTCAAATATGCAGATTAGGAGGCAGTGCTTGTTTCTTGATGGCACGTGCATTTCATTGTTGTTGAAATTGTAAATATAATTGTTTTATGCAAATCATCATTCCTAAACAACATAAATGCATATTCCTGAAAATAAAGGAGGGGTACTCACATAATAACATAGAGGTTCTTTGAATCTTAAGATTTTCCTCCATACGAAACCTCCACATGTAGTTAAAGCTTGTATAGATATATTTGAAATATTTTTTTGCATTATATAAAATTTATTCTTTAATTTAAATTAGTTGTTTTATGTTGTTTAATTTCATTGTGAAATTGTTTGATAACATTTTTTTTTAGAAAAACCAATTTGTTTAAAAACCGATGAAAATCCCATTGATCAGTGATTAACATTTTCATTAGAGAATTACATAGAGTTATTTAACTATTTTGGTGAACACTGATAAGAATTCCATCGGTAAATAATCAATTTTTTTTTTTTTGGAGAATTACAAAGAGTTGTTGAGTGTTCCAATATACACCCCGATAGAATCACGGACCAAATATGTTGTCAATTATTGCATCGGCAAACTCGTTGATGAGACAGATATATTGACAATGGGCTTATCTGTCAGAAATCCAATGGCAATATATTGGTGATTTTTATACCAACAAAATTAGTGTTTCTACACTGATAAAATATTCCATCTGTGTTATGCTTATTTTTGTGGTGGAAGTTGTGAAAACCTCATATTGAATAAGACTATCCTGCAAAAGGTTAACCGGAGATAGTATAAGAAATGTTGTTTATTGGAGAGAGAGGGTTGCGTAGATGCAGGGTTCGGTTGGACCGAAGCTGGAGAGGGTTCGGTTTGACATGCCCTGGAAGGGGTTCGGTGATTGAATTTTCTCCCCCCTCCTTTATTTCCTACCTTCGGTTGTGTTTGGCCAAGAGAGGATTAGGTTTGACATTGTGGTTGGAAGATGATGAGATTAGGGGTGAGCAAAAAAATTGAAAAACCGATTAAACCGAGAAAACCGAAAAAACAATAACCGAAAAAACCGAACCGAAAAAAAAAACCGATTAAACCGATTAGAATTTTTAAAAACCGACCGGTTCGGTTCGGTTTCGGTTTGATAAGCCCGAAAACCGAAAAACGAACCGAACCGAACCGGTTCAGGAAAAAAAAACTATAAAAGCCATTTCTAAACTTTTAAGTTTTAACCCTAGCATTCCCTTTCATCCAGCCCGCCCCCCCCCCCGCCCTCAAATCTAAACCTCTCTCTCAAATCTCTCAAATCTTCTCACATCTAAACCTCTCTTCTCAAATCTTCTCAAATCTAAACTTTTAACCCTAGCATTCCCTTGCATCCAGCCGCCCCCCAGCCCTCAAATCTAAACCTCTCTCTCAAATCTTCTCAAATCTAAACCTCTCTCACTCTCGACCTAATAAAAAATTAATTCTCCATCACTTTACAAAACTTCATGGCCAGATCTAGACTTCTAGTCATCTAACAAAACTTCAACAAGGCTTCAATCTTCATCTTCAAATCTAACGACCCGGGGACCGGTTTAGTGTATGCTTCAAATCTTCATCTTCACGGCTTCAATGTTCGTTTCCTCTCATCGCGGTTTTGGGTCCCTTTTTTTTTCTTTTTTAAGGTTGACGCAGCTCCTGATGTAATTCCTGCTAAGGTCGTTTAGTTTCTTTCATAACCATTTTGTAATGCGTGGAGATGATTTTATGGTTACTGAAGATGGATTTAGAATAATGGAATGGTTCTTTGCTGTATTTTATCTGCTTGCAGTTATTACATGTTTGAGATTTGTTGTTTGTTGAGTAATTGGACTTCTGAAATTGTAGGGTTTGTACTTTGTAGGGAAGAACAAGAGGGAAGCTGGAGAAGCTATAGAGAAGATTGTTAAAAAAAACCCGGTCGGTTTGAATATAGGTTTTTCCGGTTTTTATGTTAAAAAAACCGAACCGAACCGAAATTAATCGGTTTGAACCGGTTTTCGGTTCGGTTTGGTTCAAAAAAAAAAAAAAAAAAAATCGATTTGGTTGTTTATTTTGGTTCAAAACCGGACCGAACCGGAAATGCTCAGCCCTAGATGAGATGGTTAGGTTGGGCTAAGGAGATGAGGTTTTAATTGGTCCTTCTTTCTTACCTTATTTAGGCATCAGTTGGGCCATTAACATGCACTCTCAGTTGGGCTTTTTAGAAATTTTTTTTGGTTGCACCATTAATTTAGAACTGGTCACCCTTGTAGATATGTAAATTAATAACTCTATGGTTTTGTTATCCCTTAGTTAATTACAACCTGAAATTACTTTAATATGCAAATATATTTTGGTGATTATTCCCTCCATATTAGTTTTTGATACCTATCTCATTTGGCTGTTTTTCATTGTTGTAGATACACAACTTCTTAAATTATGGCCATGACCAAGTAAAAAAAAAACAATAGTGCTCGAATTGGTGCGGTATCAAAAAGATTCAGACAAATTTTATCTGTAGATGGTACTCTAATTTTGTACAAGTAATTTAGATGAGATTCAAAGATATGATTTATATTATTTTTTTAATAAACATGATCCGACATAAAATTTCTGATTTGAGTCCTTATCTAGCCCGTGTTTAATATTAAACCGTGTGAGAGTTGACTCTAAGTGATCTTATTGACTTGGCCGGTACAAAGACAATCCGACTGTCCTGAAAAAAAGTATAAGGATGAAAATGAGAAAAAAAAATTGAAAAAAAGAGAATCTTTCAAACCAACTTCTTGTCTAGCTTAAATTTAAAATTAAACTATGTAAAAGTTGTTTAAACGTAACTCATTCAACTTGGCCAGTGCAAAGATAGCCTAGCCGATCAATAAAGAAGTTTGAGAATGAAAGTGAGGAAAAATTGATGAAATTGACTGGAAAAAACTTTTCAAGCCAACTTATTATCTAGTTTGGATTTAAAATTAAACGTGTAGAATTGTTGTCTCGATATGATTTAGTCGACTTTGCTTGTTCAGAAGCAACGCAGATGATTGTTAAAAAAAAATCTAAAAAGATGAAATTAAAAAAAAAAGGAAAAAAAAGAAATAATAATAATAATAATAATAATAATAATAATAATAATAATGAGAGCTGAATTGAAAAGAAAAAAAAAAAGAAGAAGAAGAGGAGGAGGAGCTTATAATTTTTCCCAAGTTATTTAGCATAGGAGGTGATATTGAGCCAGCTAACTCTAATATATATATTTTTTTAACAATAATGGGTATCCTCAGATATATATATTAATTAATTGAGAACATTTTTTTATTTTATCATTTTAAGATTACACCCCCATAAACTAAGTATGTTCAATCTATGTATGTGTATATATGTGGGCATAAATATTTCAAGTTGTGAACTTTCCTAATTAATTCAGCATAGTTTTGGACTAATTAACTATAATTATAGTGAAAGTCATTGTGTCATGGTATGTACTAAACATTCAACTCTCTTCTCACCTGAATGCGAAATTGCAAGTACAGCACAAACAAATAGAATGTTAAATAACTATTCCAAGCATATACTACAGCCGCATAATTTCCCTGTAGCATATGATGGCAAATCTATGTAGGTCCAAGTTCATGCTGAGATTACGTACCATTAATATAAAGAGACTTTAACTTATGGGTTAAGCCGAAGAAATTGGACTCTAGGGCTCTAGCTCCTTTAAATTTGTGAAGAAGATGAGTGATCGACTTGTATAATCATTCAAGTTCACCACATGGGGATTTCTTCTTCAAATGTCTAGTAAGAAATGAGATTCATGCATGTGAATATATATATTCTGTAATCTCAGTGGATGATAAGGTATTTCATTTACACACATATTGATGAGGCATGCATTTATACATGGAAGAACATGCACGAACAATTTAATTCATCAGCAACCGATCCTTGAAAGTTTATTTGGTGAACATTTATACTGTTAAAGTTTATTTAACTATTCAATTATAGACTTTTTCTGTATGAATCGACGACGTTCGATTGCTTTCACGCTTTTTTTATTATTATTAGAAAAGAAACGAGAGATGGATAAGGCCTCAAATATGCGTGAGCCATTTCAATTTTTCATGATGTAAGACGGAGTCTTCGAAAATTGCCTGACTTTGTGCCCGAAGCCTAACTGATTTCACTCTGCACTTATCCCCCATTGATTTTGGTTTAGTTAATTAATTACCCAAATCTGGATGGATCATTGTTCGAAATCCATTAATCATTTCTACCATGCTATATCGATTGCATTTGAAAAGGCAAACAAATACACTTTGTTTTTTTTTTTTAACGGATGATCAAACTTCTTAGCATGGTTAGAAAACCCAATTCACCATGACTTAATTATTCGAGACTTGGATCGGGTTAGATCAGTTGGCCTAAGAGTTGGCAAGTACTTAATATCGCTTCAAGAATTTTGTTTTTTAAAATCAATATATTTAAAATAAAAAACAACATGGGTAAAAAAATTCAAGTCTTATTAAATAAAAAATTTGATTCAAATAAAACCCAATTTGGTTTTATAACTATGCTTTTTAGTATTTCAAGTCTTATCACTCTACAAATCACATAAAACTAATGAAGTTAGCTAATATCTTTTAAAGTTTGAACAAGAATTTGACAGTTGTGGGAACAAATATAACTGGAGTCAAGATAAGATGCAAACTTTGATTTCTCTTTTTTACCGTCTTCGAAATTGGAATACAAGACAAGAAACCCCATGTGGAAAGCTTGTTACATAGGTTGGCCTGCTCCGATCCATGGGGAGGTTACTTGTCACTCTGAGTTAGTTGAAAACAGTTTCAAGTCTGAAATCAGCTATATTAATCTGACAAGAGAAATTGACTTAATGATAATCACGTTACTGATCTCTTGACCTCCTAGTAGGTTAAGTCATTTTGGATTGATTTATTAAAGTTAGGCAAGAATAGGGACCAAATTAAAAGTGGCTACGCACATGCTTTACAAGTTGTTAGTCTTCAAAAAGAGTTGATACATGAACATCGAGTAAGCTACGGCATTGTTGATCATCATTGTTGTGAATGCATGTGTTTGTGTGTGTGTTTTGAAGACGAGCACTAAAAACGCACCAAAAGGCCATTCCTTGTCCGTCTATTGTTCAGGCTGATCAGACAGGAATTTTGGTTTCTGAACTATATATGCATGTGATTGCACAACAACCTTAATTATTCCAAAATTTAAATACTCATTAATTAATATTCAGAACCTGTCCCGAGCATCTTGCCGAAAATTCATGAAAACTATTAAGCCACCAAAGCCGTGAAAAGAAACATGCATGGGGATAAGGAGAAAAAATGGTTAGTGAAGGCTGCACATATGCTCATTGGTTATTGATTGGTTCGGTCCCAACTTCCAACCCATAGACTAAAAACGCACCAAAAAATGGTTAGTGAAGGCTGCACATATGCAATATGTAAAGTCGAAGTAGAATATGCTGCCTTGCCTTGCTTTGTTGGTGTTTTTAAGTATACTTGGGACACAAGAAATAAAGAATTAACAAATGTTTTAATAAAACAAATTAAAATTGGTTAACAAGAGTTAATGGACAATGCTATAGGATACTATGAAATGTGTTATTTTATAGAAAATATTATAATTACCTTGTATAGAGTTATTATATAAAGTATAGTCTACATCATCATTTATATGTTGCCTTGACAGAGAAAGAGAGGAACGCTATGTTGCACGTCGGAAAACACCCCGAGCGCGGCGTCGCCGGTCCTGACGATGGCGGTTTTTGCTCTCTGTTATTGGAATTGGTTTTGTTTGGAGTCGCCACCTAGTATTTAATTGAGGGTTACTAGGAAACCCAGGTTGACTGGTCTTGTCAGAGATTCGCGGGTAAGGGACTGATTGTGGTTAGGGAAGGTGTTAGCACCCCTAACGCACCCTACCTGAGGTAAGCTGCTTCGTGGCTTTGATGTGTTAAAGAAGTTTTAAAAATTTTGTCTTTTCATCGGAATTTAGAAATACACCTTCCGTACAAGTTTGTACTTCTACACCGTGATCCAATCAAAATATCAAATCCTTCTTTATTCTTTTGCCGTCTCATCCTGAAAGGATTCCTGAAATAAATACAAACATGCATTTTTTATTTGTTTTTTCGTTTTTGTTTTGTATTTTCTTTTTCTTTCTTTCTTTTTTTTTACTTTTCTTTTTTCTTTCTTTTTTACATTCCATAATACAAATTACAGAATATTCAAAATTAAACAAAATTACATAAAATAATTTCAAATTCACAAAATGGTCCTCAAAACTCCAGAATTGCAAAGGAACCCTCTGCCAGCCGGGATTCGTGGCGCATGAACAGTGGCGGCGCGTGTTCCAACGCGCCACCACCACTGGCGGCGCGTGGGTTCACGCGCCGCCGCTGGAACTCCAGAAACAGCAGGGGGTCAGTCACGGTTTGTTTTCTTCTTCCCTTCCTCGCCGGCAGTAACGCCTTATCCTGCAAAAAAAACTCAAATCACAAGCAAGTTTCCAATTCTTGTTTTAAATCTGCTTCTTCCTCGTTCCTTTTTTCCAGATCTACTGCTCTCTCCGTGTTTTTGGTTTCCTCTTCTCATATTTCAAGTGGCCGGTTCTTTGGACCATGGAGGGGCTGGTCCCGTGGGCGCCGGTCGAAGGAGAAGGCGGACTGCTCCGCGCCTGTGGGCAGGGCCGCTGTTGCTGCCACCGCTGGGAGGAGGAGATGGAGATAGAGACGGTGCCGAAGGAGATTGTTGTAACCTATTTTTGGGTCCCCCCCCACAAAAATAAATAAAAATATAGCCGGAAGAAATTAGAAAAATAATAAGAGGTGGGAGCGCTCAGAAAGAATCAGAAAAATTGATTAAGGAGGTGCAGAAATGCAAGGAGTGAACTTTTTGACAGTATATTCTTGAAGGGGGAGAGCCCTGTTGGAAGAGAAAATTAATTTGAAGAGAAAAGGGCCAAAATTGGATGTTTATGGACTCAATTGGATTTTATTGAAGGTTTATTTGAATTTATAGAGGTTTTGATTGCAAGGAAAGTTGAGTTTTAAGTCAATTTAGGCTTTAATTGGAAGAAATTAAAGTTCTGGGTCAAATTATAATTTTTGAGAGTTGATTTGGTTAAATCAAGGGCTTAATTGCATAAATATTGAAGTTTAATGGCCAATTAGGGATGAAATTGCATAAATCCGAGACCAAGGACCATATTGCAAAAGGCGCGTAACTCGGGGGCCGAAGATGAAGTTATACCGGGACTAAATTGCATCAAATCGAAGTTTTAGGGTCAATTAGGGAATACTGTCGAACGAAACTGAAAATCTGAGGACTAAACTGAACATTGGCAAAGAAATGCTTATTTTTTTTTATCAAAACGGCGCCGTTTTGCATTTAAAAAAAAAAAAAAAAAAAAAAAAGATCACTGATCACTGTTCACTGTCTTCCCCGCCGAGCTGCCCGAGTGGCCGACTTCCAGGCGTGTTTTCTGCCTCGTTTGGCCCCCAAATCCGACAAAGCATGCACCAACATGTCCACATGAAACCCCTTTATCCCGGAGAATGGTCCGGTCGGGTCGAAAAAGTTAGAAACGGCTCCGTTGAGTGGCTCAAAGTGGCCACCTCGGGCAGTTCACAGCCTTGAGCTGCCAAATTTGGCAGCTCGAGGTGCACACTTTGAGCCAACGGTTGTGATGCTTCCCAACTGAATCAAGGGCTGTAATTTTTCCACAACGTAGACAAGATTGCCCTCTTCCACTTCCTATAAATAGAATCGGATTTGATGATCTGAGGGGGAAAAAATTCGGGTCCAAAGTCAGCCAAAAACCAGCATTTTCGCCCAATTTCTGCAGATTTTTCTTCTTCTTTCTTCCTTCCTCCACCACTGGAAACAGCAGCACCACTGCCGCCGTCCGGGACCCACCAGCCTCTGCCTCCAGCAGCACCAGCACCAGCACCACCTCCAGCAGCAACACGAGCGACGCACCGCCTCCTCCGCGCCAGGTAATTCTTCTTCCCCCTTTTACTGCATTTTGTTTTGATTTCTTGCATGCAGAACGAATAGCGTTCTGCATGTAGGAGGGTGGGGGGGGAAAATAATTCCCCCCTCCAGCATTGTTTGCTGGGCCAGGCTGGTCCTGGCCCAGCCCAGTCTTCTGGGCCGGGTCTGGCCCAGAAGAAAAGGAGATTGTTTGGGCCGAGATTGGCCCAATCCATTTTGGGCCGAAATCGGCCCAACACCTTTTGGGCTGAGTCCGGCCCAGTTGGTTGGGCCGGACCAGCCCATCCCATTTAATATTATATATTATATATATTATATTTTGTATTTATTTATATATAGTTATATGTATATATATATAAATTACGAAAATTCTGCAAAAATTATTTAAAAAAATATGTGATTTTGTGGTAATTTTATTACTGTATTTTGATCAATATCAATTTGTATTTTTTATACTATAGAGATACAAATTCAGTATTAAAATACCCGGTTTTCGTCAAAACATCGAGAGATTTTCAAAATAAAAAATGTCTTTTGCTTTCAAATTTTTTCTAAAATATCTTTAAAATATTGTTGATTTTTCTGCATATTTTTATCGAAGTGGATTAATATTTGGTTGTATTTTTATACCGTAAGGATACAAACCCAGTATTAAAATACCCGATTTGCGTCAAAACAAAAAATACATATTTTTTTAAAAAAAATGTTTTGTTTTCATGCATACGGCCTAGTCTCTCCAATATATATATATATAAATATTATAACATCATATTTTCACACAACAAAGGAAATTTCAAAAACAATATATGTATTAGCATGCATTTTGGCTTTAATAACCAGTTTATTCAAGCCATGAGAACTAGGCCAATATTTCAAAAATTCTAAAAAAATCTTTTTGTCTTCTTTTAGTATTTGGGATTACGAATTTATACGTAAAACGTATTCCTGATATTAAAAATATGGTTTTTTAACATAGACGTTAGAACGGTTAGGTTTTACCCGATAAGATAAGGACCTCCTTATTGAGGAGGACTTTTCTTGAACTATAGACGGACCAACAACTAGGAAACACAACGAGACCTTGAATCTTATCGAGACAGATAAACAATGCAGCTTACCTTAGGTAGGGCGTATTTGGGGTGCTAATACCTTCCCTTTACGCAACCGGTCCCCGTACCCAATCTCGAGACCAGTTAGGGTTCCTAGTGACCAAAATACTAGGTGGCGACTCCCATTCCATTTTCCACCAACAAAAGACAATATTTTCTTGTCTCCCCATATTTGCCGAGATAGATACCATACACAGTTCCTAGATTTTAAGGTGGAATATTCGCCGCGACGCCGCGCACCCGCGACAGAGATGACGGAGGCCGCTGGAGGCAGTGAAAGACCGGCTGACCGAAGAAGGAGATTGTGGATCGGAGGCGATGGGGGAGACTGCCGTCCCCTGGTCAGCGGAGGTGAAGAAGAAGCTGTTGGGTCGTTGATGACGGGCAGATCTGCGACCGACCGGTTGAAAGAGATGACCGGTCTTGGCTGGTCTGCGGCCGTTGCTATTGAGGAAACCGGAGGTGAAGGAGAAGCTGCTGGAGACCGTTCAGTTGAAGGAGAGAAGGCTGTGGGAGAAGGGAAAGGAGTGCCGGCTGGAATGGGACAGCGGCTGTGCAAGGGGGAAGAAAATTGATGAAGAAGAAGATGAAGCTGTGGGTCTCTTCGGGTTGGGGTCTTTTGGCCGAAGGAGATGATGAAGAAGAGGGGTTGAAATGGCTGAAGGGTGAAGATGATCGGGAGGAAAAGTTGTGGTCGGTTGGTGGGGAGATTTGTCGTGACCGGCTGAAGAGAAAAACCCAAAAATCCAACAAAGGACAGGGGGGCGGCGGCTGCCCTTTGAGAAGAAGAAGAACAAGTTTTGTAGGGTTAGGTTTTTTAGGGTTTGTTCTTCCTTCTTTTTTTTGTCAAAAATGCCCCCCCTTGTTCTGAGTTGTAGGCTGCTATTTATAGGCAGAGTATTTTTTCGGGCTTCAAAATTGATCCCTCAAGTTTTGTGTTTGGCCCTGATTTCAATTGATTCACTTGGTAAAAATTAAATTGGGTCTTTTAAAATTCCGATTTTTCAATTAAGTCCAAATTAAAATCCCAAACTTAATTTTCACCAATTAAGTCCTCCAATTAATTTGACCCGCTTAAAGTATAATTAAGTCCTTGCACTTAATTAAATCCTTCAATTGGACCCAAATTAATTCTTAAACATAATTAAAATTCAATTTGGCCCATGATTAAATCAAATTGGCCTATTAAAAATTTAATTATGTCATTAGACTTAATTTTTATGCAAATTCGTCCAATACTCATTTAATTTGACCTTTGAATTTGCATTTTTCTATTTTTGGGCATAACAGCATACAATTGGGCCTTGAAATTCTTTCGAAAATTGCAGCTTGATTTTCGCCTATTTTTGCAGCCTTTCTTGGTCAGCTTTCTCTGCATTGCCAACCTTTATTTTATTTTTTTGATTTTATTTTATTTTATTGATTTTATTTTTATTTTTTTGGGAAAAAAAATGAATTTTGGGGAATCACCCAAAATTGGGTGATGACACGCTACATTAGGTTAAGCCTTTTATTTTACACAAAATATTATTTTATTATTATTTTTTATGAGTAGAATAATTTAGACAAAAAAAACCAAAAAGCTAATGCGATTTCAAATGGGAACAAAGGAAATAAAAAGTATACTGTTTCCATTTAGGCACATGTAAAAACCTATGCCATCCCTTGCAAGAAGAGAAAAAATTGCGAGATTAAGGCCATGATTTTTGGGTAATAAGAACTTAATTAAAAGATGAATATGGATTTTGCCTTATATTTTCAAATACCCAATAATAAATCTCCACATGCATTCTATATCCAAACTTCCTATAAATACCACCTTCAGCAGCTTCAGATTCCCATCTCTCCATTTCAACTACTCATCACTTGCATCAATTCAAATAATATCCGATACCAAAAATATCTATGGCAGGCCTTCCACTTCCACTGATCCCCCATCCTATTACCCTTTTCTTCATCATTTTCTTTGCGTTCTCACCTTTAGCAAAGGCAGCACAATATAGTGTGTTAAGCTATGGTGCCAAACCTGATGGAAAAACTGACTCAACCAAGGCCTTTGCTGCTGCTTGGGCACAGGCATGTGCCTCAGCACAACCAGCCACAATTTCTGTTCCTAAAGGGAGTTTCTCTTTAGGTCAAGTGAGGTTTCAGGGTCCCTGCAAGAACCGTGCTATCTTGGTACGTATAGATGGCACCCTAGTCGCACCATCAGATTATAAGGTCATTGGTAACGCTAAAAATTGGCTAATCTTTGAGCATGTTAAAGGGGTTACTGTATCTGGAGGGACTCTTGATGGCCAGGGTGCTGGACTGTGGTCTTGCAAGAATTCCGGCAAGGGTTGCCCCAGAGGCGCAACGGTATGATAATAAAGCACATGCATGCATGGCATATATAATCATCTTACAATATTTTGGTCAGTGGACTAAAGATAGATATTATATTTTCAAGGTCTTAATTTTTCTTGTTAATTTATTTACTGTGCAGTCACTTGAGTTTTCCAATTCAAACAATATTGCAATTACCGGATTGGCATCATTAAATAGCCAGTTGTTTCACATTGTCATCAATGGTTGCCAAAACGTCAAAGTGCAAGGAGTCAGAGTCTCTGCCGCCGGAAACAGCCCTAACACTGATGGTATTCACGTTCAATCATCAACCGGTGTCACCATATTGAATTCTAGGATTGGAACAGGTGACGACTGTGTATCGATTGGCCCCGGTACCTCAAGTTTGTGGATTGAAAATGTGGCATGTGGACCTGGCCATGGAATCAGGTAAATAAGAAATTATAACATCAACTATAAGTTTTATCAATTATCATCTGCTCCTAATGTTTAATGTGTTGCTAATTATGGGAACTGAAATGATGTGTATATGGTTGATGCAGCATTGGAAGTTTAGGCAAAGAATCCCAAGAGGCTGGTGTGCAAAATGTTACAGTCAAGACCGCTACATTTACCGGTACAGAAAATGGACTGAGAATTAAATCATGGGGAAGGCCTAGCAATGGTTTTGCTAGAGATATTCTTTTCCAACACGCAGTCATGAGTAATGTCCAAAATCCCATTGTAATAGACCAAAACTATTGCCCCGGCGAGAAGAATTGCCCTGGCCAGGTACACGTCAAATCTATTGTCTATACCGTTCTTTTCATTTTGAAAGCTAACATCCAAAACATACATAAATCTTGCTGTATTTTTGTCTATACCGTTCTTTTCATTTTGAAAGCTAACATCCAAAACATACATAAATCTTGCTGTATTTTGCTGTACATTAAACAGGTTTCTGGTGTGAAAATAAGTGATGTGTGTAGCAAATTGTCAACATTTTTCTCAACCACTCTCAACCACCCTCTCCACCATCAACCACCCTATCCTTTGCAGCCATTATATTTATGTTTTCTCTTCTCCTGTAAACATGTGTGAAAGACTGAAGACAGAAGACAGAAGAGAGAAACGAGAGAGAAGAGAGAGTGCAGTGTGTGTGCAGAGGAAGAAGAGAGAGTGCAACTGTGAGAGAGAGTGCAAGTGCAGATTAGAGAGAAATACTGAGTGTAAGAGTGAAACACTGGGTTTGAGGGATTGTACTGGGTTGAGTTGAGTGTATGTATCATTCCTCCATTAATATACAATCCGCTGCCTCTCCGTGGACGTACCCGGTTTTGGGGAACCACGTAAAATCTGCTTGTTTGTGTTTTATTTGTGTTTGCTTTCGGTCCAGTATGCACAACAAATTGGTATCAGAGCATTAGGGAAGCTTAAACACGAAATAAACGTTTTTCGGCTCTCGTTTAAAGTTGCAGAATTTTCAAAGTTCTCGAGATCTTGCTTTTGACCAGTTGCGGAGATTCCTCTCGTCGATACGAGTCCGGCGATATAAAGATCATCGAAATCGGAGTTGAAACGAGCCTGTAGAGCTCGCCGAAGTTTCGCTGGAAATCTGCCGGAAAAACCAGTCGTGCTTCGGAATTCTCGCCTGAGAAGACAGCCACGTCATCCGACACGTAGGCGCTCGAGTCATCATCCACGTCAGCAACAGAGGGTCCACATCGCCTGTCATCGGCCACGTCATCCAATAGTGACAGAATATTCTCTTGACAGAATAAGAATATTCCGTTAACAGTAAGAGAATATTCCGTGACAGAATATTCTTTATCGAGACAGAATATTCCTTCCCTGAGTCAACTCGGTCGGATTGGTTTTTTGGCCAACTCGGTGATTTTTTGACCCGTTTTTGGCCGAGTCAAGCTTGTTCCTAGCATTTTCAACCATTCCGGACGCAACCGTGGTGTCTGTTTTGTGAAACAGCACACTGAAGTTACTGTTTTGGCTCTTTTGAGCATAAAAGTGTGTGTTTTAACAAGTTCGGGAGTCCATTTGTAATCCAAAGACGTCTTAATGGCTGATATTCCAGAAGAAAAATCAGCGGGAAATGCTAGTATACCTCCACAATACATCCCGTATCGAATACCAAATTTGAGGTGGAGAAGTTTGATGGGAAAGGTAATTTTGGCATGTGGAAATGTGAAGTAATGGATATGCTTGTCCAAATGAATTTGGATTTCACTCTAGACGATAAACCGGAGGATCTGGATGATAAAAGCGGGAAAGGATAAATCGGCTAGCTTGCGGTTCCATCCGACTTTGTCTTGTAAAGGATCGAAGTACGCCTTTTCGAACAAAACTCGCAAAGGAATTATGGCAAGCACTGGAGGATAAGTTTATGAAGAAGAGTATAGAGAATCGTCTCTACTTGAAGAAAAGAATCTTCCGTTTTCAGCACAAGAAAGGTACTTCTATGAATGAGCATCTAAATGATTTCAATAAAATGATAGCTGATTTGAAGAATTTAGATGTGGAAATTGATGATGAAGATAAAGCTCTGCTATTATTGAATTCACTGCCTGACACATATGAACATCTCGTCACCACTTTACTGTATGGTAAAGAAAAGATTAAATTCATTGATGTGTCCAATGCTTTGGTGAACAATGAGTATCGGAAGAAGGACCAAATTGTTCACAAGGAGTCAACGTCGAAGCATTGACCGTTAGAGGCGAACAAACCCCGGAAGATTTCGAGGGCGAGGAGATCTCGCTCAAAATCCGAGAGGAGAATCATCAAACAGACGATATCTTGCAAAAGATGAGTGTGCCTTTTGTCACAAAAAAGGGCACTGGAAGAAAGATTGTCCAATCAAGGGCAACAAGGAAAAAGATGAACCAACTGTGAACGTTGCACGAGATGAGGATGAACGAGACTCTGCATTCATGGTCTCATCACCCGAAAACCATTCTGGTGAATGGGTTCTTGATTCTGCATGTTCCTATCACATGTGCCCTAACAAACACTTATTCTCGAGACTCGAGGAGTTCGATGGAGGAGTTGTGTTGATGGGTAATGATGATGTGAGTGAGATCAAAGGGATTGGGACTATCCATCTGAAGATGCATAATGGGGTAGTCAAGACACTAACAGATGTACGGTATGTACCGACTTGAAGAAAAATCTCTTCTCACTTGGAGTCCTAGAATCCAGTGGTTATAAGATTATCATGCATGGTGGAGTCCTGAAAGCAATCCGTGGTGCATTAGTTGTCTTAAGAGGCACAAGGATAGGAAACTTATATTTCCTGGATGGATCTACAAGATTCTTGGTACAACAATTGTTTCCAAAAGTATAGAAGATGATGAAGCGAGATAATTCCAAACTTTGGCACATGCGCTTAGGGGCATACTTGGTGAAAAGGCTTTGCAAGGATTAGTCAAGCAAGGTCTATTAAAAGGCGCCAAGACTCGGGAAGCATGGGTTCTGTGGAGCATTGTGTTCTTGGAAAACAGACAAGGGTCAAGTTTGGCACTGCAAAGTACACAACACAAAAGGGATCCTAGATTATGTTCACACAGACGTATGGGGACCTTCAAAGAATGAATCTCTTGGAGGTAATCGTTGGTTTGTTACTTTTATTGATGATTTCTCAAGACGAGTATGGGTGTACATGATGAAACACAAGGATGAGGTCCTTGATATCTTTCTCGAAATGGAAGAAAATGATGGAGACTCAAACTGGAAGGAGGGTTAAGACTCTTCGGTCGGATAATGGTGGTGAGTACACTTCGGATCCTTTCTTTGAAGTTTGTCGAATGAAGGGATCAAGCGGCATTTTACCGTTCGCAAAACACCACAACAGAATGGAGTAGCAAAACGCATGAACCGCACATTGGTGGAGAAAGTCCGATGTATGCTATCGCATTCGGGACTAAGCAAAGTGTTCTGAGGCGAGGCATTAAACTATGCTCGTCATATTGTTAGCCGAGCTACCTTCGGCAAAGATTAAATGGAAGAACCCCCCTTAGAGGTATGGTCAGGCTCTCCTGCAAATGATTATGACTCTATGCGTATATTTGGTTGCTCAGCATATTATCATGTTACTGAGTCCAAGTTAGATCCTAGAGCCAAGAAAGCTATATTTTTGGGCTTTAGTGGAGGAGTAAAGGCTACGGACTTCGGTGTTCCGAATCAAAGAAAGTGATCTTGAGTAGAGATGTCACTTTTGATGAGTCCGGCATGTTACGGCAAAAGAGAAATCACGGGAGAAGGAAAAACAAGCCTCGGTGATGCACAACAGGTAGAGTTGGAGACTTCGAGTCATCCCTATAAAGACTGTTCGTGACAATCCCTACGAAGGAGATTCGGATGAAAGTTCGGATGAAGAGGGTGCAACAACTCCAACAACCACACAACAAGAATCCATTGCAACGAGTAAACCAAAAAGGGTCATCAAGAAACCCTGCTCGGTATTGTAACATGGTGGCTTATGCACTTCCGGTGATTGATGATGGAATCCCCTACACCTACAAAGAAGCAAGACAGAGTGTAGAAAGTGCAAAATGGAAAGAGGCAATGGATGAAGAGATGAAATCTCTCCACAAGAATCAGACTTGGGATTTGATACAACTCCCTAAGGGAAAGAAGACAATTGGTTACAAGTGGGTATATGCTAAGAAGGAAGGTAATCCTGGAAAAGACAACATCCGATTCAAAGCAAGATTGGTAGCAAAAGGCTATGCTCGAAGGAGGGGATAGATTATAATGAGGTATTCTCTCTAGTTGTTAAGCATTCATCAATCCGTATTCGGTAGCCTTGGTTGCACAGTTTGATTTGGAGTTAGCCCAACTTGATGTGAAAACTGCCTTCCTACATGGAGATTTGGAAGAGGAAATTTACATGTCTCAGCCCGGATGGTTTCAAAGTCACTGGGAAAGAGAATTGGGCTTGTAAACCGAAGAAGTCATTATATGGATTGAAACAATCTCCTCGCCGGTGGTATAAGCGATTTGATAAGTTCATGGCGGAACATGGATACACACGGAGTCAGTTTGATCACTGTGTATATTTTCGCAAACTTCTTGATGGTTCTTTCATCTATTTGCTCTTATATGTGGATGATATGTTGATCGCATCGAAGAGCAAGGTGGAGATTGATAGGCCGAAAGCTCAACGAGAACCGAGTTTGAAATGAAGGACCTTGGAGAAGCTAAGAAGATTCTTGGCATGGAGATTCGAGAGACGAAGAAAAGGCACAACCCTGTTTGACACGGACCCAATACTTGAAGAAAATTCTACGAGAGATTTGGGGTAGATGGTAAGACTAAGCCTGTAAGCACACCTTTAGCTCCTCATTTTAAGCTAAGTGCTTCAATGTCTCCACACACGAGGAAGAGCGCAAACGAGATGGCTCAAATTCCGTATGCAAATGCGGTTGGTGCATTAATGTATGCAATGGTTTGTACAAGACCGAGATATTTCACATGCCTGTCGGTATGGTGAGCGGTATATGCATGATCCGGGAAAGGGTCACCGGGCGTGCGGTTAAGTGGATTCTACGGTACATTCATGGCAATAACCGATATTGGTTTGAAGTTTGAGAGGGATGATAGACTCGAGACAAAATTTAGTTGGTTATGTCGACTCGGACTATGCTTGGTGACTTAGACAAGCGTCGTTCCACAACAGGCTATGTGTTTACACTTGCTAAAGGGCCCGTAAGTTGGAGGTCAACGTTACAATCAACGTAGCTTTGTCAACAACCGAGGCAGAGTACATGGCGAAAGAATCTGAAGCTTTCAAGGAAGCTATTTGGTTACATGGGTTGATTGAAGATTTGGGAATTGTTCAAGAGCACGTGGATGTCCATTGTGATAATCAAAGTGCTATTTGTCTTGCAAAGAATCAGATTCATCATTCCCGCACCAAGCACATCGATGTTCGATTTCATTTTGTTCGAGAAATTGTGGATGAAGGGGATATTCTCGCTACGTAAGATTGGCACCGCAGATAATCCAGTCGACATGCTCACAAAATGTGTCTCGGGGATCAAGTTCCAACATTGTTTGGACTTGGTCAACATCTCTCGGTGTTGAGCACCTTCGGGGTGCAAGCGCCATACGGCGCGTTAGAGGCAAGCATTGATTGATCATGAGGATTGCATGGAAAAATCTTGCCAAGGTGGAGATTTGTAGCAAATTGTCAACATTTTTTCTCAACCACTCTCAACCACCCTCTCCACCATCAACCACCCTATCCTTTGCAGCCATTATATTTATGTTTTCTCTTCTCCCCGTAAACATGTGTGAAAGACGAAGACAGAAGACGGAAGAGAGAAACGAGAGAGAAGAGAGAGTGCGGTGTGTGTGCGAGGAAGAAGAGAGAGTGCAACTGTGAGAGAGAGTGCAAGTGCGGATTAGAGAGAAATACCGAGTGTAAGAGTGAAACACTCGGGTTTGAGGGATTGTACTTGGGTTGAGTTGAGTGTATGTATCATTCCTCCATTAATATACAATCTGCCGCCTCCGTGGACGTACCCGGTTTTGGGGAACCACGTAAAATCTGCTTGTTTGTGTTTTATTTGTGTTTGCTTTCGGTCCAGTATGCACAACAATGTGACCTACCAAGACATTCATGGATCATCAGCAACAGAAGTGGCGGTCAAATTTGATTGTAGCAAAAAATATCCATGCACTGGGATCAAATTAGAAGATGTAAAGCTCACTTACAAGAATCAGCCAGCTGAAGCATCATGCAGCAATGCTGGTGGAGTTGCTTCAGGACTTGTTCAGCCCACTAGCTGTCTATAAGAGCCTAATTAATGAGGGGCTATATATATAGTTGATCAAGCAAAAAAAAAAAAATTATTACGTAACACATGGGATATTTTCTCTCTGTCTTAGCTTAAAAAAAATGTAATACGTAGCTCATTAAGCGAGTTTATTGCTTGATCTTGTGGGAAGTCTCCGCCCGACGACGAATGGAATTATAGTACAAAGGAAGAAATTAATTTTCCGAACACCTAGTTCGTTTAATTTTTTTTTATACATTTGAGACTTCATATGAGCAATATATTTTCTCCTTTACAACGTTCAGTTCTTTTGAAGCTTGCATCAGAATTGTTGTTATTAATGGGCTTATGAAATAACATAAACAATAAAATTTTAAAATTAACCAGAAAGATAACAAAACTAATAAAATAACATTTTCTAAACCTAATTTGAAAGCTTTCTTGACCTCTTTAAGTTATAAAAAACATACTCATTATAATGTTGGTGGGAAAAACCACTGGTGGTGGCTTTGAAATACTCAGAGAGGATAAAACACTCTGTTTTATTTCAACAACAAAAACTTTACAAAATAAATAAAAGCTTAGTATACGCCCTCTCTCTTTCTCTAGTATTTCATTAAAAGTAAAAAAAAAATCTTAATTGACGGCTTAAAAAGGTTGCTAACGGTTTGTGAAGGCAATTGACAGCTGGCGGCTGGCGACTGGTTGCAGACAGTGGATGCAAATGATAATTATGAACTTCTAGATTGAGTTTAATGCAACCTATAATCCTCTGCTGTAGAACAATTTAGAAAATATTGAGCTTTTGATTTAACAATTATATAAAAAGTTGTGAATATTTTTATCAAATAAATCATTTGGCGTGAGCAAGCCACTTATTGAACTTTGACTTCTATCAACATTAACCAATACAATAATTTATATCTGCAATCTTGTGCCGGCAATTGACTTTTCAACAAGATCTGGCTAGTGATCATAGTGTTGGTGGTGAGGAAGTGATCAGCAACAAACAAGTGATCCTGAGGGACTATGTGAGTGGTTTTCGAAGAGAATCAAACCTGTACCTGACGACAAGTAATATCAAACTCAAAGTGCCAGAAGAAGAGACTGGTAAAGATGCTGTGCTGGTTAAGTATCTCTACTTGTCTTGTGATCCTTTCATGCGTGGACGCATGCAGAGAGATCTGCCACCCGGTAAACCTGAACTATCTTCCTACTCCCTTGGCTCTGTATGTTCTCAATCTCCCTCTTTCATTGTTGAAGTGTTATAATTTATATTACGATTATTTATGGTAATTTTATTGGTAGTTACTGTGAATTTACTTACTCTTGTTGGAGACATTGAGCAGCCAATTGTTGGATATGGAGTGGCTAGAGTTGTTGATTCCAGGCACTCTGACTTCAAGAAAGGCGATTTGGTATGGGGAAGGACAATAGGCTGGGAAGAATACAGTCCAATAACAACACCTGAATACCTCTTCAAAATCAACCATACTGATGATATACCCCTTTCCTACTACACTGGAATTCTTGGTATGTATGCTCTTGGCCCATATGATTTTCTTATGTGAAGTTGTTTTGTTATGACTGTAATGAGCCATATTCTTGAATTTGTGCTTTTGATCTTACAGGAATGCCTGGCATCACTGCTTATTTTGGCTTCTTTGACATTGGTTCTCCCAAGGAAGGAGACCGTGTCTACGTTTCATCAGCATCAGGCGCAGTTGGTCAGCTTGTTGGGCAATTTGCAAAGCTGATAGGTTGTTATGTTGTTGGAAGTGCTGGAAGTAAAGAAAAGGTTGAACTATTGAAGACCAAGTTTGGATTTGATGATGCTTTCAATTATAAAGAGGAGCATGACTTGGATGCAGCCTTGAAAAGGTTAGTGTATGAAGTCTGCATAAGAGACAATCTGAAATAGCACTCCCACGCCTTACAGAACCTCTAGAAGTTCTGCAGCTTAATTAATCTGTGATTACGTGCTTTACTTTTTTGTTTTTGAATGTTACTCTTGTGGGGATTGGCTCAAGTGGAAAAAGGAATGATTGTTTCCTTTGCCAGGTACTTCCCTGAAGGCATCGACATTTACTTTGAGAATGTTGGAGGAAAAATGCTTGATGCTGTCCTTCTAAACATGAGACACCATGGCCGTATTGCTTTGTGTGGAATGATCTCTCAATACAATCTCGAGCAGCCTGAAAGTGTGCATAACTTAATCGCTGTACTCTTTAAGCAGATCCGGATGGAAGGGTTTTCGGTTGCCGAGTACTATGACCAATACTCCAAGTTCTTGGATTTTGTTCTGCCTTATATTAAAGAAGGGAAGATTGTTTATGTGGAAGACATAACTGAAGGACTCGAGAGTGGCCCTGCTGCATTGATAGGCCTATTCAGCGGCCGAAATGTAGGCAAGCAAGTAGTGAATGTTGCTCAGGAGTGATCAGTCTCCCTTTACATGTCTTCTTTCCAATGCCATTGCTTGTCTTACATGCTTCATGTGGTACTGTGTCAATACTAGCAAGTAGAGAAGGTTTCATATTGAAGGATTGCCTATTTAATTTTATTTTGGATATTTTTCATTAATTGTTCAGGATTATTTTAAGACATATGAGCTGCCTTAATTCGCTCATCTCGAAAGCTTTGTTGTGCTTGTAGTATATTTGCTAATAGTTATCATCAATAGGATTGCATCCATCCATATCACTGTGGTTGTTCTGGGGTTATAACCCCAGGGAGGCAGGGATGATGCTATTACCTAGACAGAAAGAAGTTTGCTTGAGTAGTTGGTGAACATTATTAGTGGTGGTTACTAGTCAGCTCTTTCAATTTGTCATAGTTGCGGGTGTAGAACCCATATTTCAATTTGTCAACCCCATGTTTTTCAATTTGTCAGAGTATATTTCTACTCTGCGCACTTCTTTTATTCGGTCCTCCCTGTCAACCTCCTCCAATAGCAAATTGCCAGCATCGGTGGCTGTTACGCCATTGTCTAATAAAAAAAGTCTTCTTTGACAAGTGGGATTCTCGCCTGCTAGAAGTTGAAAAAATAATATTTGTCTTCGCAGACGGCAGCACTTTTGGATAAAATCCAAATGGGGTGGCAAATAATTCTTTTTTATTCCATTTGTGGAAATAAATCATTCCATTTGTGGAAATAAATCCAAATGGGGTGGCAAATAATTCTTTTTTATTCCATTTGTGGAAATTGGTGTGAAGGCAGATAATTTGTCTGTGAGATTTAAAATCAAAACCAATTGTTATCCTTCGTGTGACCGGATTACCCCTGCACTCCACCTCCAGACCGCGCTTTTTTAAGCGCAGGCTGTCTCTCTCTCACTTTAGAATTTAGAAACGGAGAAACAAAGAAAAAAAAAAAAACCAAAAGATTGGATTTATAGCTTCTAGATACGGTAGACTTTTCCCCAAGGAGATGTGGGGCACGTCTGGTAATTTAAGAAGCCTATCAAGCCCAATTGCACTGGGCTTACAACCCTTCCAGTTGCTGTCGTGAGAGGGAAATAGAGTATTGAAAGAAAGAATTTGTATTTTAAGAATGTTTTACATCCAAAGTGTTTGAATTGAAGCGAGTTGGGGCTACCTCCGTTTTGGATCCATGCTAGAGGAAAGTCTCGTCGTAAGGCATTCACCATTCTTTTTTTTATGGTATTTGGCTAGCTAGAAGAAACAAATTGATTTTTGAAGATACGATATATACTGGATTGAAATACAATTTTTGAGTTGATTCTTCATCATCTTGCTCCACAGTTAAAGACAATTGATGGCAATTTTACCATGTGGTGCTCTCAATGCATTGGTTTTTTTTTACATTCCATTTAATTTTATTAAATAATACACAAGTTGCACGCAATTGCTTATAGAAATAAAAAAAAATACATGGAAAAATAAATATAAAGGCATTAAAAAAACCAATCTCTATTCATGAAAACTATTAAGCCACCACAGCTGTGAAAAGGAACATGCATGGGAATAAGGAGAAATTAAAATGGTTAGTGAAGGCCGCACATATGCTCATTGGCTATTGATTGGTTCGGTCCCAACTTCCAACCCATAGACTTACAACCCAACTTCCATATGCAATATGTAAAGTTGTACTAGAAAACAGAAACCAATGGATTTTCAATATTCAAAAGAAGTTTGAGTAAATTATTATCTATTTCCTTATGTTTGGCCTCTTGTTAGTGTTTTCAAGCATATTTGGGACAAAAGAAAAAAACAACAACAATTTTTTTATATATATATAATAATCGAGAATATTATAAATAAAGCGTCCCCATTAAAAAAATGAGGGTTACAAGATAAGGGAGATTACATGGGGGAATTTGAAATAATAAACTAAGCAAGGCAACGATTGCAGTAACTAATTAGTTCAGTTCATGATACATTTATGATTTTTAAAAATATCGGAGCTTGTGTAGCTGAAGTTTTTGATTGAGGACTTCAACCAAAAAGCCAACCGATAAAAGGTGAGATAAAAAATCACATCCTAGTCTGGAGTTTTGAACTCAAAGATTAGATGGTTGCGCGCTATCCATATTGACTAGTACAATCCTTTACAGAGAAGGGTAATGGCCTGACACTGAAATTTTCCTTTTACCAGGCCGGACCATTCCTGAAGGTTATGATTTAGGTCTTTTGGCAGACAGCCTAAACACCCCAACCAACTGAAGAGTCTACCCAAGAGAGACCATGATGTAGGACAAAGATGGAAAAGATGATGTATAGTCTCAATCTCCTTGCAACAGAAAGGGCAAAAAGCTTCCTCATAATTGATGATCCTCCTCTCAGCTAAGAAGCTTTTTTTACTACTACTGCCAATTAAAAGAAATCACATGAACACATCTACTTTTGGAGGCGTAAACCCTTTCCAAAGTAGAGTAGAGGAGTGATTATTTTTTGAAACAGTAAGACTATTAAAAGATGACATCCTGAGAAAACTGAGTAAATGCCGAGTTGTGGAATTTCTATATCTTACTGCCTTCACCATCAGAGAAGACTAAACCACGTTCCATTTATGTTATCAAGCTCTCTTGTATGCAAAGCTCACGAGACTGAAGGGGTCTTCTCCAAGATAAATTGAGCGAGGTATTAGTTGGGCTATGAACTTCTGCAAGGCTTAATGATTGCTGCAGGGAGAGGTTATAAAGCCTAGGAAACTTGAATTGGAGAGGGGCTGTGAAGCCTAGCCAAGAATCAGTCCAGAACCTGATGTTTCTCTCGTCGCCCACCTTGAACCCGATATTGGTTTAGAGAGGAGTGGCTATGCTGTGATTTAAGGAGTTGCTGATACAATGCGACGCCAAGTTGGAGATAAAAAACCTGTAAACACAGGAAGAACATTTGCAAAATGAGGCATATACTTTCATAGGATAAGTTCTTGCCAACCTCCCGCCATTCCTTTATCAAGGTTCCAAAGCCATTTAAATGACATAGCAAAATTTTTGTTGTGAAAAGATCTCAGCCCGAGACCTCCAAGGGGTTTACTCTTGATTACCTTGTGCCCAGTGACCTTACAAATACCATGTGAATTTGAGGTGCCTTTCCAAAGAGAATAGCAGTTGATGGAGGATATGGCTTTTGTAATGCCCTTCGGTATAGGAAAAACAGACATCTAGTATAGAAAATCAGTTTCCTCCAATGAGAGCCAAAACCCATATAGCCCACGGTAGTATCGATATGCTCCTATAAAATCGAGTCGAAGGCTTTATGAAAATCTACCTTCAGCAAAAACACGTGGTCTTTCTTGCTTTGAATACCATGGACAACCTCGTTTGCTATCATGAACCCATCTAGAATCGACGTCCGTAATGAAAGCAGACTAGTTTACACTGATCACATCTAATAGAACGCCGGAGCCTAGTGGACAAGAGTTTTGCCACTATTTTATATAACCCATGTATCAAATTAATTGGTCAAAATTGGGAGAATCTGCTCAGCCCCTTAGTCTTCAGGATCAAAGTCACAAAAGACGAGCTGATACCTTTGGGTAATTTACATACTTTGAAAAATTCTTTGACCATCACAGAGATGTCAGAGTTGATAAGGTTCCATAGCTTTTTATAGAAGGAGAAGGTAATCCCACATGGCTTGCTTCACTTCCTCCACTGAAGGCGGTCTTTCTAACCAAACTGATCTTGCTTCTGAAATTTTGAAGAACCCCGAGCCTCCCATTTCAATTCTTCTGCATTTTGGCTTGGCAAACAGAGTTGAGAGGTAGTTGACAACACCCTTTTGGATGCCATTTAAAGAGACTAAAATTATGCCATTCTACTCAATCTTATTGATGTGGTTGCGGTCATTCCTCAAACTTGCCGAAAGGTGGAAGAAACGGGTGTTCTTATCCCTCTTTTTGCACTAGTTTTGGCGGGATTTTTGCCTCCAAATATCCTCAACCTTCCTGCTAACCTCCCAAAGCTCAGAGTTCATATTCCCCAATGTACCTTTGATGTCTGAAGAAGTAGTTGACAATGATCAGACATCCCTCTAAGGTAGTGGTAGAGTGAAAAGAATGGAAACTGAAGATGGAATTCTAGAGATGTAAAAGCCTTGTCGATGCGACTCATGGAGCCCCCCCTAAACCAAGTGAAACAATGGCTTTGTAGTTTGAATTCAATCAGATCACAATCAGACAAGAAATTGCAGAGCAAAGTTGACCCTGAATGATTAAAGTAGCCGCTACTTCTCTCATGAGCATGAAGGGTTTCATTGAAGTCACCTATCACTACCATTGGTATTTCGAAGGCAAACTTCGGAGTGGTGATGTCTTCCCATGGCTTATCACAATCTTGCACAAAAGATGCAACGTATAAACCAACATGTTTGCCGTATAGGCTGATCCACTGCCCCCCAAATTCTATGGAATTGACCTCAAAGATAGAGATGTCCCACATCACTATGATCCCTCCTGATTTTCCTATAGATTCTAGAAAAGCCCATTTAATAGTTATAATATTCCACAGATTTTTGATGAAGGAATTGCAGCAGTTATCTTTTTTTTGTTTCTAATAGAAAACAAATATCAACATTACTATCGAACAACCTATTCCGGATGGAACATCGTTTGTTAGACATACCCAACCCATAACTGTTCAAAGCAAAAATATTCGTAAATAGAGCAAAAACCAAGACAGATCAAAACTTAGCAAGATGAGGACCTTATAGCTGATTGATTAATGTCCACTCGTCTACTTCTCTATTAATGTTCCCCTGAACTCCCTCTTCATACCCTATGAGATTCTAGATGTTTCAATGAAACAATATTAGTTAACAAGAGTTAATGGACAATGCTATATGATATTATGGAATGTGTTCTTTTATATAAAATATCATAATTATTTTATATAAAGTTATTTTATGTGGTATAGTCTATGTTGCCCCGATAGAGAGAGAGGAAGTCTCGCCACATTATGTTAGGCCTTTTATTTTACACAAAACACTATTTTTTTATTTAGGATTTCAAATAAAAAAGAACTAAGATGTAATTGCTTTCAAAACTCAAGAATAAAGAATAATTTAGACAAAAAAAAACCAAAAAGCTAATGAGTTCTCAAATAGGAAGTCTCTAGAAGGTGTAGCGTGGTGGCAAAGGGCTTGAGATCTGCACAGCAAGTCTCGAGTTCGAGTCAGGGTGTGCACCTCTTGTAAGAGCCTAGGACAGTCTGAGTTTTACTCACTCACCTATGCCTACAAAGTGCGCTTTCCCAGGATGGAGTTTCCTTAAATTCAAAAAAAAAAAAAGTTTTCAAATGGGAACAGAGGAAATAAAAAGTACACTGTTTCCATTGCATTAATTGTTAGGCACATGTAAAAACCTATGTCATCCTTTGTGTCCCATCAAAAACACGAAAAGTGAAAGAATTACGAGCAAGATTAGAAAACATTGTGAGATTAAGGCCATGATTTTTGGGTAATCAGAGCTTAATTAAAAGAAATACCCACTTTTCTTTCCGTTCTTTGCTCCACCTGTCACGTTCAATCCCACTTTTCAACAATTTCATTTGGCAAAAATTCTTTCATATATCCTAAATAATGTGTATTAATAACCAAAATAATGTGGAAAACTATCTACGTAATCAACTTTTCAAGGTTGAGGCACGAAGACATAGAATGAATTAACTTCCTAATCTATCTTAATTTTTTCCATTAACAGGGAGTTAGTTATTGTAAGGTTATGGTAATGTTGTTCGAATTAAATAATTTAAAATTTTGTAATGATGAATAAATTAATCGGTGTATATATATATAAACACTAATAATGAGATAATCTTTAATTTCTAATTTTTAATCTAATCACTTCTATGGTTAGATTAAAAATTTGATATGATAATTTCACTAATTACTACTACAGCATTAATTACCATTAAGTAATAATAATTAGTTTTTTAAATAGCATTTAATTTCTATCTCGAGGTAGAAAAAATATGTTTACCTGTTATTAATTTATACTTTAAATTGACATAAATTTATATTAAAACTATTCCAACAATAAATTTATTTTATATTTTAAATTTTTGTTTTTTTTTTAAATTTATTTATTTTATCATGAGAAATTAACTAATCAATATGAATGCATTAATAGCATCCGTTATTATTTTTTATTTTTTTTCATAAGAGATGAATATGGATTATGCCTTATATTTTCAAATACCCAATATTAAATGTCCACATTCTATATCCAAACTTCCTATAAATACCACCTTCAGCTGCTTCAGATTCCCATCTCTCCATTTCAACTACTCATCACTTGCATCAATTGAAATAATATCCGATACCAAAAATATCAATGGCAGGCCTTCCTCTTCCAATGATCCCCCATCATATTACCCTTTTCTTCATCATTTTCTTTTGCGTTCTCACCTTTAGCAAAGGCAGCACAAGATAGTGTGTTAAGTTATGGTGCCAAACCTGATGGAAAAACTGACTCAACCAAGGCCTTTGCTGCTGCTTGGGCACAGGCATGTGCCTCAGCACAACCAGCCACAATTTCTGTTCCTAAAGGGAGTTTCTCTTTAGGTCAAGTGAGGTTTCAGGGTCCTTGCAAGAACCGTGCTATCTTGGTACGTACGTATAGATGGCACCCTAGTCGCACCATCAGATTATAAGGTCATTGGCAACGCTAAAAATTGGCTAATGTTTGAGCATGTTAATGGGGTTACTGTATCTGGAGGGACTCTTGATGGCCAGGGTGCTGGACTGTGGTCTTGCAAGAATTCCGGCAAGGGTTGCCCCAGAGGCGCAACGGTATGATAATAAAGCACATGCATGCATGACATAATCATCTTGCAATATTTTGGTCAGTAGACTAAAGATAGATATATTTTCAAGGTCTTAATTTTTCTTGTTAATTTATTTACTGTGCAGTCACTTGAGTTTTCGAATTCAAACAATATTGCAATCACCGGATTGGCATCATTAAATAGCCAGTTGTTTCACATTGTCATCAATGGTTGCCAAAACGTCAAAGTGCAAGGAGTCAGAGTCTCTGCCGCCGGAAACAGCCCTAACACGGATGGTATTCACGTTCAATCATCAACCGGTGTCACCATATTGAATTCTAGGATTGGAACAGGTGACGACTGTGTATCGATTGGCCCCGGTACCTCAAGTTTGTGGATTGAAAATGTGGCATGTGGACCTGGCCATGGAATCAGGTAAATAAGAAATTATAACATCAACTATAAGTTTTATCAATTATCGTCTGCTCCTAATGTTTAATGTGTTGCTAATTATGGGAACTGAAATAATGTGTATATGGTTGATGTAGCATTGGAAGTTTGGGCAAAGAATCCCAAGAGGCTGGTGTGCAAAATGTTACAGTCAAGACCTCTACATTTACCGGTACGGAAAATGGACTGAGAATTAAGTCTTGGGGAAGGCCTAGCAATGGTTTTGCTAGAGATATTCTTTTCCAGCATGCAGTCATGAATAACGTCCAAAATCCCATTGTAATAGACCAAAACTATTGCCCCGGCGAGAAGAATTGCCCTGGCCAGGTACATGTCAAATCTATTGTCTATACCGTTCTTTTCATTTTGAAAGCTAACATCCAAAACATACATAAATCTTGCTGTCTTTTGCTGTACATTAAACAGGTTTCTGGTGTGAAAATAAGTGATGTGACCTACCAAGACATTCATGGATCATCAGCAACAGAAGTGGCGGTGAAATTTGATTGTAGCAAGAAATATCAATGCACTGGGATCAAATTAGAAGATGTAAAGCTCACTTACAAGAATCAGCCAGCTGAAGCATCATGCAGCAATGCTGGTGGAGTTGCTTCAGGACTTGTTCAGCCCACTAGCTGTCTATAAGAGCCTAATTAATGAGGGGCTATATATATAGTTGATCAAGCAAAAAATAAATAAATTATTACGTAACAGATATAGTATATATACATATACAAATGGGATATTTTCTCTCTGTCTTAGCTTAAAAACAATGTAATACGTCCTTAGCTCATGAAGCGAGTTTATTTGCTTGATCTTGTGGCACGTCTCAGCCCGACGACGATTGCAATTATAGTACAACGGAGGAAATTAATGCTGGTGGAGTTGCTTCGGTTAATGTTTTTTATACATTTGAGACTTAATATGAGTTAATTGTTTTTGTTAAATAAATTGTTTGGCGTGAGCCAGCTACTTGAACCTATCCATCTGGTAAAAATATTTACGTGCGGAGAAGAAATCAACATGAACCAATACAATATCTCTATTTGCGGAGAAGAAATCAAACAACGAAATTCCATGGAATGTTTAATTATTAACACTAAGAAAATTGCTTTCCATGGGACCTTTTGGTGCATAGATTATAACCGATTGGCCTTTTTTTTTTCTCCAATATTGTATTTTAGTGACTCTCTCCGTTTTTTTTTTTAATTTCAAAGACTAAAATATAAAATAAATAAAGTTTATAATTAAAACTTGAAACCCTCGATATACAAGAATCAACAATAAAAAAATAAGAACTTTAAGGAGCAAATTATAGTTTTTTCATGCTTCATAAATAGTAAATAAAAGGCCATTTTTTGTTTCAGCATTAAAATTGGACCCTATTATTTAAATTTTCTCAATTTCAACATTAAAAAATTAGAAAACCTATTCAGAACCTGTAATCCAGCTATTTAAGAGACAGACCCATATTCTAAAATTGAGGCCGTCCTTTTCAATTGACAGGCCCATATTCTAAAAGAAAATCAACAGTACTTCGAATAATATCTTGTGAGGCAACTGGTCAGCACTTGGACCATGATTAACACTACCATCAGCACTTCCATCATCAGCAAATCAACAGTACTTCGAATAATATCTGCAATCTTGTGCCGGCAATTGACTTTTCAACAAGATCTAGCTAATGCATGTCTATATAATGTTTTGCCTTTTGCAACCTTGTAGATCATCAGCAATATTTCAAATTAATCTAAGAACATTAGCATAAAGCATGGCTAGTGATCATAGTGTCGGTGGTGAGGAAGTGATCAGCAACAAACAAGTGATCCTCAAGGACTATGTGAGTGGTTTTCCAAGAGAATCAAACCTGTACCTGACGACAAGTAACATCAAACTCAAAGTGCCAGAAGAAGAGAGTGGTAAAGATGCTGTGCTGGTTAAGAATCTCTACTTGTCTTGTGATCCTTTCATGCGTGGACGCATGCAGAGAGATCTGCCACCCGGTGAACCTGAACAATCTTCCTACTCCCTTGGCTCTGTATTGTTCTCAATCTCCCTCTTTAATCCATTGTCGAATTGTTATAATTTATATTACAATTATATATTTATGGTAATTTTATTGCTAGTTACTGTGAATTTACTTACTCTTGTTGGAGACATTGAGCAGCCAATTGTTGGATATGGAGTGGCTAGAGTTGTTGATTCCAGGCACTCTGACTTCAAGAAAGGCGATTTGGTCTGGGGAAGGACAATCGGCTGGGAAGAATACAGTCTAATAACAACACCTGAATACCTCTTTAAAATCAACCATACTGATGATATACCCCTTTCCTACTACACTGGAATTCTTGGTATGTAAGCTCTTGGCCCATATGATTTTCTTATGTGAACGTGTTTTGTTATGACTGTAATGAGCCATATTCTTGAATTTGTGCTTTTGCTCTCACAGGAATGCCTGGCATCACTGCTTATTTTTGCTTCTTTGACATTGGTTCTCCCAAGGAAGGAGACCGTGTCTACGTTTCATCAGCATCAGGCGCAGTTGGTCAGCTTGTTGGGCAATTTGCAAAGCTGATAGGTTGTTATGTTGTTGGAAGTGCTGGAAGTAAAGAAAAGGTTGAACTATTGAAGACCAAGTTTGGATTTGATGATGCTTTCAATTATAAAGAGGAGCATGACTTGGATGCAGCCTTGAAAAGGTTAGTGTATGAAGTCGGCATAAGAGACAATCTGAAATAGCACTCTCAAGCCTTACAGAACCTCTAGACGTTCTGCAGCTTAATTAATCTGTGATTATGTGCATTACTTTTTTTGTTTTTGAATGTTAATCTTGTGGGGATTGGCTCAAGTGGAAAAAGGAATGATTGTTTCCTTTGCCAGGTACTTCCCTGAAGGCATCGACATTTACTTTGAGAATGTTGGAGGAAAAATGCTTGATGCTGTCCTTCTAAACATGAGACACCATGGCCGTATTGCTTTGTGTGGAATGATCTCTCAATACAATCTCGAGCAGCCTGAAAGTGTGCAGAACATAATCGCTGTACTCTATAAGCATATCCGGATGGAAGGGTTTTCGGTTGCCGAGTACTATGACCAATACTCCAAGTTCTTGGATTTTGTTCTGCCTTATATTAAAGAAGGGAAGATTGTTTATGTGGAAGACATAACTGAAGGACTCGAGAGTGGCCCTGCTGCATTGATAGGCCTATTCAGCGGCCGAAATGTAGGCAAGCAAGTAGTGAAGGTTGCTCAGGAGTGATCAGTCTCCCTGTACATGTTTTCTTGCCAATGCCATTGCTTGTCTTACATGCTTCATTAATATAAGGCAGAACAAAATCCAAGAACAGAAAATAAAATAAAATTGAGGTTTCAATTTAAAAAGCTTATAACTGAAGGGCTGCGTGTATGATTTAGCCCCATTTTCAGGAAAATGTATACTTTTATTTCTAATCAAATTTATATCATTCTCAATTTCCATATTTGCTTCCATTTATTTATTTTTCCCTAAAAAAACAATTTATCTTTCAATTACTGAGATTAATATTTGTGTTACACATGACATGACATGCCATGATTTTTCTAAGAATACACGTATCACTTGTTTAATTTCCCATATTGTTTCTCAACAAAACCAAAATCACATTAATTTCAACTTTTCTAAATCTAAACCTAAAACCCATTAAACCAATACTCCAGGCACAGTAAACAAACCCCAAATAAAAAGATTTGTTTCTTGAGTTGCCATTACCTAAAACCCGCCTTGAGTTCTTCAGCCCTATACCAGGAAAACTTTGAAATTTATATGGAAGGGTAGATTTGTTCTTTTGTTTAAATTTTAAAATTGTATTGATTCGGGAAGTAAATTGTAGATTTTAAATTATGAATGGAGTCAAGATCATAGAAGTGTCAAGGTATTTTTTTCAAAAAAAAAAAATAATTTCAAACAACGACCCGCATGACAAAAAAGAAGAGAAAAAGAAAAATAAATCGACATCATCCGACTAATTTGTTTTCCCACGCTTCGTGGAAATCGTAGTTTAGAGCCATCCATTTCAGGGCAGAAGATGTAGCTCATGAATAAATGCTCTCTTTGCTATGCTGTCCTGTATTCTACTCTGATGAACTCTCAAATCCAAATGGCTAATTTGTTTTTTATCTACCCTCCTTTTATGTTCTCCTTGTTAGCTACTGTCACTGTAACTACTGGTACCTGATAAATAAAAACATAAACTTCGAGGGAATATTTTTATTGGTAAATTGTCGACGGATTTTACCGACGGAAATATTTTCTTGGTATTTACCGAGAGAATTACAATGAAAAAAAATAATTAAAACAAAACAAAAAAATGATGACGTGCCATTTTTACCAACAGAATTTATTCCGTCGATAAATCCGTCTGTAATTCCGTTAGAAAAATCATTGGTAAACTGTCAATACTATTCATTATGTTAATTACAAAGAGAATCACCGATAGAACATTCAGTCAGTATTTTACAGAGAGCTCTGGAACTATTCACTCTAATTGCACTATTAATTACTGTTCTTTACAAACAAAATCACCGATGGATTGAAAAGTCGTCGGTGATATTTGGTGGTTTCTGAATTTTTTTATTAAATTCAAAATTTAAATTAAATATTATAGACAGAATCACCGAGGAAATGATTAAAAATATTAATATTTAATTATCCGTCGGTAAACGCCCCAATAAAAAGCCTAGAATCCCTAATTTCACAACAGTCACGTCTCCTTTCTTCTTCTTCTTCTTCTTCTTCTTCTTCTCTTCTCTCCCTCAACTCCTTCTCTTTTCCTCTATGTTCATGTATGTCTTATTCTCCTTTCTTATTTTTACTTCTTAGTTTTTTTTAATTAGTATACTTTACGAATTTTTTTTTTCTCTTCTTAGCTTCACTTGCAACTACATTATCTTCTTTTTTTGTGTTTTATTCAATATATTTGTTTTTTATTTTATTTTTAATTGTTTTTGTTCTTAATAATTGTATGAATGTTGTTGTAGGATTTTTTTTTTCATATGAGATCAATTTTTAGTTGATTTATTTATAGGATTTTTAAATTTTTTTTTCATATGAATTGTTTTAGTTTAATTTATTTTTTCATGTTATTTATTTGTTGTAAATTTTTTTGAGTTGATTTTCTTCTTTTTTCCAAGCATTTTGAGTATTCTAGAGTGTTGATTAATATTAATTTAATTATTTTATAGTTTTTTAAAAATATTTTTAAATAATTATCGATGGAATTACGTACGGTTTGTTTCTGAGGAAATTACCGAAGGAATGAAAAAAAATTTTTGCTCGCTTTTTCTGTCAGTAAATCCATCGGTAATAATATTTTTTTATTACCAATGGACTTACCAACGAACAAAAAATTACTAACGAAAGATTCATCAACGGAGACTTTCCGTCAGTGATCGGTAATTTTTTTACCAACGAAATGGTAGTGCAAATGTCGACGAAAAATTCCGTCAGTAAATCTAAAGATTTTGATAGTATACTGCCACTGATGTTTATTGCTTGAAATCTATTAAAGTTTCCTTGGAAGATCCTTACAATCACTTCTCTTCATGGGACTTCACCTATCAGACTGAAGGTCTCATCTCTATTGGGAATAAGATTAAAACATGTTTTGTAACCCTAAATTCTTCACATTTATTCAACTATTAAAGATTTCTTTACTAATCTAGACATTCAAATATCTTTTTATAATCAAAAATTCACCATTATCATCATATTTAATGTCACTAGTATCTTCAAGTGTTGATATGCTTTTACTTTCAAATTCATCAATAACTTACTCTACTTCTTTATCATCTTTCAAAATTATAATCCTTTTATTTGGACAATTTGATGCATTATGCCCAACTCATTTACGCCTAAAACTTAATCTCTCTCTTATGTTTCTATCAAACATTATTTCTTTTTCTTTTTCTATATTGTCGCAACTTGCTTTCTAACAACTTTATTTGTGCATTACCGTGTCTCTTGAAATTTAACTTTCAACCCCAAGAGAATCCCAAATATTCATCTAGTCTTGCATTATTTTTTTTCAATTGTTTTTCTATTTTGTAGCCATACACACAATATCTTCGATTTTTAAATAATATTGCAATTCAGTCACATTAGTAATATATCTATTTAAACCATTTAAAAATCAAGCCAGTGTGGCTTCCCTATCTTCAAAAACATTATTTTTAATTATAGTTATTTCTATTTTTTTAAAATACTTGTCAATATTTTTAGAACCCTGATATAAAGATTGCAATCTATTATATACTTGTGAACACATTGTTTTTTTTTTTAAAAAAAACTTTGAAATCACAATAAAAAAAGAATTAATGATTAAATATACTAAGTATTATTAAAATTTAATCTCAATTAACATTTAAGTTGACTGACGTGCAAATACTTCTATTAAAAAAAAAAAAACGAAGAAAAATAAGTCTAGACAAAGAAGTTATAAATCAGGACATAACTTTTTTGACTAATTTGTTTTCCCACACTTTCGTGGAAACTGTAGTCCTATAGGGCCATCCATTCTCTCTTGACGTACTGTCCCATCATGAACTTGGAATTTGATGCAGGAGACTTGGCTTTATGACTTGAAGAAATAGACTAACAAATCAATGCATCTTATCCTCAACGTGTTCAATGATCTCTTTTTATCTAACAAAATGCTGTAGAAAATTAAGAGCTTCTAGATTTTGTTAGCTTAAACTTTGAATGATCTCCTCTTGTTCTCTTTTTATCTAACAAAATGCTGTAGAAAATTAAGAGCTTCTAGACTTTGTTAGCTTAAACTTTGAATGATCTCCTCTTATTTGCTGCTGTTTGTTGTATATCTACAAAATGGCTGTGGGTGGTGCAAAACTTGCTCTTCTTTTGATTCATATACTCAGTGTTGCCGGCAATGGATACAGTTCCTTACAAGAGAACAACTACGGGAGTGATGATCATGAACATCGGAAAAAGTTGATATCTTCACTCAAAAGTGGGTTTTTAATAGGTTATGTCTTCTCTTCAGTTTCCATTTTAACTATTTTCATGGACTATTACACTAATAGAAAATCTAAAATACAAATAGAATTATAAATGAAATTTTTTTTTGAGTATTTTAGAATGATATTTGTTGTTACTCATTTTTAAGTTCCCACAAAAAAAATAAGAAAATACAATATATATATATATATATATATATATATATATATAATATTCAGAAGAAATCCAAAAAAATAATAAGAGCGAGAAAATGATGCTGGAATGCCGAAAAAATACCAAAATTGATTGAGGAGATTCAAAAATACAAAAGGTTGAAATTTGACAGTGAGAGCCTTGTTGATAAGAAAAATTCAATTTGAGGAAGAAAAGTTCAAAATCAGATGTTTATGAATTCAATTAAATGTTATCTAAGATTTAATTGAATTTATGTAGGGTTTGATTGCAAGAAAAATTGATTTTTAAGTCAATGTAGACTTTTATCGGAAGAAATTAAAGTTTTAGGTTCCAATTATAATTTTGAAGAGTTGATTTAGTCAAATCAGGGGTTAATTGCATAATTATTAAAGTTTGATGGTCAATTAGAGACTTAATTGAAACAAACCAAAACCAAGGACCAAACCGGAAAAGGCTTTAAAATCAAGGGATCCAATGACAATTTATCCAGGGCCTTGATTACAAAATTGCAAAAACATCCGAGGACCAAATCGAAAATATTCATTTGAATGTTGAAACGGTGTCGTTGCACTATTTATTGTCTCCTTCAAGAAACCGTTTTCAGCAGTAAAAGGCAGTGCAGGCGTTAGCAGTGGAGCCGTTCCAATCACGGGGCATCACGCCACCATGCACGCCAGCTGTTACTTTGTTGCCGGAAAACGTCTGCATCCTCTGGCTATAAAAGCAGAGGAAGGATCGTAGGAATGGGGAGGAGAAAAGAGGGAAAAAGGAAAGAGGAGAGGTGACAGTGAGGAGAAAGAAAAGGAGGAGGAGGAACGGGACAGCAAAGAAAAAACAGAGGAAAAAACAAGAGAAGAGGAAGCAGTGTTGGTGGAACAGCCCTTCCACACTGTCATCTTTGTCTGCAACGGCGAAGCCGCCACTGTGAACCAACGAGAGCAGAGCACCACCACGAAGCCAGTGCAGAGAGGCGAGAACGACAGAGGAAAGAAAAAAAACAGAAGGAGAGGGGAACGTAAGGGGGAGAGACAGAGAGGGAGGAGCAGGAGCAGGGGAAGGAAGAAAACAGAGGGGGGATGAGAGGAGAGCAGAACAAGGGGGGAACCACAGGAAAAAGAAAGACGAGACAGAGAGGGAAGGAAAGAGGATAGAATAGAAAAGGAGAGAGGGGAGTACAGAAGAGAAAAAAAAAAAAAAAACACACAGAAAGAAGCATTGCCAGCCATCGTCTTCGTCACCAAGCACCAGCTTCGCCTCCAGCTGCACCAGGGAACAGGGAACAGGGAACAGGGAAGAAGAAAACGAGAGAGACGGCAAACAGAAACAAAAAAAAAGAGGAAGAACCTGAAGGAAAAAAAAAACAAACGAAAAGGAGAAGATAGAGGTCCAAAGCATGTTGTTGCTTTCGTTGCTTCCAGGTAAACTTCTCGAACTTCGCAGATAATGCACAAATATTGTGCACTTGAAGATTGATCACACCGTGACTGTAGCAGGCGTGCGTGAATTGTTCACGCACGCTTGCGGGTAGAAACCAGCTGGGTCCAGCCCAGCCACATGGGCCGGCTGGGCCCAGCCTGAAAAAAAATTCCAAATAAATCTTTTCAATTTTTTTTTTGTGATTTTCTTGTATATTTTTTACTGTATTTTGATCAATATTGGATTGTATTTTTATACTGTAAAGATACAAATCCAGTATTAAAATACTCAGTTTTCGTCAAGATATTAAAAAAATGTTTTTATTTTCATGCATACGGCCAAGTTTCTCAAAAATAATATAAAAAATAAAAAACAAATCTCATATTGTATCTTCATACAACAAAGAAAAAATCAAAAAATATTTATCATACATTTTGGCTTTAATAACCAGTTTATTAAAGTCATGAGAACTAGGCTAATATTTCAAAAATTCCAAAAATAATTATTTTGTTTTCTTTTAGTATCTGGGGTACGACCTTATACGTAAGATCTATTTCGAATATTAAATTCTTTTGTTGACATTAAAACGGTTAGGTTTTACCCGATAAGATAAGGATCTCTTTACCGAAGAAAACTTTTCTTAAATCGTAGATGGACCAACAACTAGAAAAAAAAACAAGACCTTAGATTTTATCAGACAATAAAACAATGCAGCTTACCTTAGGTAGGGTGTATTTGGGGTGTTAATACCTTCTCTTTACGCAACCAGTCCCCGTACCCGATCTCTAAGACCAGTTATGGTTTCTAGTGATCAAAATATAAGGTGGCGACTCTCATTCCTGCTTTCCACAAATAAAAGACAAGAATTCCTTGTCTCCCCACATAGACATTAGATACCAAATATTGAAGGTGAATGTTTTCGCCGCAACGCCGCATACGTGCGACAATATTTACCAATTGAAGTTTTTCCATCGTTAACTTTATTAATATTTATCAATAAAAATATTTCATCTATACATATTAGGGAATTACAATTGGAATATAAAAAATTAAAAATACTAAATAGTACGATGATGTTTAAATTTTTGTGAATGATACTAATTTATAAATTAGGACTTGGTTTCTTGACTAATTTGTTTTCCCCGCACTTTCGTGGAAATTGTAGTAAAGGGCCATCCATTTCAATGTAGAAGAAGCAGCTCAAGATAAATGCTCTCCTTGGAGATATTAGAAACAAAAAGAGATTTCAATTCAAATTTCCTTTTAAGTAGGTATTTATGATTCTTATTTCTCATTTTTGGTCATTCCAACAATTCCATTGTAGTCTACTCTAATGAACTCTCAAATCCAAATGGCTAATTTATTTTGAATAATCTCCTCTTGTTCTCTTTTTATCTAACAAAATGCTGTAGAAAATTAAGACCTTCTAAACTTTGTTAGCTTAAACTTTGAATGATCTTTTGTTATTTGCTGCTGTTTGTTGTATATCTACAAAATGGTTGTGGGTGGTGCAAAACTTGCTTTTCTTTCGATTCATATCCTCAGTGTTGCCGGCAATGGATACAGTTCTTTACAAGAGAACAACTACGGGAGTGATGATCATGAACATCGGAAAAAGTTGATATCTTCACTCAAAAGTGGGTTTTTAATAGGTTATGTCTTCTCTTCGGTTTCCATTATAACTATTTTCATGTCCTATTGTGTGCCTTGGGCTCGTCTCAATAAGAGGAAAGGGAATGAGGTGATGATGAAGCTATGAAGATAGCAGAATTGAATGAAAGAGCTCTAGAGATTTAAGAAGAGAAATGAAGAAGGTAGAGAGAGCAATTGACAGTTGAAGGAAGAAGACAAATATATTCACTGTTTTTCATTAACTCATTTTACATTATTGAAGATGTATTTATAACAGAAGCTGCAGACGTAAACCAGCTTCTTTCTTCAATGTTTAATAGCTTTTCTAATCAGCTTTTCTAAGCGCACAAGTATTAACAACTTTAACTGTCTAACAGTATTTTAACTACTTCATCCTATATTCACTTGACATGTGGCATGATTCTGATAGTTGATATCTTCACATTCCTCCACAATCGTATGCATGGAGGAACCAAGCATAAGATTGGAGCAATGGTGACGAAACAATGGAAAAGAAAGACCCTTAGTGAGGATGTCGACAAAGCGATCTGCGGAGAGGAAACATGTTGAACAAGCAAGTCACCTTTGATAACATGTTTTCTAACAAAGTGATAATCAATCTGAAGATGCTTCATCCTGGAATGAAACACTAGATTGGAAGCAAGAGAAATAGCAGAGATATTATCACAATGAATTAAAGGAGGAATAAGCAATGGAATATGCATATCACGGAACAATTGACGAATCCATGTGAGCTTAGCAGCAGCAATAGCAAGAGCTCTATATTCAGCCTCAGCAGACGAGCATGAGACAGTATGTTGCTTCTTAGAAGCCCATGAAATAGGACTGGATCCTAAGTAGACAACAAAACCGAAAAGCGAACGATGATCATTGGGATCACCCCATTGCAATCAAGATCACCGTATGCTTGCAAATTAAGGGTGCAGATTGAAAGTGAATGCCATAATCAAGAGTACCCCTGAGATATCTCAAGATTTGTTTCACTGCAACAACATGAGATTCCATGGGATTATGCATGAATTGGCAAGCTTGATTGACAGAGAAGGCAATGTCAAGACGTGTGAAGGTTATATGTTGCATAGCTCCAACAATACTCCTATACTATTGTGGACGAGAATAAGGCTTACCATCATCCTTGAGCAGGTGATGATAGGGAAGACAAGGAGTGGCACATGACTTTGAATTTTTTAAATCAACCCGATCAAGCAATTCCTTGATATATTTAGATTGAGATACAAACAAGCCAGAGGAAGAATAAGAAACATGCAGTCCCAAAAAATATGTCAACGTGCCTAAATCCTTCATATCAAATTCCTGAGTTAAGGCATCAATAACTGATGTAAGGAGAGATGAATGACTGCCTATGAGAAGAATATCATCTACATAAAGAAGCAATATCATAGTGCCATGAGAGGAATGTTGGACAAATAAAGAAGGATTAGCAAGAGAAGCCTGAAATCCCAAGCTAGGTAGGAAACTTGTAAACCTGTCATTCCAAGCATGAGGAGCCTGTTTTAACCCATATAAGGACTTGCGGAGTCTGCAAACAAAGTCAGGATAAAGCTTGCTTGTAAAACCTTGTGGTTGACTCATATACACCTCCTCTTGAAGAATTCCATGCAGAAATGCATTTTTAACATCAATTTGCCTTAAAGGCCAATGGAACTGAGCTGCAAGGGCCAACACCAACCAAACAGTGGTGGGTTTCACTACAAAGACCGAATGTTTCATTATAATCAATGCCCTCTTCCTAACTAAAACCCTTGGCAACAAGGCGTGCCTTATGCCTAGCAATAGAGCCATCTGTATTTTTCTTGATACGATAAACCCATTTACAACCTACAAGATTCTTGGCATATGGGAGGGGAACCAAATCCCAAGTACCCTGGGCATGAAGAGCATCAATTTCTTCTTGCATAGCAGACTGCCATGCAGCAATTTTAGAGGCAATCTTGAATGAACTTGGTTCAACTGGAGAAAAGTCAATAGACTGAACAGTAGTAAAATAAGCCTTCTTTTTGGAGATACCACTCTTGGACCTGGTTGTCATGGGGTGAAGATTCATAGGGGACAGAGGCAAGACTACACAAAGTTTCTCAGGATGAAAATCAAGATCCTCAGGGGGAGAAAACTATGTAGCAGAATCCAAACCTGACAGAGTTGAAGAAATGATGGGTGAAGGCAATGTATCCAAAGAGGCAACAGGGCTTATGGTGGATGATGAAGTAAAGCACGCAGGTAAGACCGCATTGTGCAATAAAATAGAAGTTGGAACAAGAGGAGACGAATGAGAAGGAGAATAGGAAGCTGTAGGCACAAAAGTGTATGGAAATACAGATTCATCAAAGATGACATGACGAGTCACAAAGCACTTATTAGTAAGAAGAGTAAAACAGATATATCCCTTGTATTGACCTGCATATCCCAAAAAAATGCAGGTGGAAGTTTTAGGCTGAAGTTTGTGAGTATTGTAAGGCTTGAGTAGAGGAAAACATGCACAACCAAAGATCTTTAAATGAGTGAGGACAGGCATAGAACCATACAGTAAAAGATAAGGAGATTTGAGCTGAAGAATTGGACAAGGCATCCGGTTAATCAAATAGATGGAAGTAGCACAAGCATGAAACCAAAATTTAGAAAGTAGATAGGCAGTTTGTAATAAAGTGATTGTTGTTTCCAGAATGTGGCGATGCTTCCTCTCAGCAAGACCATTCTGTTCAGGGGTATATGAACAAGATATGTGATGGATAATGCCTTTAGTAAGGAGATACTTCTTGAAGGAATGATTGAGGTACTCACCACCACCATCACTCTGAAAAATACGTAGAATGGTAGAAAACTAAGTGACCAAGAAAGCATGAAACGAAACAAAGATGGAATAAACCTCTCCTTTATTTCTTATTGGAAAAATCCAAGTGAATCGAGTACATTCATCTATGAAGCTAACATAGTATCGAAAACCATCAATAGAAATAGTAGGAGAAGGATCCCACACATCACTATGAATGACTTCTAAAGGTGTTGCAGACTTGATTGTTGGATAAGGGAAAGAAAGTTTTGCAAATTTGCCTTCTAAACAAGCAAGTGCGAGATGGATTTGGAATGGTCCCAAGTAAAAGGAATCTTAGATTGATGTAAAAGGGGGTCAAGTGATTTTGTTAGAAGGATGGCCAAAACGCTTGTGCTAGAGACTTGTTTTTACTTGGTGACCAAGCTAGCATAATTGATTCTTTGAAAGGAAGAAGGACTGTGATAGTCAAGAGTGTGGGATGGATAAAGGGATAGGATATAAACCATCTCTACACAGTCCCTGGAGAAGAACCCTCCCTGTAAGCTTGTCCTGAATGCAAAAACCAAAGGCATCACAAATAAATCGACAATTGTTATCTTTACATAACCTATGAACTGATAGCAAGTGTTGTGATAACTTAGGCACATGCAGAACTTGTGGTTATTTGAATGAGCACTGTGGAACATCCAGAATAAAAAAACCAATATTAGAAATGCTCAAATCTGAACCATCTGCAGTAGCAATAGTATTTGATCTTGAGAAAGGAGTGGCTAGGTTGAGTTAAGCTAAATCAGAAGTCATATGAGTGGTTGCTCCAGTATCAGCAACCCAAAATTGCTTAGTAGAAGTAGAAGAAGGAAAATTTGCATGCATTGCACTGAGATTAGTGGAAGGTGGTCTGCCTTGATAGGAAAAATTGCCTCGTGATAGCACTTGGATAGCAGAATGGCCAAATTTCCAACAAATCTGACATTGGACTAAAGAGGTAGAAAAAGGTGATTGATTATGTTGTTGATAGCAATCAACAGCTACATGGCCTTTCTTGCTACAGATTTGACAGATGGGAATATCAATACCAGGACCAAGAATATCAGGACTAGAAGAAGGGACTTGATAAGGGCGTGGACCAGATTGATAATGGCCACCGTTTCTTCCATGTCCTTTAAAATAAGAGCCTCTATTGTTAGAGTGGCCACTGTTGGTAAACATGGCATTAGGACCATTAAAACCACCCGTGGAACTATGCAAACCTCGATGATGACCATTAAAACCCCCACTAAATCCAGATGAAAGGTGAGAAGATGGGAAGGTCTTCGAGTTTGAAGAGTATCCCTGAGATTGAAGATGAGAATGAGAAGGAGAAGATCCTTCATCAAGAACAAGAGCCTTGCCTTGAAATGTTTGATTTTGAGCCAACATTGCAGAAACAAAGGGAGATGCAGACTGAGTGTGCTCAAGAGTGGCTTCTTCAGCAAGTAATTGAGATTGAAAATCTTTAAGAGACAATGTATTATCTCTTCCTCTAATCATACATCTAAAAGTGTTGTAATCAGAAGGCAGGCCATTGAGAGCCAAGATCACAATGTCATCATCCTCAAAAGAAACTCCTGATGTAGAAAGATGATCTCTTGCATCTTTAATTTTTTGCAAATAATGAGAAACTGGTTCTGATCTCTTCTTAATATTCGAAGCTCACTTTTCATCCGAAAAATACGTGCTTTGGTGATCGTAGAGAATCGATCCTTCACTGAATCCACATATCATGAGCACTGACACATCCAATAACATAAGAAATTACAGTAGAGGAAAGAGTGGCAATGAGCAACTGCATTAATGCTCGATCATGCATTTTCCACACCTGATAGTCATCAGTTTCAGTTCCCTCAAGGTCAGAGTCTACATTAAATCGACTAGGACACTGCCTTGAACCATCAACAAAACCTAAAATACCATGACTTTCAAGAAGGATTTGCATCTGAAAGTGCCATGTGAGATAATTGGTATCATCAAGCTTAACTGTCACAATAGTAGCAACTGTAGAAAGTAAGGAAGTTATAGGAGATTGGACGATCTGGAGTTGAGAAGATGTCACCATTTTTGTTTTTGGAATGCAGAAACAGAGAAACAACTGGAAAGAGTTGTTCGTTGATGAGGGAAGAAACAGAGGCAGTGCAAGATGTGTGAAAGCAGAGGATTAGGAATACAACTCTGATACCATATGAAGATAGCATAATTGAATGAAAGAGTTCTAAAGATTTAAGAAGAGAAATGAAGAAGTAGAGAGAGCAGTTTACAGTTGAAGGAAGAAGATGAATATATTCACTGTTTTTCATTAACTCATTTTACATTATTGAAGATGTATTTATAACAGAAGCTTGAGACGTAAACCAGCTTCTTTCTTCAATGTTTAACATCTTTTCTAACTATTTCTAACTTCCTAACAATATTAACAACTTTAACTGTCTAACATTATTTTAACTACTTCATCCTGTAATCACTTGACATGTGGCATGATTCTGATCATTGATAGAAGCAACCAATGATGACATCTTTGATGGAAAGGTAAGAGAAGAAGAGAAAAAAAGCCAACATCCAGGTATCCCCATAAGATTTTCATTTCATCATCATATTTTTAGTTTCTTGCTAGCTTTTATTATTATTATGAAGACAATATATGTAGTTTCTTTTATTAAGGATAAATCAATATTCTTCAGTTGCCAAGACCATGGATCGTTGCAAACTTAATTGAATAGATTACAGACCAAAACATTAACTCATTACAGAAATAGCCAAAAAAAGAGAAATCGCTAGTTCATGTCTTTAATTAAAGTAGCACACAAGTGACACAAACAAAACAACACGATATTATATAAATAGCAAGCACATGAAACATAAAATTTTGTTGAATAAGGTTACCATACAAAAACTTTAATTTGAATTTTTATTACTCAATAATTTTTTCTAATCAAAACTCCATATTATATGTAAAACCCGGGAAAAATAATAAATAAATAAAAGTGAAAGAATTCATGCATATGATTAAATAAAAACAGAAATTCAGAAATTTTTGAATTTAAATTTCCGGGCGAAATAATTCGAGACATTATAATAAACCCGAGCTTGTTGAGGGTTAGATTTAATTGAAGAGAATAATGCACTTAAAGGAAAAAGGGGGTCTAAATGCAAATAAGGGAAAATATAGAGTATAAATACTCTCTCCTCACCAAGACAATCTGTAGGAACCATAAGGAGAGAAAATATGGAGTTTTATACCCATTCTCGAGAAATCAAGAGAGAAACACTAAAATTTCAAGAACCCATCCAAGATTAAGAGCTTAAAGATGGGATAAACACTTGAGCGCAAAGGATTGCTAAGAAATTGAACAAGAAGAAAAGAAAGGAGGGAGTTGAAAATCTTCAACTGGTTGAAGATCAAAATCTTAATTTGTACCAGGTAAGGTATTCTAAACATGATCTTAAAGAAATTCATTTTTAAATTCGATGAAGAATTGATGCCTTGATATTGGATCATAGGTTAGGGTTCTTAGACATAAATTGGGGAAAAAGTACTTATTGTTGAAATTACGTTAATTCATGTGTGTGGTATGTAGTTTATGAAAGTATTGTGTGAAGGGGAGGGGGAGACGAATCTGGACAGACTTGTCTCCTAACTTTTGATGAGATTTCGGGTAGGAGAATGAGGGGATTAGGATCGGGTTCCCCATAGAAATTGTAGATTTGAATGTTAGCTAACCAAGAAAACAGGTCTTGCTCAATTTGGAAATATAGAACTCCAGTTATGGGTTACCAACTGAGACTGAGTCATGACTTGATAGAAAGTTTAAAAGATTGGGTGTTAAAAATGAGTGTTAATTGGGTTTAAAAGATTTGCAAGCAAAATATAAGTTCTTTGTTAGAATTCTCATGGATTTGATAGAAAGTTAATACTTCATTCGTATTCATTTCATGAGCATACATATATTCTTTATCAACATAATGGTATGTTTATTTATGTAACGAGTCCACCAAACATTCGGGAAGATCATTAGTTTAGGACTCTACTTTGTGAAGATTATGTAAATATTTAACAAGTTTATGTAGTATACTTTTGTGCAAACCTTGATGTATTTATAAAGGTTTAGCTTAGCATGTAGTATTTTTAGTTATCCAGTAATTAACCATTTTGAAATATTTAAGAACACTTCTTATATTATAAATACTTTCTTTGCATGTTAGTATTCCTCTTTTCCTTTAAATTTATGATATGATGTGTTGGACTATGTTCATATTGAACTTACTTGTGGGATATATATATATATATATATATATATATATATATATATATATATATATATATATATTGTGTGGATTGTATGAAGTGTGGAATTATGAGGTTTGATATAAGGTCCAGAATTAAGGGCCCTTGTGATAATGGGTTGATTGAGTAAACTGATAGTAGTCGATAACTTGGGATATTCTAAATGCAAACGAAACTCTGCCGATTTTTAGAAAAAAAAAATTTACCCTCAAATAAAGAGGATATGTTGGAATCTTTTAACATTGATCGAGTCGTACATCGAGACTATTACAGTTGGTATCGAGCCCTGGTATAGGTTCGGGAAGAAATCAAAAGAGGTTGTTGATGTTCATTAAATTGTTGCGGATGGTACGTACCCGTCAAGAGATTAGAACAGATCTATCCTCTGCAGGGAGGGGGAATAGAAATATAGACTTTTCCAAGGGGCAAGAAGAGAGCCCTTTGGAAGATACTGCTTCACATGCACCGGTAGTATCGACTCAAGCAGGGCATGAAGAATTGTCGGGGCCTCAAATTAGACAAGCATCAAGGCAAACTGGGGATGTACGGCCGACCATGTCAGCTCCAGGGGAACGAGTAGAGGAGCCCCCTCAGACTACACCCGGGGCCATCTCTGTTTCTTATGTTGATCCGATGCTCTTGGCCCAACTAGTCAAAGCAGTAATGGAAGGTATGGCTAATGCTGCCACTCTTATGCCAGCACCCGCACCTGTACCCATCATACCAACCGTTTCAGAAGCAGTTACAGCTACTAATGACGTGGTACAACTAGTTTGTTTGGTGAAAAGTATGAGAGAAATGGGTTGTGAACCCTACTCAGGTGAACAGAATGTTGAAGTGGCGGGAAGGTGGATTAGAAAGGTGGAGAAAACCATGATTCAAATTAAGATACCACATGACCCGCGGGTAGATTGTGCTACTCAATTACTATCGAGACGGTGCTATGACTTGGTGGGAGACAGTTCAGTTGAGGAGGGCTACAGAAACCCTATCTTGGGTGACTTCAAGATAGAGTTTGAGAATCAATACTACTCCAAATATCATCGGAAGATGAAGGAACAGGAATTCCTAGCTTTGAGATAGGAGGGAATGTCAGTACTCGAGTATGAGAGACGATTTCATGACCTCTCACTATTCGCACCACATTATGTCCCATCGAACAACACATGATAGAAAAGTTAAGGGATGGCTTCGACAAGAATTGAAGCGGGGGTTGATTGCTTTGCAATTTAAGACAAGTAAGGGAACCGATTGAAGCAAAGACAGGGCCTTGGAGGCTTGTATGGAAGAAGGCCAACGAGTCATGGGGGTGCAAGAAAACGAAAGGATATGGAATTTTTAGGCAAGCCACCACTTCCAAAGAAAGGTAGAGGCGAACAATTCCTTCAATTCAAGAAGAAAGGGGGGACGTCAACTAGCTTCCGACAGGATATCGGTGGGAGGTCGGGAAGTGGTCAGACCTACTCCAGGGCTACAGCTGCAAGGGGGCATAATGATCAGAAGGAAATTGGCTACCCTCGATGTGCTCGGTGTGAACAAAGACACCCGGGGAGTTGTATGGTTTCTCCCGGACGATGCTATATATGTCGAGGAGAAGGTCATAAGTGGAAAACCCGTCGCACTTGGGAAGAGGATGTCATCACCGTGGTGTGAAGGGTCACTTTAAAAGGGAATGTCCCCGCTAAACACCGAATGCCTAATAGACATAGGCAAAGCAAAGTCGAGTCATCGCCAGCCTATCACAAGAAACAGACCGGAAGGTCGACTCAGTCAGAGCTAACTCAAATAGGGGACGACCTAGAGTGCAAAATGAAAGGGATCAAGAAAGGGTTTTCCGTATGACCTAGGAGGATGTTAGAGCAAAGATCAGATGTGGTGGCAGGTATGCTGCAAATAAATGACTATCAAATGCATGTTTTGTTTGATTCTGGTGCCACTCACTCCTTTATAGCAAATAAAAATGTTGTATTTGACAAATGTGGAAACAAAAAGGGTAGAAAAAGGATTTATTATTGGGACACCTTTGGGTGAAACTGTGGAAACAAATGTTGTATTTGAAGGGGTGGGAATTAACATTAATGGGTGTGAACTAAAAGCAGATTTAATACCCCTAGAATTAAGTGATTTTGATATAATTCTAGGTATGAATTGGTTGGGCAAAAATAAGGCTCGTCTAGACTGCTTTACAAAAACAAGAACCTTCCAAGGGGCTAAGGGTGAAACAATGGTCTTTAAGGGGGAGAGAACTTTTAACTTTCCAAATATGATCTCGGGTATGGTTGCGAGAAAACTACTAAAGAAAGGTTGTACAACATACCTTGCCTATGTGATAAATTCAGAAAAGGGTAAAATAGGACTGTCTGACATTCCAATTATGAGGGAATTTCCGGATGTATTTCCGGAAGAATTGCCAGGACTACCCCCAGAAAGAGAAGTTGAAGTCACCATAGATACATTTCCTAGGGTGTCTCCTATAGCCCAACCACCGTATAGAATGGCCCCAAAAGAATTGGATGAGTTGAAAATTCAATTGCAGGAGCTTTTAGACAAAGGGTTCATACGACCAAGCAACTCACCTTGGGGGGCACCTGTATTATTTGTGAAGAAGAAGGATGGAACGTTGAGGCTTTGCATAGATTACCGTCAGCTGAATAAAGTGACGGTAAAGAACAGATATCCACTTCCGCGGATAGATGATTTGTTCGATCAGTTGAAGGGTGCCAAAGTATTCTCGAAGATTGATTTAAGATCGGATACTACCAAATGCGAATCAAGGGGCAAGATGTTTTGAAAACCGCCTTCGAACTCGCTACGGACACTTTGAGTTCTTAGTGCTACCCTTTGGATTAACTAATGCTCCAAAGACTTTTTATGGATTTAATGAACCGAGTATTCCAACCATACCTTGATAAGTTTGTTGTCGTATTCATCGATGACATCTTGGTTTACTCCAAATCCTATGAGGAGCATGAACAACACCTGAGATAGACACTACAGACTCTGAGGAGCCGCCAGTTGTATGCCAAGTTGGATAAATGTGACTTCTGGTTAAAGGAAGTTACCTTTTTGGGGCATGTAGTGTCTTCAAAAGGCATTTTTGTGGACCCTCAGAAGGTGGAAGCAGTTTTGAGATGGGAAAGGCCTACTACAGTAACTAAAATTCGTAGTTTTCTCGGATTGGCAGGGTATTATAGAAGATTTATCGAAGGGTTTTCAACGATAGCAACTCCATTGACACGGCTCACCAGGAAGAACATAAGATGGGAGTGGTCAAAGGAGTGCGAGGAGAGCTTTCAAGAATTGAAGAGAAGGCTTACTACTGCCCCCGTACTAATCCTTCCATCCGGAACAGAAGGCTTTGTAGTCTACAGTGATGCCTCAAGAAAAGGACTGGGTTGTGTTCTAATGCAAGCATGGAAAAGTAGTTGCCTATGCATCGAGACAACCGAAGACTCATGAAGTCAACTATCCAGTTCACGACTTAGAATTGGCAACAGTAGTTTTCGCTTTACGAGTATGGAGGCACTACCTATACGGATCTCAGGTCCAAATTTTCACGGATCATAAGAGCCTTAAATATCTGATGTCGTAGAAGGAGTTGAATATGCGACAACGGAGATGGGTAGAATTAATTAAAGACTACGATTGTATTATAGATTATCATCCAGGAAAAGCAAATGTCGTCGCGGATGCTCTCAGTCGTAAAGACAAAGTGATTAGGAGTGGACCGACGACTTGGAATGAGGAAACCATGATGGAGCTAAAGAGATTGGGGGCAATATTAAGTGTGAGTCCGGAAGGATCCTTAATGGCTCAACTAAGGGTGAAGTCAGGATATCGAGAGCAAATATTAGAGGCACAACTACATGATGATGAAGTGTCAAAAGTGAGAATCAAACTGGAATCGGGGGTGAAACTCTTTTTCGAATGGGTGATGATGGAATAGTGATGTTGGGGCGACGTATGTATGTGCCCCGACAACAAAGCCCTTAAACAAAAGTTACTACAAGAAGCTCACGAGTCTAAGTTCACCGTACATCCAGGTAGTACTAAGATGTACCAGGATATGAAGCAGTACTACTGGTGGCCAAATATGAGAAAAGAAGTGGCTGGTTACGTGGCAAAGTGTAGTATTTGCCAACAAGTAAAAGTAGAACACCGAAAACCGGCAGGGCTGTTACAACCATTACCAATCCCCGAGTGGAAGTGGGAGATGATCACAATGGACTTTGTGTCGGGACTACCCGGAGGAAAGAGGGGAAATGATGCAACTGGGTCATTGTGGATCGACTAACTAAGTCCGCCCTTTTCCTACCAGTAAAGATGACAGATCCAGTTGACAAGTTGGCTAAGATTTATGTGAACGAAGTTGTAAGACTTCATGGAGTCCCAATATCAATTGTTTCAGACCGAGACCCAAGATTTACTTCACGTCTCTGGCCGAGCATACAACGTGCCTTGGGGAAAAATTTGAGTATCAGTACTGCCTTTCATCCACAGACTGATGGCCAATCTGAGAGAGTGATTCAGATCTTAGAAGATTTACTTAGGGCATGTGCTTTGGAATTTGGTGGAAACCGGGAGGAGCACTGTCACTAGTAGAATTCACGTATAACAATAGTTATCGACGACAATTGGAATGGCCCCATTTAAAGTTCTTTATGGCGAAAGTGTAGGACACCCTTGTGTTGGGAAGAAGTTGGGGACGTAAAGCCGTATGGGGCGGAATTAATACAAATCACTACTGAAAAAGTGAGGATCATTAAGGATCGAATGAAAGTGGCTCAGGATAGACAGAAGAAGTATGCAGATATTCGAAGAAGACCACTTGAATTTTGTCCTAGAGATAAAGTATTTCTGAAGGTAGCTCCATGGAAACACATGCTGAGATTCGGCATGAAGGGGAAGTTAGCTCCGAGGTTCATTGGACCATTCGAAATCCGAAAACGTATTGGACCTGTAGCTTATGAAATAAACTTGCCCTCACAGTTGGCCAAGGTTCACAATGTATTCCATGTTTCTTTGCTGCGAAAAGCCGATGTAGACCCTTCGAGAATGTTACCTCAAGTGCTAGTGGAGGTAAAAGAAGACTTAACACTTGAGGTAAGACCGATAAAGATACTCAATTGGGGTGAGAAAGAACTTCGTAATAAGAAAGTTCCCATCATCGTAGTCTTATGGCGAAGCTCTCAAATCGAGGAAGAAACATGGGAGAGAGAATCAGAAATGAGACGAAAATTCCCCGACTTGTTTATAAACTCAGGTACATCACTTAAATTTCGAGCACGAAATTTATATTAGGAGGGGAGAATGTAAAACCCGGGAAAAATAATAAATAAATAAAAGTGAAAGAATTCATGCATATGATTAAATAAAAACAAATTCGGAAATTTTTGAATTTAAATTTCCTAGCGAAATAATTCGAGACATTATAATAAACCCGATCATTGAGGGTTAGATTTAATTGAAGAGAATAATGCACTTAAAGGAAAAAGGGGGTCTAAATGCAAATAAGGGAAAATATAGAGTATAAATACTCTCTCCTCACCAAGACAATCTGTAGGAACCATAAGGAGAGAAAATATGGAGTTTTATACCCATTCTCTAGAAATCAAGAGAGAAACACTAAAATTTCAAGAACCCATCCAAGATTAAGAGCTTAAAGATGGGATAAACACTTGAGAGCAAAGGATTACTAAGAAATTGAACAAGAAGAAAAGAAAGGAGGGAGTTGAAAATCTTCAACTGGTTGAAGATCAAAATCTTAATTTGTGCCAGGTAAGGTATCCTAAACATGATCTTAAAGAAATTCATTTTTAAATTCGATGAAGAATTGATGCCTTGATATTGGATCATAGGTTAGGGTTCTTAGACATAAATTGGGGAAAAAGTACTTATTGTTGAAATTACATTAATTCATGTGTGTGGTATGTAGTTTATGAAAGTATTGTGTGAAGGGGAGGGGGAGACGAATCCGACAGACTTGTCTCCTAACTTTTGATGAGATTTCGGGTAGGAGAATGAGGGGATTAGGATCGGGTTCCCCATAGAAATTGTAGATTTGAATGTTAGCTAACCAAGAAAACAGGTCTTGCTCAATTTGGAAATATAGAACTCCAGTTATGGGTTACCAACTGAGACTGAGTCGTGACCGATTATGTAGGGCAAGAGGACTAATTAGTAAATGAACAATTTTGACTATCTTGGAGGTAAAATTAGGTTCTCCTCCCTCAGAGAACTAGTAGCCTCGTGTCTTAGCTTTCTAACGAGATCAATCTCAGTTAAAATGGAGTTTTAGAACTTTAGATATAGTTAAAAATCTGATGAGTGTTCATACAAGAACGAGTTGGAAATTGGACAAGATATGTTCAAAGTCAAACAAGAATCGGTTCAAAGTCAAACACTAACGGTTGGAAAAGTCGACAAGAATTGTTGGAAAAGTCGACAAGAACAATAGGAAAAGTCAAACAAGAATAGATTGAAAATTGGACAAGAATAACGTTGGAAATTAGACAAGAATAGCTTGGAAATTGGACAAGAATACCAAAGTTAGACAAGAATGAAGAGACTTTCATGTGAATACTATAAATAAGAATATAAAAGAATTGAGTCATACGAACACTTGTATATTGAGATATTAACTCGAAAATATACATGATATATGTATGTATGTTATTATGAGGAAATGAATATGCATAGAAAGTAAAAAAACTTCCTTGTGATTCAGGAGGAGCAACCAGGATTGGATCTTCTGTTAGGGGAGGTCGCGAGACAGGCGAAGCAGGTGCGTGATTTTCCCTCTTATTTACTCTAATACAATTTAGAATCCTTCTGGTGAATGCAATTATAATAAATGTGTTCAATGTAAATAAAGCCTAGTGTAATTACAAGATTAGCTTCGGCTAATGGCATCCGTGATAGGATTGCCGGGAAAATTTACATGATTAGCTTCGGCTAATGGCATCCGTGATAGGATTGTCGGGAAAATTTACATGATTAGCTTCGGCTAATGGCATCCGTGATAGGATTGCCGGGATATGATTGACACGATTAGCTTCGGCTAATGGCATCCGTGATAGGATTGCCGGGATATGATTGACACGATTAGCTTCGGCTAATGGCATCCGTGATAGGATTGCCGGGAAATGATTCACACGATTATCTATGGCTAATGGCATCCGTGATAGGATTGCCGGGATATGATTCACACGATTAGCTATAGCTAATGGCATCCGTGATAGGATTGCCGAGAAATGATTTACATGATTATCTTCGGATAATGGCATCCGTGATAGGATTGCTCGGAAATGAATTACGGATTAAACCTTACAAGGTCACCCAGTTTATGCAAGTAAATAAGAATATTCAATTAAGAATATACAAATGAGTGTTAATTGGGTTTAAAAGATTTGCAAGCAAAATATAAGTTCTTTGTTAGAATTCTCATGGATTTGATAGAAAGTTAATACTTCATTCGTATTCATTTCATGAGCATACATATATTCTTTATCAACATAATGGTATGTTTATTTATGTAACAGGTCCACCAAACATTCAAGAAGATCATTAGTTTAGGACTCTACTTTGTGAAGATTATGTAAATATTTAACATGTTTATGTAGTATACTTTTGTGCAAACCTTGATGTATTTATAAAGGTTTAGCTTAGCATGTAGTATTTTTAGTTATCCAATAATTAACCATTTTGAAATATTTAAGAACACTTCTTATATTATAAATACTTTCTTTGCATGTTAGTATTCCTTTTCCTTTAAATTTATGATATGATGTGTTGGACTATGTTCATATTGAACTTACTTGTGGGATATATATATATATTGTGTGGATTGTATGAGGTGTGGAATTATGAGGTTTGATATAAGGTCCAGAATTAAGGGACCTTGTGATAATGGGTTGATTGAGTAAACTGATAATAGTCGATAACTTAAGATATTCTAAATGCAAACGAAACTTTGCCGATTTTTGGAGAAAAAAAATTTACCCTCAAATAAAGAGGATATGTTGGAATCTTTTAACATTGATCGAGTCGTATAGTCAGACTATTACATTATATCTTTCCTAAATTGCTTATAGACTACGAAAAACTTCCAGAAAAAAAATAAAAAAAATTATAAATTAAATAGGATAAAAAAATTATACATCAACTACACTACTAGAATTTTTAAATCTACTTACATAATCTTCTTTTAGTATTTATACTCTCAATCCGCCGGTATGGATTTTACCGACGGTCCCATTGATGAAAACACTTTGTTGGAAAAACTTTTATCGGTGATTTGTGGTCTATTGGTAATATCATTACCAATGGGTTTACTGAAGGCAAAAGCACACAAAAAAAATATTACCCGCTTCATTTCATCGGTATTTCCATCGGTGAATACGACATATCACCGATAGAAAAACCGTATGTAATTCCATCGGTGATTTTTTTTTCACCTTCGTTATTTCTCTTGATGAATTTGATATATAACTGACAAAACAATCATATGCAATTCCATTGGTGATTAAAAAGTGGTAGTGACATTTGTAGTAATTCTTTCCAACTCTTTAGAATATACCGATGGACCTAATCCGTCGATAACACCATTAGTAATAATTTATTTTTTAAAAAAACAAATCTATGAAAAAAAAGTAGAAAATAATTAAATTAATATAAGAATCAAATATTTATTATAAATTTAAACATTTATAAGTTCAAATACAATTAATCTAAAACAAAGGCGTTGGAGGAGGAGGAGGAGACGAGTCTTCTTCGGGACCATAGGTTTAATAAAAGGGAGCACATGTACCACCTATGTGTGATTTCATCTCCATTACCAATTGGCGGAGTTCGGCTATCTCAACACTAAGTCGTGCATAATCAGCAGTAAGATGGGCTGTTTGAGCTTGTACTTATTGGTCTTAAATCGCCTTGAACTTCAGAGTTTGAGTGCTTAGAACCGATTGCGAGCATCCAATGATTGAAACACTATAAGCCATTTGCAAGTCTTCGGTCATAGTGTTAAAGAGACCATACACTTGATTTTTATCGGTTCCACCGGGCGATCTTACCTCCAACCATAAATCTGGATCGAGATCTAGATGGGTTGAAGGATTGTCTCCGTATCTTTTTTCAACCAGATGTTATATGTATTGTCGCACGTCACCCGCGCGGCAATTCGGCGATTTTTCGTTATGTTTGCTTGATTGGTTCTTTGGGAGTCGCCACCTAGTATTTAATTGAGGGTTACTAGGAAACCCTGGATTTACTGGTCGTTGTCAGAGATTTGAAAGTAAGAGACTGGTTGTGGCTAAGGAAGGTATTAGCACCCCTAGCACACCCTACCTGAGGTAAGCTACCTTGCGGTTTGATGTGATTCGAAAATTTGAAATATTAATCAAATTCTAAGGTTTTAATAAATCAATTATTAAATCCCATAATATATGTAGAAACATGTTCTTACATTTTCATGGAAAATATAACCTCATTTTATTCGTCCTTGAGATATTTGCCCATATTCAAATTAAACACTTAATTTCATTTTGTCTATTTTTTATTTTATAATTAATAACATACATAAAAAAAAATACAAAACACACTAGCATCACTTTTTTGCCTGGCTTGGACTTGAAGATGAGAGTAAATGGGGGGGACGATGATGGGAAGATGACAGGGTTGGTCTATTGGGGGGCTGTCTTATGCTCTCTCGGTGCTCTTTTGGCCAAGGGAAGGGCCAAGCTTTGGCTGGCAAAATGAGGGGAGAAGGGTCCGTCTCAAATGGCAGGGGCTCCCGGTGGTGAGCTGGAGAAAAAATGGTGATGGAGGGGGCCGCCGCCTCCTTTTCAAAATGGTTTTTTTCTTTTTAGGTTTAGGTTTTCTTCTTTTGTTTTCCCCCAAAATCTTCTTTTCCCCGGGTCCCCCTTTTTTTCCCTTCTTTCACTGTAGCTTGGTTTTTTATAGGAGAAGTGTTGTTTGGCCAAAATCATATTGGTCCCTCAACTTTTTATTTATTTATTTTTGTTAATTTTGATTTTCTCTTTTTTTTTGTATTTTTGAAAGCGGGCAATATCAATGTCGACTCAACAAGAAAAATTAGTGATCGTAAAATTTACGCGTTAAAAGTTGAACGCGTTTAAAATACCTTTGAAAATTTAAATTCTTTTGAGATGACGTTGAAAATGCTAAAAACGATGCAAATATATCAAAAATATATTTCTTGGGTTTTTCTTTGTTTTTTTGCTATTTTTGATTTTTTCTGAAAATTTATCAAAAACATGGGTCAAAAATTGGGTAACAACAGATGCCCCCTCTTTACAATGCTTGCGAAGCAAAAATTCCTAAATGTTTTGCATAGTAAGCTTGTAAAGAAAACAAAAGGTCTTCCTGGCTAGTGATCCACTCAGCCAAGGACTTCGCTTTTCAAAAGAAAGTGATCTCATTATCTTGGGTGACCTACCCATTTTGAAGAAAAGTGGTCTATTTTCAAGGGCGACCTGCCCACACACGCACACTAGTCTATTTTCAGGAGCGACCTGCCCATTTTGAAGAAAAGTGGTCTATTTTCAAGGGCGACCTGCCCACACACGCACACTGGTCTATTTTCAGGAGCGACCTGCCCACACATACTCACGTCGGTCTATTTTCACGGCGACCCGCCCACACATACTCATTATGGTCTGTTTTCAGGGGCGACCTGCCCACACGTACTCATTGTGGTCTATTTTCACGGGCGACCTGCCCACACACTCACACTGGTTTGTTTTCAGGGGCAACCTGCCCACACATACGCTAGTCTATTTTCACGGGCGACCTGCCCACACATACTCACGCTGGTCTATTTTCAAGGGCGACCTGCCCACACATTCTCACGTTGGTCTATTTTCAGGGGCGACCTCCCCACACATACTCAAGCTGCTCTATTTTCACGGGCGACCTCCCCACACATACTCATTGTGGTCTATTTTCACGGGCGACCTGCCCACACATACTCACACTGGTCTATTTTCACGGGCGACCTGCCCACACACGCTCATAGTGGGCTATTTTCAAGGGCGACCAACCCACACATACTCAAACTGGTTTATTTTCACGGGCGGCCTGCCCACACATTCTCACGCTGGTCTATTTTCACAAGCGACCTGCCCACACACTCACACTGGTCTATTTTCAGGGGCGACCAGCCCACACATACTCACACCGGTCTATTTTCGGGGCGACCCGCCCACACATACTTACGCTGGTCTATTTTCATGGGCGACCTGCCTTTTTGATTGGGTTAACCTGAGATCCCATATGACGATCTCCTTTAACCAGAACAAAAATCGATATGTAGCTCGGTCAACCTGAAATCCCATCTGGCGATTCCCTTTAACCAAAGCTAAAACTCTATGTGTGGTTGGGTTAACCTGAGATCTCATCTGGCGATCTCCTTTAACCAGAACCGATACAAAGATGTGTGTGTGGTCTCATTATAATGGGTGACCTACCCAGATGAAAGATGATGGTCTCATTATGATGGGTGACCTACCCAAGTGGAAAAAATGATGGTCTCATTATGATGGGTGACCTACCCAGATAAAATGATGGTCTCATTGTGATGGGTGACCTACCCAAATGCAAAATGGTCTCATTCTGATGGGTGACCTACCCAAATGAAGATGATGGTCTCATTATGATGGGTGACCTACCCAGATGGAAAAAATAATGGTCTCATTGTGATGGGTGACCTACCCAGAAAAGATGATGGTCTCATTATGATGGGTGACCTCCCCAGATGAAGGAGGTGGTCTCATTATGATGGGTGGCCTACCCAGGAAACATGATGGTCTCATTGTGATGGGTGACCTACCCAAGGAAAAGGTGGTGGTCTCATTATGATGGGTGACCTACCCAGGTGAAGGTGGTGGTCTCATTATGATGGGTGACCTACCTAGATGAAAGATGAAAGGTGGTCTCATTATAATGGGTGACCTACCCAGATGAAAGATGAAAGGTGACTTACCTGGCAAAAAGACTTGGCTGGAGAAGTCTTGATAGGATAAGGCTGATAAACTTGGCGCTTCCTGATGCCAGGGTTGACTTGAAGACTCCTCTTGAAGATAGGGTTGATCTCCTCGTTTTTTTTTTTGTTTGAGATTTTCCTATTGGCAGGGTTCATCTCATTCTCTTCTCTTTCCAGGATCTAAATCGATGATTCTTTGTTATTATTGACTCAAATGATTCTTTCTGTCCACAATCTTGCTGGACTTCATTGAGGATTTTCCTGTAAAAATTCAAAAATCTGTGCAAATTGTTTTAGGTTAGATGATATGTATGCATCCTTACCTGATTTGAAATATAGGTCCCCCCCTCTTTGATGCTCCATCGTCATAGGGTGCCTTTGTTCTTCTGATTCATTGGCTCATTCATGTGCTAGCCATCACTCAGTTGTAAATGTAGTGCCTATCTTAGGCTGTCTTCGACGGTTACTACTCTCGTTGTTTATCAAGCTTGACTTTGTCCCCAAGTATGGTGTTGCTTGATTCATCATGAAGGATTTTCTCTTTTGGATTCTTCTGAGAATTATCCTCTGATTTGATTGTGTGCATCATGCCAACACCCATCAAGATTGTCAACCAGTTATGAACCTGCCTCCAGTTGAAACAATACTTTTCAAGTATATGTTATCATCAACCTTCTTGGAAACTACCAAGTCGTCCAGACATGCCTCTCATAACTTGCCGTAAAAGGCTCTTTGTTGCATTCCCAATGCTCTTCTCAATGGATTCCTCTTGGCTTGTCAAATCAGCTTATAAAAAGAAATGATTTGGCATCATCAATGATGTTCATCACCCATATTCATGCGGTAAAGTGCACCTTTGGGTTTCAAAACAAATGGCCCCACAGTCAGTCTTAATGGGTGCATCCTTCCAACATTCACTCAAGTGCGACAATGTGATAACATCGTTCAAAAGTCATAGCAATGTTGGGGATGATAAACCAAGATGAAGATATGAAAATATCCTTCAAGTGCAGCGTTGCTCATCAATTGCTGCTGAAGTTTACTAAATCATGGACTGTTTTTGAACAACATCCCCCCAGTTGATCTGAACATGCTCGTTCTTCTGTCTATAACCAAATGGCTTTTGTGATCGCCAGGAATGACTTTGATGGACTTTGTCAACTCATCATTCGATTCTTTCTTTGCCCCCAGCTAATCTGGATACTGCTTGTTTTCCTTCTCAGGATCCACTGTATTGCCCCCAGATGGTCAACTTTTCAAGGAGTGTCGAGAAATGTTGATGTCATTTTTGTCAAGGATTTTGCAAACTCCATCGATGTTTTTGTTTGACAACATTTCTTGCTTTGGAATCAAATCTCATATTTCAAAGGCCATGTCTATTCAAGTCTAATTGTTGAAATGAAATTAGAGAGATGATTGTTTTTGAAAGTTTTTTTTCTTGAAATTCAAGCTTCTTTGGTCAAAAACCCAACATATACTATTCAATGCCCGCTCCACTGGTATACCGCTCACATTTAATTAAGGAAAAGGGGGGAAGAGTTTTTGAGGACGGGAGGGGAGAGGGCTGGAAAACAGGAGGAGGAGAGAGTTCAGTTTTGAAGGAGAAGGAGAGAACACCCAAAACCAGTTCCCCCGCTTGGCCATTCCCCTCTCTCGGCCATTTCTTCCCTGCACACGAAACAGCCTTCTCTGCCAAACATTGCCAATGCCCTCATCATCATCTAAGGACTGGGACTGTTTCCCTAAACAGAGACGGTGGAGATGAAAGAATGTGAGGGTGGTCTCCTGGTTCGGCATATATAACAGACTGCTTTCTTCTCCTTCCAGCAGAGGGAGGAGGAGGCGAAGAGAAGAGTAAAGAGCAGAGAGGGTTGGCATAGAAAAAAAAACAAAGAGAACGAGAGAGGAAAAAAAGGAAGGCTTTCTTCAGGTTTCAAAGGCAGTAAAGCAAAGGTTTTCACCCCTGTTTGCACCGCATCTTCTACATCCGAACCAGCAGCCACATCAGGAGGACGAGCAGCCGCAGCAACGCCACCAGCCGCACCAACACTGCCAACACCACCGCCAGCTCATCATCTCCTTCATCACCTCATCATCTCCTCCATCCCAGCAGCGGCAGCAACACCAGGAGGAGAGCAGCAGCAGCAACGCCAGAGCCGCACCGCGGCGCCAACGACCCCATCATCTCCTCCATCCCAGCGGCAGCAGCAGAACACTAGGAGGAGAGCAGCGGCAGAACAACGCCAGGAGCCGCACCGGCGCGCCAACGACCTCATCATCTCCTCCATCCCAGCAGGCAGCCCACACCGGAAGGAAGAGCGCCGCGACAACACCACCAACCACACCAGCAGCGGCCGCACGTACGAGGAGGAAAGGCAAGCAGCAACAACGCTAGAGAGGAGGAAGAGCAGCTGCGGCAACACCACCAACCGTACCAGCAACTGCACAGAAGAGGAGGAAAGGCAACAGCAGCAACACTAGAGAGGAGGAAGTGTCGCCGCGACGTCGAGCTCTCAGGAGGGTGCGACAGGATGGCGACTCCACTGGGGACCCTTGGACTAAGCTTGGTAATTGTTTTTTTTGTTGTTATGCCATGTGTTGTTGTTTTTTTTACTATGAATGATACTTTGTTTAAAAGCTTTAGCATACATCTTTACATCCTATCATGCATGGTATATCAGATATGGATATAGATTTTATTGCACCCTATCATGCATCACTTGTATTATTACTATCTTGTCGAGAGCACACACATTAAACTTTAAGTTAGGTGGGGGACTAGCAGCTTGCCTTATGACTTGAGTCAAGGTTTAAGTTTGTGTAAACCCCAACTCTTTCTTGCCGAGTGTTTAGACTGATAGTGATTGGTACATGTGCCATCCCACTATCTCGCTGAACCCCCATATTGCCTTTAAGAGGGCGATCACTGGGACAGCGAGAGACCCTTTTTTAAAGACCAAGTAGTAAACCTACCCTATGTCTCACGTAAAGGAACTAGAACCTATCTTTAAGGTTGTATGCTCCATAACATCTTTTGCATCAAAACAAGTCTAAATGGCAACCATTGCTAAATTTTCCATCATAGAATATGAAAAAAAAATTCTGAAATGTCACAATTGACTGAAGGAGATTGCCTTGGAAGCGATGCTAAGAAACTGTCACCAATCAAGAACCTGAATTGCATTATGAATGAGGTGAACAAGTTAACGACTCACTTTCAGAATATGGATAAGGATGCATTTTTTAGTAGATACGAACGTTTGATGGAAATTGCAAGGGTAGAAGTTTTAAGCCCAATTGTCAGAACCATAGTTCATTTTTGGGATCCAGACTACGATGTTTTTCTTTTGGAAGCATAGACCTATGTCCCACTATGGAGGAATATAGATTGTTGATCGAGTTTCCAAACAATCCGTATCGATTTATTTGCCTTTGAGATCCGACAAGATCATCCCCGAACCGTCAAAACCGCTAAGAATCTCCAACTTGGAAAAGTTTTTGGAAAAGAATGCTACCGGTCTGAAATGGACGATGCTAGAAATTGAACTGGAAAAGAAATCAGGATTAGAAAAAGAGAGATTGATTGCCTTTTTGGCCTTGTGTTGTTCCCAAGTCGACAGGTTTAGTGAGTTTGGAGGCCGCCGCTCGCTTATGTAGAGTATGAGAATACACAAATCAATCCAAAGGCCTGTTAATTTAGCTGAAACCATCTTGACACTTAACCATTGTAGGAAGACCGGAAAAGGAGCAATGAGATGTTGCATGTAGTTGTTGTATATCTGGATGGTTAGCCATATCGAAACAAAAAACCTGTCTTCAATAATTTTTTGTGGTTCACCCAAAGACCCCGAAGTTAGTAGAAGAAGAAGAACCAAGGTTGGGTTGATAAATTAGAAGGTTTGCCTAATAGTGATTTTAAATGGAGAGCCTCATGGGTAACGACAGTGAAAGTCCTAATGAGTTGTGGACAAAGACGTTGGGTACCATTGGTAGGGATTACAGGTTATGTGAGTTATGCTCCTGCCCTGGTGGTAAGGCAACTTGGGGGCATGCAGTTTGTTCCAAGGACTATAGGAGTTTTGGAGATCATCAAACAAGATTGGAAGCACCTGGTTTTGGTTGAGATAGAAGGTTTAAAGGATCCAAGTGCAAGTGAAGGATATGCAAGATCGAGAGACATAGTCGCTTCAGCCATGCCTTGTGTAAGAGTCAAATCTCCCCAAATTATAGTAGAGCTTATCAAGAGAAAAAGGGACAATAATGAAGAGGAGTTGAGAAGACAAGGCAATGTTGGAAGAAGATAAAAAAGAGCATTTATAGATGAACAAACACAATCTAAAGACGCGAGAATAACAAACCTTGAGTTAAAGCTAAGTGAAGAGAAGATTGCTAGGGAAAGGAGTGAGAAGGAGCTAAGAGAGATGAGTTTGGATTGGATGCAAAGTTGCTCTGAACTTGGAGCAATGGAGGTTGACTTTAAAGATTGCCAAGGAAGCACAAAATATACCCAAGAAAAATTTGCACAAGTTCAATTCGAACTGATGGATAGGATTGGGAAGTATGAGGATTTGAACAAGAAATATATAGAGTTGGGAAAACCGTTTGATGGAGATTGTAAAGGAAGAGAGTAAAAGGAAAGGTTTTAAGGCTATTAAAGCGGAGTTAGCGGTTAAGAAGAATGAGATAAAAAGTTGTGAGGATAAAAACTTGACAAGAAGCGCGAAAAGGATAAAAAAGTATTTGGACAATAAGCTAGCAAAGAATGGAAAAATACAAGGATCAAATCGACGTTAACAATGCCGCTTTGAACAAAACCAATATGTTGCTCATAGAAAAGATGACCAAGACGGATGAGCAAATGGACGAAGTTGCCGCACATGCTCGGATTATTAGATTGAGAACCGATGCCTTTCTAGGGAAGATTGAGAACCGCGACTTTGCCTTTTTACCTTTGGCTAGAGAGTTTGTGGAGGAAAGGTAATGAACTTATCAAGCATTAATGAAAAGGACGTTGACCCATTTTCTTATGCAAAATCTGTCTCTGGTGAACATGATTCAAGCAAACGACTTGAAAGGCAAGACTCTAGCAATGTGACAAGAGAGCCTATGTTTATAAGGTGGTGGCTGTTATTCGTTCACAAGAAGGCTGCATCCATACCCAATATGCAAAGCATTCTTATGACAATCATGCATTATGTCATGCATTTTCTTATACATCTATGCACACATCAGACCTAGAAACATAGATCCTCCTTCTAGAATCCATAACACTCGATTAAAGAAAAGGATGGAAAATAAAGAAAGGTTACACCCAAAAGGTCAGTATCAAAGAAAGCTTAATGGAGTTTGGAACGATGTTGCGCACCTAATCGGTTTGCTCAAGCAAATGTCTTAAGACAATTTTTTCCTTTAATGAGATCATGCATTTTCAAAAGTTCATCTTGATGTTTTTACACATCACTTTCCGTTTTCAAATCGGATCTTTCAAAACAAATATCTACACTTTACACCGAGAATGAATGGCCAAACTCTAGAATACATAGTAGCTATAGAAGAGGAAGAAGTGGATGAAACTAGGACAACATGAACAAGCTCGGAAACCCGCCGAGAGGAGCTTGAAACCATAGATGCGGGCAATGAAAAAATAAGAGAAAAATTAAAGATATGGACTATGATCACTCCTAAAGAAAGAGAAGAGTTGGTTACTTCAAGATTATATAGATATTTTTGCTTGGTCTTACAAGGATGTGCCTGGTTTGTATAGGGTACCACTAGTAGAAGGATGCAAATCGGTTAAGAAAAAGTAAAGGTAGAAATTGAAAAGCAATGGAACACCGATTTTTTAGAGGTAGTCAAATATCCACAATGGGTGTCCAACATAGTGGTATTACACAAAAAGGAAGATAAAATCAAGGTTTGTCTACCACGTATAGAGATGTTAGTTGACAATGCAAAGATATAACTCCATATATTTTGATGGATTTCTGGGCTACAATCAGATAAAAATGGCGTAAGAGGATAAGAAGAAGACAACATTTATAACACCATGGGGAACCTTTTGTTACAAGGTCATGCCATTTTGGTTGAAGAATGTTGGGGCCACCTACCAAAGGGCCATGGTAACTCTATTTCATGACATGATACATGGATGACATGATTGCTAAATCTAGAGAGGGAGAGAATCATGTCCAAATATTGAAGGAATTGTTTGAAAGACCAAGGAAGTACAAGTTGAGGCTTAACCATGCAAGGTGTTCATTCGGGGTGAAATCTGGGAAGTTGTTGGGATTTATGATGAGTGACAAAAAGATAGAAGTGGACCTTGGTTAAGTAAAGGCTATTCAATCTATGCCAACTCCTAAGGATGAGAAGGATGTAAAAAAAAGTTCTTAGAAAGGTTGAATTACATTGCTCGGTTTATATCCCAATTAACCATGACTTGTGACCCAATCTTCGATTGTTAAGGAAGAAGAATCTCGGAATTTGTAATAAGAGTGTGAAGAAGCTTTCGAGAAAATCAAGCAAGCACCTCCCGATGAAGATGTGTTTTCAGTTGAGGAAGGAAAATTAGATTGGTGGATTATGTACTTTGATGGTGTTGTAAACGTATGTGGTAATAGAGATGATGCAATGATAATCTCTCCTAATTAAAAGTAGTATTCGGTTTTAGTTAAGTTGCGCTTTGGGTGCAATAACAACATAGGAGTATGAAGCTTGCATTCTCGTTTTAGAGGTGGCATTGGAGCTGAATATTAGAAAAATAAATGTGTATGGGTGTAATAACAACAATATCCGATTTTGATTATTTGCCAAGTGAAAGGAAAAGGGCAAACCAAGGACAAGAAGTTGGGACCTTACCAAGAATACCTGTCTAAATTGGCTAGAGAAGTTGAGGAAATAAAGTTCACCCATTTAGGAATGGAAGGAAAACATTTTGCTGATGCTTTGGTCACATTAACTTCTATGGCTAGAATAGACTTTGGGCACAAGGTACAACCGGTACATAGTAATATCAGAAATAACCCAACTCATTGTTGCTCAAGATAGAGGGAAATAGATGGAAACTCTTGGTACTATGATATCAAGAATTTCATCCAAAAAAACCAGACATATCCCATGGGGGCATCCAAAATCAACAAGAAGACTTTGAAAAGGTTGGAAATGGATTTCAATCTTGATGGGGAAACTTTGCATAAGAAATCATCCGACTGAAATAGTTGAATATGATGGGGAAATGGAGGCGATAATGCCTTTAGAAGTGGAAAACCCCTCATTAAGATTTTTGGACTCTAAGTTTAGAAGAGGTGGAATGGGTAAAAGTTAGATATGAATAGTTGAATATGATCAGTGAAAAGAGATTAGCTGCAATCTGTCATCATCAAAGATGGCCTAATCATATGATAAGAAGGCCCGACCTCGAGGATTCCATGAAGGAGATTTTGTACCGAATATGGCCTTTACCAGAAGAGGATCAAAGTAAAAGGGCGCCAAACAAGGAAGGCCCTTACATGTTAAAGAAAACATTCTCGAGAGGAGCTTTATTTGTTATCTAGGATGGATGGAGAAGATCTAGTTAAACTTGTGAATGATGACTCTATAAAGAAAAACTATGATCCCCGGTCAATAATAAAGTTCGGCCATGAATTCTCTTTGTAAAGAACCTTTTTTCATAAAACGTATGATCTCATAGCACTTGAAATCTTTTACTTAAAAGAACTATTTTTAACGCATGACTAAGGAGATGACTCCATCAATTGGAGAGAACCAAATCAAATCTAAACTTGACATGTTTTTGCACACCACACTGGGGGCAAGGAGCGCACGAAGTGCACATAGGGGTCCATAGTGAACCAAAGCACAAAGGGGTATCATCATAAAAACTTCTAAAAAAGCATCTGTTATGAGAATTGTCAATTGCATTGAAAGTTTCAGTTTTCATGAACAAAACCAAATCTTTGGAGTTTTCCTTTTAAATAAAAGACAATACTCGATGGAGCAAGAAAGGGCCTCGTAAGGAATTGGAGATCTCTCCACCAAGAGGATAGGAAGTATAGCGCGTGGAGCATATTCCGTTTCAAGAGGACGAGTCGGACAAACAAATGGAAACAAGAGCTCAATAAGTCTACAACAGAAAGAGGAACCTATGTTTCCAAAATAGGTAACAAAAGCATGCATACTATACTGTCATAAACATTAACCTGGCAGGAAAGGTGTGGCGAAAGCCAAAATAGTTCCAAGTGTTTGGGAACCACTGAGATACAGAATCTAAGGTCAATGGAACTGCGGAGGAGATTTGTGAGCTAGCACTGTTTCATTCCTTGAGGTAAAATGATTTCTTTTGAGATTTAAAACGGGCGGGTCACCCGACATTGAGACCACCTTTTAGAAAAAGCGTGGAGTTTTTCTAAAAAATCTTAAGATGGGCAGGTCACCCGATATTGAGACCATTCTTTAGAAAAGCATGGAGTTTTCTAAAGAATTTTAAGAGGGGCTGGTTACCTGATATTGAAACCGTTTCTTAGAAAAGCGTGGAGTTTTCTAAGAATTTTAAGATGGGCCGGTCACCTGATTTTGAGACTGTTTCTTAGAAAAGCGTGGAGTTTTCTAAGAAACTTAAAGATGGGCAGGTCACCCGATATTGAGACCATTCCTTAGAAAAGCGTGGAGTTTTCTAAAGGATTTTAAGAGGGGCCGGTTACCGATATTGAAACCGTTTCTTAGAAAAGCGTGGAGTTTTCTAAGAATTTTAAGATGGGTCGGTCACCCGATATTGAGACCGTTTCTTAGAAAAGCGTTGAGTTTTCTAATAATCTTAAGATGGGCAGGTCACCCGATATTGAGACCATTCCTTAGAAAAGCATGGAGTTTTCTAAGGAATTTTAAGAGGGGCCTAAGTTACTGATATTGAAACCGTTTCTTGGAAAAGCGTGGAGTTTTCTAAGAATTTTAAGATGGGTCGGTCAACGATATTGAGACTGTTTCTTAGAAAAGCGTGGAGTTTTCTAAGAAACTTAAAGATGGGCAGGTCACCCGATATTGAGACCATTCCTTAGAAAAGCGTGGAGTTTTCTAAAGGATTTTAAGAGGGGCCTAGGTTACTGATATTGAAATGCAGTTTCTTAGAAAAGCGTGGAGTTTTCTAAGAATTTTAAGATGGGTCGGTCACTGATATTGAGACTATTTCTTAGAAAAGCGTGGAGTTTTCTAAGAAACTTAAAGATGGGCAGGTCACCCGATATTGAGACCATTCCTTAGAAAAGCGTGGAGTTTTCTAAAGGATTTTAAGAGGGGCCGTTACACGATATTGAAACCGTTTCTTAGAAAAGCGTGGAGTTTTCTAAGAATTTTAAGATGGGTCGGTCACTTGATATTGAGACCATTCCTTAGAAAAGCGTGGAGTTTTCTAAAGAATTTTAAGAAGGGCTGGTCACCCGATATTGAGACCATTCCTTAGAAAAGCGTGGAGTTTTCTAAGAATTTTAAGAGGGGCCGGTTACCCGATATTGAAACCGTTTCTTAGAAAAGCGTGGAGTTTTCTAAGAATCTTAAGAGGGGCAGGTCACCCAATATTGAGACCATTCCTTAGAAAAGCGTGGAGTTTTCTAGGAATTTTAAGAGGTCGCCAGAAGGGATCTCATCTTTCAGCTTTGGTTAAAGGGAATCGCTAGATGGGATTCCAGGTTGACCAAGCTGCAAAATAGTTTTTTTGGTTCTGGTTAAAGGAAGTCGCGTAAGGGACCTCAGTTAGCCCAACCGCAACATAGATATCGGCTTTGACTAAAGGAAATCGCCGATGGGATTTCAAAGGTTGGCCAAGCTACAAATATAATTTTTTAAAAGAGATCGCCGAAGGGATCTCGTAATGGAATTCCAAGTTAATATAATTGAAGTTAGAAGTCGAGGATCGCGATTGGGATCTCAAGATGACAAAGTTTTGATCGTTGTTTCGGGTTGAAGGGGAATTGTCAGTAAAGACAGTTTCGATAGATCAAGCTTCGACAATATCGCTTTGGAAGTTCGGTTTTGTTTATCTTTATAAAACTTACTGCGCAAAACCCTTGTTGCTCCGTAAGTATTATAAAGAGGGGGCATTTGTTGTAACCCATTTTTGGGTCCCCACCAAAATAAAAAGAAAAAAAAGAAAAAAACCAAAATGGTGTAGACACCGTTCCTCCCATATGCATGCCGCTGCCCGAGGAAAGGCAGCAGCAACAACGCTAGAGAGGAGGAAGAGCAGCTGCGGCAACACCACCAACCGCACCAAGAACCTGCAGTTAAGAGGAGGAAAGGCGAGAAGAAAGAACACTAGAGAGGAGGAAGTGTCGCCGCGACGTCGAGCTCTCGGGAGGGTGCGACAACCCTTATTGAAAAGCTCTTCAAGTTTTGAGAGCATCATTTATCAGTTCAAATTGCTTACTTGATTAAAAAGGATTTTTAAAAGCATGTAATGCAGGCTATGGTTCATGGATTATGAAAGAAAGGAAAATTCAAGCTCAAAAGGTGTTTGAGGGTTTCAAAGACCTAGGATCAACATTAATATTCATCAATTCTCTTTGTCTTGTTGTCATTGTAGAGAAAGTGACATATAACCTTGTTAATCTCAAAGATCAGAATTCTCTTAACATAGGTTGATATGCAAATCCAACTTTTTCTTCGATGAATAACCAATCTAATTTTTTTAAGACACTAGAGGCTTTATCCTAGACACACCAAAAGACATAAAACTTGATTTTTTTGGTGTTGACTTTTGGCATTTGTTGTGTCTTTCTTCTATTGAAACTTCTTTTGCCCCTCTTAGAATTGATAGGCATTCTATTTCCATTCCACTTTTTTTGCTTTTACATAGTCTTCCTTAAAGTTTTCTTGGATGGCCCTCAATCTAGGGTTTTTTTTTTTTTTGGGCTTCCAATCTTAGACTTTTTTATCCATTAACTCTATCACTGACTTCAAAATATCTCTCATTTGCCCCTAGTGTGGGGTGTGATCCTAGTCGGGTTTTTTTTTTAAAAGAAAATCATTCTATCATACTCAAATGGGGACCACAAGGGATATGATCTTTAGAAAGTGAAGAATAACAAAAATGGCCTTTTCTCATTTCAAGCAAGGTCAGTTAGAACCGATAAATTTTGACCTCGTCTAGTGTAATGATTTGGACTTGTAAGAGTCATGATTCACGAGTCCATAACTATTGAATCCACTACATGTCATTATGCATACTGCTAAAACTTAGCTACATGAAGTGTGGTTCAGTTTCAAGAGGTATGAGTTCAAAATTGTTTGGTCACCTCATGTCATTTTCAAGCATCGAGTCATTTCTCGCAATCAAAATACTTTTAATCTTCGGGATTGATTATCCTTAATTTTGCATGTTGGAGTTTGATCAAAATATTTTGTCAAAATACCATTTGAAAGAAACATCTCATGATTTCATAACAACAAAGAGACAAAGAAAAGACATGTTTCGTTGAAGGATGAGATGTGATCCCGAAACAAAATGCGTAATGATAAAATCCATAAAAAATGATTTGACAGTCAACACCCTTCTTGGATCAGCTACTCTGGCAATATCTGTGTTTTGCCAAGCAATTCCGATCACTCGCCATTCTGAGGATGTTCTGGCGACAACATGATCGATGACATCATCTTTCACAAACTCACTCGATTCTTGAAACTCTTGCATCTGTTCAACTAAAATGGCCCAAGAACCCACCATGATATCACCTCTCTTGTCTGGATTATACCACCTAGAAAATGGTGGTTGCATGGGATTTATTGGAGTCAGGTAAAAATTATGGAATCTGACAGATGCTAGTAGACCAACTTGGGTGGCAGAAGGATGTCAATCTTGGCAAAGACACTTGAGCAGTTGGTGCTACAATGCGAGACTTGACTAAACCACAGAACTATGGTTTCCCGTCTTCAGAGTCATCTCCTGATTCATCTCTTCACAGTTCTAGAATCCATGGCAGATCCTTCAATATTTCCTCTCTTCATAGCTTGTTCAATTCTTTTGACAATCTTCACAACATCATGTCAATCTTCCCATGTTGTTATGGTTGTTTGAGGGTTATTGGAAAACCTTCCAATAGCTAGGTAATCTTGGCGCACAGTTAAACATGCAAAGACAACCACTACTAATGTGTGAAATCACGCACTGTCTTTATTGGAGGAGAACCTGATAATTCTGAAATTCCTATATTTCCTCTTTGATTCCTCATCGACGGTGCAACAAACGAGATACCCGTAGAGGAATTCCCGTCTGTTAAAGTTCAATGGTTGCTCTTATTTTCTAGCTCGGTCCGGCTCTTCTGCCTATTACAGTGTTTCGGTGCTGAAACTGATGGGGGAAAGTTTCATAGCATATAAAACTGCTACATTCCCTCTTGCCTTCTCCACTGGCAGATCCACAAACAAATCTCTACAAAGAGAGCTCTGCCACGTAGAAGTTCAGTGTCTAATCATGTTTTTTTTTCAAACCCACATTTCGTGATGCTGAAACTGGAATTGAGCTCACAGTGGTGGTAATTTCAAAAAAGACTAATGCACTATGCACAGAAGTCTAACGGCTATTGGGTGCCATTGAAAGATATGAAGGCTTTAAACAACTATCGCATGCTTGAACAAGGACAAAGGTCGTCATTAATTGATGACTGAAGGCATTGTTGCCGTTCATGACTAAAAAGAGATGTGCGGCTTCAATGTGACGTGGACACGCAGTGTTCCCACGTAAGACTATGCAGATTCCCTTTCTATTTCTTAAAGCTCAGCGCTTGCTCAAGCAGATGTGAGTCTAGCTACTTCACATTTGATACTCTCAACTTCCTTTTGATAATGAGCCTCTCTCTAACCCCTTTTTTATTATCTATCTTTTTCAGTCCAGTGTAGTTAAACCTCGGATGGGGGAACCTATTTTTCATCCCGGTACATGCATGATAAATGTATGGCATGTAATCTATATGATAAACTTGCCCTTCGAGGGGTGATATATGGTCATAACTCTTGCATGATGAGACAAGAATTCAAACTCTACAAATAGAAATTTCTTAAGTGACGACCATTATATCCCCCATAAGTCCTAAATTCAAGATGTTTCAAGAAGGGCTTGCTCAGATGCACAATAATATGTACGGAGCATACATCCTAAAGGCAGGTTCTAATCTTTTTACGTGAGACAAATGGTAAGTTTACTACTTGGTCTCTAAAAAGGGTCTCTTGTTGTCCCAGTGATCACCCTCGTAAAGGCAATATGGGGGCTCAGTAGATAGTGAGATGCCACATATACCAATCACTAACAGTCTAAGCACTCAACAAAGAGTTGGGTTTACACAAACTTAAACCTTGACTAAAAGTCGTAAGGTAAGCTGTTAGTCCCCCACCTAACCTAAAGCTTGTGTGTGCTTTCAAAAATTAAAGTTTGTGATGCATGAGAGAATTCTATACAATGCATGAATAAAACAAAAATAAAATAAGACAAAAAGCAAAAAATTTAAACACATCAAAAACACAAAACTTAGTCTAATAATGTTGAAAACATTACCTTTCCCCAGTGGAGTTGTCATTCTATCGCACGTCACCCGCACGGCGATTCAGCGATTTTTTGTTATGTTTGCTTGATTGGTTCTTTGAGAGTCGGCACCTAGTATTTCATTGAGAGTTACTAGAAAACCCGGATTTACTAGTCGTTGTCAGAGATTTGAAAGTAAAAGACTGGTTGTGACTAGGAAAAGTATTAGCACCCCTAGCCCACCCTATCTAAAATAAGCTACTTTGTGGTTTGATATAGTTCAAAAATTTAAAATATTAATCAAATTTTAAGGTTTTAATAAATCAATTATTAAATTTCAAAATATATATAGAAATATGTTCTTATATTTTCATGAAAAATATAACCTAATATAACCTGATTTTATTCGTCCTTGAGATATTTGCCCATATTCAAATTAAACACTTAATTTCATTTTTTCTATTTTTTATTTTATAATTAATAACATACCTAAATACAAAACACACTAGCATCACTTTTTTGCTGTAATATACTCACATACCCATACCTAAATATTACAAAAATAGCCAATATTCAAACCAAACCGAATAACACTTAAACAATTAAAATTTACAAAGAAACGGAAATCATGAACAGTGCCGGAAGCCCCTAGTCACAGGAACAGCGCTGGAGACTGGCGGCGCATCTTCTCCACCCGCGGCCGGCACTGGCGGCGCGTGGGTTCACGCGCTGCCGCAGGAAAAAACCGAGAGGCAGGGCGATCTGGGACGTTTTCTCCTCCTCTCCCTCTCTGCACTGGCGGTGGGAGGTAACGTCACCTACAAAGTCAAAAAACGCAACAAACAGTGGTTCTTATTTTTCCTTTCTTTGTTTTCAGATCTGCTCCCCGTCTTCGTTCTTCCGCTTGGTTTTCTGTTCTTTCCTTCTTCGGGTGGCAGACCTGGCGTCTGAGGAAGGAGGGCTGGAGGCCGGCGGTGTCGCCTTGGCCGCGAGGGAGAACGACGGCCAGAGGAGGGGCGCGACCGGCTGGCTTTTGGAGCAAAAATCACAAAGCAGGGGCCAGCGGCCAGGAGAGGGAGGCCGATGGGTCGGCTGTTGCACGGTGGCGGAGGGAAGAAGGAGGGGCTCGGGTCTGTCGGGTTTTTGGTCCAAGGAGAGGAAGATGGGGCTGTTTCAGGAGTAAAAATCGCAGACCAAAGGGGGGGGGGACGATCTGGTCAGGGAAGGAGATGGTAAACGGGGGCTGTATTTGGCCAGGAGAGGGAGAGTCTGTGTTTTAGTGGCTGTTGTGGCCTTGGCTGGTGTAGAGGGAAGAGGAGCTGGAGACGGTGCTGTAAATGGCTATGGGGAAGAGAGGCAGGGGGGTGTCTCTGGTTTCGACCCTCTGTTCCTTCCAAAAAAGAGGTGGCCTGTTGGTGTTCTCTCCTTTTTTCTTTAGAGAGGGGGGCGGCCCGGCTTGGACTTGAAGATGAGAGGAAATGGGGGGAACGATGATGGGAAGATGACAGGGTTGGTCTCTTGGGGGGGCTGTCTTGTGCTCTCTGGTGCTCTTTTGGCCAAGGGAAGGGCCAAGCTTTGGCTGGCAGCTGAGGGGAGAAGGGTCCGTCTCAAATGGCCGGGGCTCCTGGTGGTGAGCTGGAGAAAAAATGGTGATGGAGGGGGGCCGCCGCCTCCCTTTTCAAAATGGTTTTTTTCTTTTTAGGTTTAGGTTTTCTTCTTTTGTTTTCCCCCAAAATCTTCTTTTCCCCGGGTCCCCCTTTTTTTCCCTTCTTTCACTGTAGCTTGGTTTTTTACAGGAGAAGTGTTGTTTGGCCAAAATTATATTGGTCCCTCAACTTTTTATTTATTTATTTTTGTTAATTTTGATTTTCTCTATTTTTTTTGTATTTTTGAAAGCGGGCAATATCAATGTCGACTCAACAAGAAAAATTAGTGATCATAAAATTTACGCGTTAAAAGTTGAACGCGTTCAAAATACCTTTGAAAATTTAAATTCTTTTGAGATGACGTTGAAAATGCTAAAAACGATGCAAATATATCAAAAATATATTTCTTGGGTTTTTCTTTGTTTTTTTGCTATTTTTGATTTTTTATGAAAATTTATTAAAAACATGGGTAAAAAATTGGGTAACAACATGTATCTTGAAAAAAAGTTAGCAAATTAAAAAAAAATAACTTAAGAAAATAATAGTTGAAAACCAACATCCACAAAGTGCTAAGCTCGACTATCGACGAGCTGTTGCACACTTTTTTGACGGTCATCACTCTGCACGTGCGTTTCCACAAAAAACTCCATCGAGCTTGACTCGCGTCCAAGAACCATAGCCGTAAGAGAAAACTGTTGTTGGTTAAATATATTTATAAAAAACAACAAATAAAAAAATGGATATAATAAAATAAAAATCTTACCATCCATTTCGAATGCAAAAAAAAGGGGAATGGAATCGCTGGTGTGCGTGGTAACAAAATCATGAACATGTTTGTTTCAGTTCTCCAGACCGGACTGTGACTGTCCCGCAAAATGCTTGGACATAACATGCTCAATATATATATTCTGCCCATACAACCTCCGAGACATACGACGATCTGACATCCTTCCAAACCGCCACGCGCCATGTACTTCCAGCCTGGAAGCTCTCTTTTTTTTTCATATTTTTTGGCTTTCTTTTACACCTCATACCAAAAATTACACAGCCTATATAGTACAAATGAATTATCTGTTAGTAAATAAAAAATAAAATTGAAGAAAAGGATTAAAAAAATTTATTTTGATTTCAATCTTACCTAATTATAACGTGATTCTCCTAAACCCTCATGGTAATAATGTTGTCAGCTTTATCCCATTCAAATTTTTCTGCGCAGTTAAAATTTGTAAGAGAAAAGTTTCATTAATATTAATAAACTAACATAATTAACATAATAATAATAAAAATATTTAAGTTAATACTAACCTTAAACCTTCCAAACCATGCATAAATCATAGGTTTCCATTCAGGATGTTTGGAAACCTGACTCCACTGAATAATGGAATTTTCCTCGATGATTTCATCGCCAATGTTATGGTTCTGGCAACCTCAATGTTTGTGAACTTAAAATTATAATTTATTTTTTCACCGAGCCTAGTACTTCCGCATAAATGGATCCTGCTGTGAAGGGACCACCCTTCGATGTGGCGGCATTGCGCACTCGACGAGCTCGCGTTAAGAGTGGTTGCATGTGTCTCAGGTGTCGGATCTTGGTCGATACCTAACGACTCATGATCATCGAAAGCGTTGTTAGAAGAACTAGCAGCGATCATGTCTGTACAACGTGCTATTGACTTTCCCCTAGGCATCTACACAAATTCGACAAAGACCTCCCTTATATGATAGACTACCCAAAATTTTTAATACTGCAAATACACAGTAATTTAAATTTGATGCCACAAACCAATCGATTTTATTCAATTTGTTTCCTTGTCATTCAGTGAAGAGTTCACTCAACTTGTACTCAACCTAGTTTTTAGATCTTTTTTTAAAATTCTAGAGTTTGTTAGTATTTCCATTAGTGTACAATAGTTTGGTTAATTGTTTCCAATAATTTGGTTAATTTTTAAAATTAAATAATAAAAGTGTCTTATTTTTTCTCTCTTGTAATATTATTTACTTACTTTTCATAAATCCACATGTCAACATTCATACACAACTCATGCATTTCTAAACAATATTCAAAACATCAAAACCAACCCAATTTGGCATAAAAATAAAGAATTTCATAAAACCTTAATTTACAACTACTCAAAATTATATCAATTAACTCTTAATTTTCAACAACTCAAAATTAACCCTAAACCACAAAGTATACAAACACAAAATTAATCAATAAATTAAACAATATATTTAACCAATTGAACCCTAATTTACAAAAATCCAAAATAATAATTAAAATTAATCCTATACATTTAATTGAAATTGAACAAAAATATTGAAAAAATGTAAAAGTTTGGACAATGTCAATTTTCTGGTATCCTAGGCTAAGTGGTTTTATCATGGAATTAGCAGCATAAAAGTTCTATTTCAATCTATTTCCTTTAGGTCATATTTGTATTAGGTTCTTCATCTATAATTAGACATTCACCTGCATAACCTTGATTCATTCTCATCGCATCTATAACCATAGTCCTTCAAGGATTACTATTGTCATCTACAACTCCATACACATTGCTAGAGCTAGAAGTTGACCCAACCATCCATTTTACCATGGTCTCGTGGGGAACATATGGTTCTCCATATGCAAACCAACACAAGTATTTTTTCATAAACCCTTTTTTGTAGAAGATGTATCATTATAACATTTAGATCGAAAATACATAGACATTGTCGCACGTGGGCGGTGTCGTGACGATCGTCCACTCTCTCAAGTATAGTGTCTACCTGGCAAATATGGGGAGACAAGGAATTCTTGTCTCTTATCAGTGGAAAAATGAAATGGAAGTCACCACCTACACTAGGAACCCTAATTGGTCTCAGAGATTGGGTACGGGGACTAGTTGCATAAAGGGAAGGTATTAGCACCCCAAATGCACCATACCTATGGCAAGCTGTATTGTTTTATTGTCTGATATATGTTATAGTTGTATCATATTTCTAATTGTTGGTCTGTCTATGGTTTAAGAAAAGTCCTCCTCGGTAAGGAGATCCTTATCTTATCGGGTAAAACCTAACCGTCCTAACATCAACAAAAGAACTACCTTTTTAATATTGAGAATATGTTTTACGTATAAATTCATAATCCCTGATGTTAAAAAGAAAACAAAATATTTTTTTTGGATTTTTTGAAATATTGGCCAAGTTCTTGTGACTTTAATAAACTGGTTATTAAAGTCAAAATGCATGTTAAAACATATTTTTTTAAAGTTTTCTTTGTTGTATGAAAATATAATATGATTGTTTTTGCTTTAAGAGACTTGGTCGTATGCATGAAAACAAACATGTTTTTTTTAAAAAAAAAATGTTTTGACGAAAACCAAGTATTTTAATACCAGATTTGTATTTTTATGATATAAAAATACAAACCAATATTAAGCAAAATTCAGTAGAAAAATATGTGGGAAAAATCATAAATTTTCAAAAATATTTTTTTGAATTTTTTTTTTATTAGGTCGACCGACCCAAGTAACTTTGGGGGGGTCATTTGGACTTGCTCGGCCCAGTGAATAGTGGAGCACTCTCCACTGTTCACGCAGATTAGTGGAGACGGTGCAGCGAAGAAGAAGAAGAAGGAAGAGGGGCAGACCTGCGGTGGCTTCGAAGCAGTGCTGCTGGCGGTTGCTAACCGGAGAACGGCTTGGATGATGGTCGACCTTTCTTCTTCTTCTCTACTTTTTTTCCTGCTCTATTGTTCTTTGTTTCTGTTTTCTTCTTCTATTTCTCACGGTGCTGTTGTCGACGAGGAGGACGGTGGCAGCTGGCAGTGATGATGATGGTGGGGCAACGATGGCTCTTCTCTGCGGTTTTTAGTTTCTTGCTAGGTTTTTTTTTATTATTATTATATATTATGAAGATGATATAGTTGCTTTCATTTCACTATGGATCGTTGCAAACTTAATTTTATAGATCACAGACCAGAACATTAACTCATTACAGAAATAGCCAAAAAAAGAGAAGCCTTTAGTTCATGTCCTTAATTAAAATAGCACACAAGTGACACAAAAAAAACAACACAATATTGTATAAATAGTGTTGTTACTCATTTTTGGACCCCATGTTTGCTGGAAGATTGACAAAAGCAAATGAAAGAAATATTTTTTTTGAAAAACTCTGTTTGAGTTGTTTTACTCTCTTTTTTATCCTTCCCCTTTCTTTGCCAAAATCATCGAGTTTTCTTAGACTGATCGAAGTCTTCATAATGTCAAATTCATGCCTTTTTTATAGGGTCTTTAAGGGTGAATAAATCCCTCAAAAGTGGAAATAAAAAACACTGTTACTTCTGCTTGCCGCAATCTTTTTTCCAACTTAGGCCCCGTTTCGACTTGGTTTCGTGCAATATCTGACCATCCCAGCTATATTCTGTCACTCATGACATGTTGAAAAATGGACCTACACCTTTATTGGGTCCTAGAGCTCACTGTTCTTATGGCGAGACTCTCGGTCGAACTAGGATGCTTGGCATTGTCGGTTTCTGAATTTAGATCGGGAGACCCTTTTTGACCAACCAGATTGCGGCCCGATTCTGTCCAAGAAAACGATTATATCTCACCTTGAATCCTTCGTGAAAGTTGTAGTCCTACACACATAGATGAATTTAGGCTTTTGAATCGCTGGATTTCGATATCAGGAGCTCAAGATATTCCTGTTTGAATATCTGACGTGAAAGTAGAGAATTCTCGCCTGAACGGATTTTGACCCAAGTTTTGCACTGAAATTTCTGCTGCCATCACGATTTTTCTGGTTCATTCTTAGGATACTCTCGATCATATCGGGATGCTCGACATTCGTCGGTTTTGAATCGGATCAGGAGACCATTTTTACCGACCATTTTTGCGGCCCGATTCTGTCCAGTAAAACGATTATATCTCGCCTTGAATCCTTCGTGAAAGTTGTAGTCCTACACATATAGATGAATTTTGGCTTTTGAATCGCTGGATTTCGATATCAGAAACTCAAGATATGCATGTTTGAATATCTAATGAGGAAGTGAAATTTCGCCGCATGTTTTTGGCTACCCGCAAACATAATATTAATTATATATAAAAAGAGAGCGGAACCCGAAACAGTTGTCGTTTTGAGACATTGTTCCTCCCATGTGCACGCCGCTGCCCGAGACCCTCGGGAGTGGGGAGCAGCTGCAGCGTGGGAGTAGCCGCGAGCGTGGGAGCAGCGCGCGAGCGTGCGGCAGCAACGGGCGTGGGGAGCGCGCATGCGTGGGAGCAACGCAGCTGCCCCGGCTTGGTGTCCCCTGCTCCCCATGCGCATCTTTGCCGCCCCGCTCCCCCTTCACCTATATATATACTTGTTATTAGCAGCTACAAGGGGCTGGTTTTTTTTTGGAAAGGGGGGAGAGGGAAGAGAAGTAGAGCAGTTGTGAACAGAAGACAGTAGGGAAGAAAGACAAGAGAGAACAAATAAGAGAAAGAAAAAAAAAAAAAAAACCGAGAGAACTAGGAGGAGGACTGAGGGTAGGAGAACGGGAGGAGATTACCTTGAGTCTATCCTACCTTGCCGAACCGGGGCTTGCAAAGACTCTATGAGGTGTTTGAAAAGTTCCCAACGGCAAAAGAGAGGAAGGCTTGCTTTGGTTATCGAGGTAATTAAAAAGGAAGAAGCTTGTCCACCAGGTTGTATCTCATTCTTACGCATTTAAACGTGCGGGACCCGCAGGTATGAGTCTTGACTTTCTTTTTTCTTTAACATATGTAAAGCTATTTGGTTGGTCTTCTTTCTTTTCAAAATCTGTTTTCGCTTCGTTTGGGACGTTCATTTTCCATCTCAACAACAAAGTTGTATGCTTGCCCACTTGTTCCTCCCATGCCTTTGAGTTTAGCTTGTTATTTATGTTAGAGCTGCGTTTTTTTTGCTGTTTACTCATACGATGACTCATTTAGAAAGAAAAATGAGAGAAGGCCCTCTTCAGTTGGGATGATGTTTCGGCTAGTTTTGGAGTGTGTTTTTCCTTCTCGTTTTCTTCGAAAGAGAGATAGCTGGCCATTGGATTTGTTGTTTCGTTTTAGCGTCTCCGATATACATGATGAAAAGCATGCTCTTTCGTTTCTTTCATTCTTGGATAAAACAAACCATGGCGTGCGTGAGATTAGAAAAAGGCTAGGTGTGAACAATGTTTTCTCGTATTAGGTTTGGTTTTCAAATGTTCGGCTTTCCATGTGTATATGACTCGCTCCTCTTTGTCGAAAATGATGGGTCATCTTTGTGTTTAGGCTTGTGAGTTAAGAGACTGGTTTAGCTTCCCGGTTCTCGGGCGCTCGAGAGACCGTAGGTTGTAAAGGTCTTTGTCACCCCTGCTTTCCTTTGGTTGGAGCGTCTCTGTGCAATTGGAACATTAAGTAGGAGTAGTTACGGCTTATAGGTACATAAGAAGAGCGAAAAAAACGTGAGGGAGTGTCCTGTTAATTAAGGGGACTTTGTTCTTGCATGTTCTGGTTTTCATGTTTTTTTTGTCCCTCTGTTTCATGTAGAAAGGCATGGCTTCTGTTATAGCTTCATTATAGGTTTCGGTTCAGGACTTAATGTGTTTTGGTGCCTGCGGATTTGCTTTGTGTTTGCACTGTTCAAGTGAAATATAATTCACTTGAACAGTAACGTGGTCTTTGCATGCAGTTTGGGGGTACTGTGCATGTGCACAATGAATCGGAAAATTAATTAACGTGTCTTGTGCATGTGCACGGTAACCGATCATGTGGTTTGGGTCAAAATTTGAGTCCAGCCTTGTAGAAAGTAGGCCCATTTTATTTTTGGGCTGATTTCGGCCCATTTTCCTTTTGGGCCGGGTCTGGCCCATTTAAAAAGTTTTCTTCAAAGATGTATTCAAAAAATCTGTGATTTTCTGCAAGGTTGTATTTTTTGTACTATAAAGATACATGTCCGGTATGAAAATACCCGGTTTTCGTCGAGACATCAAAAAAATATAAAATAAAAAAATGTTTTGTTTTCCTGCATACGGCCAATACCCTAACATTGTTTTTATGTTTTTTTATATAAAAAATAAATATTTGAAGCTTTGAAAATGTGTTTTCGCATGGATTTCTTAAACACAACAAAAATCATTTTTCTTGCATTTCGGATTTTGCAACATGTTTGTAAAACTCCAAAGGGTATTGGCCAATATTCCAAAAAATATAAAAATCTTATTTTGGGGGAATTCATCTATTATTCACCGCTAATGTTTGGATAAAGAAATCCTTAAAGGACGAATATCCAAAATATTATTGGGAATAATTTGTTATTATTCACCGTTAATATTTGGATAAAGAAACCCGGAGTGGTAAATATCCAAAATAATTTTCTAGGAATAATAAATCCGCACAAATCCTTGAAAGAAGCCTTGATTATAATCGAGGACATTTCAATTATTTTTTTACTCCACGGTTTACGAGACAAAAATAGGTTTTTAAAGCACCCTAGATTTCGTTCATCGGAAAGGACTTATCCTAGGAAACTGATGGGATTAGAGAACATCAACACCATAACAGTTATAAGGCAAATCAAACACCAAGCGAGCTTACCTTAGGTAGGGTGTACTAGGGGTGCTAAAACCTTCCCTTTACGCAACCGAGTCCCTTGCCTTAGAATCTCGAAAGACCAGTTAGGTTTCCTAGTGACCATAATACTAGGTGGCGACTCCCTTTTTCACAATAGAAAGACCCCAACATCAAATCCTCGCTACGGAGGAAGTGTCGCCGCGACGTCGAGCTCTCGGGAGGGTGCGACAAATAGCAAGCACAGGAAACATAAATTTTGTTGAATAAGGTTACCATACAAAAACTTTAATTTGAATTTTTGTTACTCAATATTTTTTTCTAATCAAAACTCCATATTATACCTTCTCTAAATTGCTTATAGACTAGGAAAAACATACTGAATATAACTGAAAAAAAAATTATAAATTAAATAGGATAAAAAATCATAAATCAACTACACTACTAGAATTTTTAAATTTATTGATGGAATTTTCGGTTGGTATTTATACTCTCAGTTTGTCGATACGGATTTTACCAACGGTCTCATGGATGAAAACATTTTGTTGAAAAACCTCTCGTCGGTGATTTGTTGTCTGTAGATAATATCATTACCAATGGGTTTATTGAAGGCAAAAGCACGCCAAAAAAAATTACGCTCTTTATTCTGTTGGTATTTCCATCGGTGAATATGACATATCACCGATAGAAAAACCGTATATAATTTCATCGGTGATGTTTTTCCACTGTCAGTATTTCTCTTGGAAAATTTGATATATAACTGATAAAATGACCATATGCAATTCTGTCAGTGATTAAACAGTGGTAGTGACATTTGCAATAATTGTTTTCCAACTCTTTGGAGTGTACCGATAGACTTAATCTGCCAGTAATACCATCAGTAATAATTTAATTTTTTTTAAAAAAATTATGAAACAAAAGTAGAAAATAATTAAAATAATATAAGAATCAAATATTTATTACAAATTTAAATATTTATAAGTTCAAATACAATTAATCTAAAATAGTGTTGGAGGAGGGGGGAGGGGGGGGGGAGGCGGAGTTTTCTTTGGGACTGTGGGGCTAATAAGGGAAACACATATACCACCCATGTGTGATTTCATCTCCATTACCAATCGATGGAGTTAGGCTGTGTCAGCACTAAGTCGTGTATAATCAGTAGTAAGATGGGCCGTTTGAGCTTGTACTCGTTGGTCTAAAATCACCTCGAACTCAAGAGTTTGAGTGCTCAGAATCGATTACGAGCATCCAACGATTGAAACACTGTAGGCCATTTGCAAAGTCCTTGGTCGTAGTGTTAAAGAGACCATACACTAGATTTCTATCGGTTTCACTAGACGATTCTGCCTCTAACCACAAATCTGGATCGAGATCCAAATGGGTTGAAGGATCGTCCCCGTATCTCTTCTTTAACCAGGTGTTATATGTATCCTGGAAAAAGAGTTAGCAAATTAAAAAAAAAATTAATAACTTAAGAAACAAATGGTTGAAAACCAACATCCATAAAGTGCTAAGCTCAGCTATCGACGAGTTGTTACACCTCTTTTTGACGGTCATCACTCTGCACGTGTGTTTCCACAAAAAGCTCCATTGAGCTTGGCTCGCATCCAAGAACCATAGCCGGTAAGAGAAAACTGTTGTTAGTTAAATATATTTATAAAAAATAACAAATAAAAAAATGGATATAATAAAAGAAGAATCTTACCATTAGCTTCGAATGTGAAAAAAGAGAATGGAATCACCGGTGTGCATGGTAACGAAATTGTGAATATGTTTGTTTCGGTTCTCCACATTGGACTATGATCGCCCTACAAAATGCTTGAACATCACGTGCTCAATATATTTCGTCCATACAGCCTTTGAGACATATGACAATCTGACATCCTTCCAAACTGCCACGTCCTTCCAGTTTGGAAGCTCTCTTTCTTTCGCATATTTTTTTGGCTTTCTTTTGCACCTCGTACAAAAAATCACGCAACTTATATAGTACAAATGAATTATCCGTTAGTAAATGAAAAATAAAATTGAATAAAAGGACAACAAATTTATCTTGATTTTAATTTTACCTAATTGCAACGTGATTCTCCTAAACCCTCATGGGAATGACGTTGTCAGCTCTATCCCATTCAAATTTTTCCATGCAGTTAAAATTTGTAAAAGAAAAGTTTCATTAATATTAATAAACTAACAAAATTAACATGATAATACTAAAAATATTAAAGTTAATATTAACCTTAAACCTTCCAAACCATGCATGAATCATAGGTTTTCATTCATGATGTTTGGAAACCTGACTCTATTAAAACAATGGAATTTTCATCGATGATTTCATCATCAATCGTCGATGTTATGGTTCTAACAGTCTCTATGTTTGTAAATTTGAAATTACATTCGTTAATTGAAATTAATTTTTTTTAAAAATTATTAACATGTCGTTGTGAAAGGAAAACAAGCTTACATTGAAAGGTCATTTTTCCACTGAGCCTGGTACTTCTGGATAAATGGATCCGCTGTAAAGGGACCACCTTAACTTGTCGGTAATTCTGTATATAAAAGTGACACGTCATTATATCTTTTGACTTTTTTTTTCAATTCCTTTATTTTTCACTGTAATTCCTTCGGTATATACCGAGAGAATATTTCCGTCAGTGTTTATCGATTCATACAACGAGGGAATAGTCTGTTAGTAAAGTCCATCTCAATCTACTGACAAAAAAATTCCATTAGTATTTTTATTTGTATTTGCTATTTTTTTGATAGTGCTAGAAAAATATTTTAAATTCTAAACAGTAACTTCGAGGTGGAAACCAACCTTGGACTTAGTGATAGGCCTTCAAAACCCTGCCAAGGACACATAAAAGTATTTTGTTCCTCGTTCAAAAGTGGATTTGTGGTCGGTTATGCATTATCTGCTGTTTCAATCGTAATTGTTTTTGTATCGTATTGTTTGCCTTCGATCCATCTAAAATAAGGGTAACACAATGCCAATGAAGATAGCTGATAAATCAAGAGATTTATAGGAATGTTTTGTCGGTGATATGATAGTCTAGGTGCTTACTCTTGTAATTTGGACAAGGATGAGCAGATTTTTTAGAGGAAAGTTCTCGAGACATTTTCATGAGGCTTCTAGATCTAGGGAGAAAGGCAGTGATGATAGAAAAATCTGGATTGTAGCTTTTAACATTACCAGCTGTGGAGCTCAGATATGGAGGCAGCAAAGTGATCAACTCTCTCATTCTGTGCATGTAAACTGTTGAGATCATTTTGCACTTTGTTATGGCTCATTGACAAATGACAATCTTACGAATAATTCTAATTAGCAAATTTCTGTGTAAAATAACGTTGTTCATCGATCTTTCACTAATTCTCATCGGTGATTTCATCAACAGAATTCGGAGTTGGAGAAGAAGGTTACAAGAACAAGTTTCGCGGCACTCAATATTGCCACTCGCAGTTTTGACCAAGACAATGTCATCGGAGTCGGAAAGATGGGGACAATGTACAGGGCAGCGCACCCTTATGATTGTTTCACTGCAGTTAAGAGGTTACATGACTCTCAACCTTTAGGGAAACAGTTCAGGTCTGAGCTAATCATTCTAGCCAAGTTCAGACACATGAACATAATTCCACTACTGGGATTCTGCATATAATCCGGGGAAAGGCTTTTGGTGTACAAATATATGCCAAATGGGAACCTTCATGATTGGTTACATCCTGTGAAATGCAAGGCTGAAAAACTGGATTGGCATGTCAGGGTTAAAATCGCCATCGGAGTAGCCCGAGGCTTGGCATGGCTTCATGATTTTAACAACTTCCTGATAGTTCATCTTGACATATGCTCAAGGAGCATCTTGCTGGATAAATATTTTGTACCAAAGATATCAAATTTTGGAGGGGCAATGCACAGGAGATCAAATGACAAGGGCTTAATTGCAAGTAGTAAGATAGGTGAACTGGAATTGATCAAGCAGGATGTCTATCAATTTGGAATTCTTCTTCTTGAGCAAATTGCAGTTCATGATCCTGACCATAACAGTAAATCATCTCACACTCTAGAGGAGAATTTGTTTGAACGAATCGCTCATCTATCGAGCAGTTCTTCTGGCCTCTATCATGCTGTTGATAAATCTCTTCTTGGTCAAGGATTTGATGGTGAAATACTTCATTTTCTGAAGATCGCATCTAGCTGTATTCATCCCATTCTAGATCAAAGGCCAACGATGCTTCAAGCATTTCAAATGTTAATGGTTCTCAGGAAGAGAGAGAGATTCATCGAAAATCCTAAGCTATTGGATCAACTGACTGGTCGCTGCTAATTAAGGTGATGATAGCATTGAGCTGGAGTCAGCAGAAACAAAGTGAAACAGCAGATGTGTGTATGCTATCTAATATCGTTGTTTCTGGTTTTGTAAGTGAAACAATACAGATATGGCCTCATTGCTAAAGCACTCTTTGGGAGTGTTATTGGAAGGCATCAAGTTTTCCAAATTTTTTATTTTACAAAAAAATCTTCAGATTAATAATTTTTTATTGTTTTAATATATTAATATCAAAAATAAAAAATAATATATAAAAAATTTACTTTAATGTGTTTTTAAGGAAAAAAAAAACACTAACTTTTACCATTATCTCCGGCAAGCTCTAAGAGAGTAATGATATGGTCAGTTGATAACTCCGAGACTGTCCTGAAGAAGAGTCTGTTGTGTGAAATAGAAGAAACAGGATAAACATCTTTGATGCAGATTACAGTATGAAGAATTTCAGATTCTGATCATAACTAGTTACATTGCAGTAAGTTTCGATTTACTTACGTGACAGGCCCATATTCTAGGAATTTTGAGGCCCTCCTTTCAAATAGACAGGCTCATTCTCTAAAATAAAATCATGTGAGGATATAGGTCAACACTTTTAACATGATTGGGTGTTTTTAAAAAATAATTTTATTTTTATATTTTAATAATATATTGATATCAAAAACAAAAATTATTATTTTTATGTATTTTCAAGAAAAAAAAACACTTTAAAAAATAACTAGTAACGCAATGTCAAATACTATTCAAGTGTGTTTGACATTACGGTAGCTTTTATGGTTAAGATTTAAACAAATAATTTTATTTTTAAATTTTTAATTATGATTTTAAAAAAATTAATTTAAAAATATATTTAATTAAAACTATTTTGTAATAGATTTTTATTTACAAAATAAATAAAAATACAACATATTTTAGCTTGTAAATTATGCAGAATAGCAGGCCGTACTTGCTTCTTGTTGGGACGTACATTTCATTGTTGATGAAATTGTAAATAATTTTTTTATGCAAAACCATCAATACCCCTAAACAACATAAATGCATATTCTTGTGAATTAAAAAAAAAGTATTCACTCCTCACAAAATAATATTAACAGGAAAAAGTGTTTTTTCCTTCCTTATTGTTTTTTTTTCTAATATATATATATATATATATATATATATATAATTTCAATTCTATCTTTTAATATTAATTTTATTGAGAATTGAACTTTATAAAGTTTCCATGTTATTGTTATTTAATATAAGAGGTACTATTGATACAACTAACTCTAATATATTTATTAGTCAATTGAGAACATTCTTTTGTCTTCTTCATCATTTTAAAAACCATCTTCTTGCCTAATTTGAGTTTTAAATTAAATTGTATAAGAGTTGTTCCAACGTAACTCATTCAAGTTATTATAGAATGTAAAGCATGTATATATCTGAATAGGAAATTAATGTAGGATTATTCCAATGTTATAATCTTCATGGTTACTGTCGTGTTTTGCCACACATATATAAATAGGAAAGGTTGGCTAAGGCACAACCTAAGCCATTCTATTATTCTCAACTTGATATCAGAGCCCTAAACAAATTAAAACACTTTCTCTTCCTTCTGCTATGGATTCTTCATCCCAGCCGCAAGCAGCCTCCCTCTCTGCAGCACCAGCGATGCCGACTTCCTCCTCTACCACAACTCTTGCTTCCTCCAATGCCTCTGCTCTTCCGTGGCCACAACCTATAAATGGTGGCCACGCCTTCTTCAACCTAACCAATTCTCCTCTGTTGCAGCCTTCCTCTCTCATGCTATTCGCGGCTTTCCGCCGTTAGCATTATCTCCCTCTCCCATACTCACCAAGTCATCTCTCTCAAGTTAACAAACACCAATGATCTATATTGGCGAATGCAGATGAAGCCGTATCTTCTAGGCCAATGAGTTTTTGGCTTTATTGATGGCTCAAACTCTTGTCCCACTCTACATGTTCTTGCTGTCGATGGTACCTCTCTTCAGGTAAATCAATTCTTTCTTCGTTGCAAACAACATGATCAACTCATTCTAAATGCTCTGCTTTCTTCGCTGTCGATGAAAGTTCTCCATCTTAACTGCCAAACTTCAAGTCCTGTTTGGAGCACACTTGAGCAAGCTCTAGCCTCCACATCCAATTCTCATATTATGCAACTTCATGGCTCCCTTCAAGATCTTCGACAAGGTGATGAGTCAGTAACTCAGTTTATGCAAAAAGCTAAGGCCTTATTTGATGAATTAGCCGCTGCTGGCCGGCCTGTTTCGCTGGAGGATTTTAACTTATATGTGTTTCGTGGACTTCGAGGAGAATTTAAGGACTTAGTAACAAGTCTTGTGACCAAAGCAGAGCCTCTCTTGTATGCTGATCTTCATAGTCATCTTATAACACATGAATTCCTTCACAAAACGTCTCTTTCATCCATAGGGTCTGCTGTCATCAATCCACTGCTGCCCATGCCCAACAGCCCTCCTGCGTGACATTCTTCTCTCAACGTTAGTCTCCTGGAAATTTTTGTCGCAGCAGAGGCCGTTTTCATGGAGGATGGTGTCCCAACCAGTTCAATAGCAGAGGGCACATGTCTACTGAACCCAGACCTGACCTTCGTATCCTCCCTAACTCCTCCACCAGTGACGGCAGGCATGGCAACAGGGGGCAGCATCCACGCTGTCAATTATGCCAAACATTCGGCCATACAACCCCTCACTGCCCTCAACTTCAGCACCGGGGCAGGGCTATGGACATCACCCTAGTGAAAATCTGGCGCTGCATAATATCTCCTCAACCGGTACTGCCGATTAGTTTCTAGACACCGATGTCAATCAGCACGTAACACCTGACCTTGCAGGATTGGCTGCCTCAAAACCATATCTCGGTAATGATAATTTGCATGTTGGTGATGGTAAAGGACTCCCTATATCTCATATCAGTCATACAAAAATATGTACACCTCATCGTTCTTTCACTTTATCTAATGTGCTTCATGTTCTTGAAATCAAGAAACATTTGCTTTCTATTCAGATTTTTTATCTTGATAACAATGTTTATTTTGAATTTCACCCTTTTGTGTTTTATGTCAAGGATCTCAACACCAATGAAGTCCTTCTCTCAGGTCAGAGTCAATATGGTCTCTATGCTTTGACCAGGTCTTTTGTCACGTCAGTTCCTCAAGACTATTGGTCTCCCTACATTTCTATTTTTGTCGTTTATGGCATCGTCGACTAGGTCATCCTACCTCTAGTATTTTTCAATTATTAGTCTTGAAAAATAAGATTATTTGTAGCAACAAACGTCTTAATTTTCAATGTCAAAGTTGTCCATTAAGAAAATCATCGCGTTTGTCTTTAGGACCTACGGGTCACCAAACTTCTGCTCTACTTTAATTAATTTTTAGTGATGTATGGGTCCCTGCTCCCCTCCTTTTTTTAAATGACTATTGTTATTTTGTTATCTTTGTTGATGCATACACAAAATATGTTTGGTATTATCCTCTTATTGTCAAGTCTGATGTTTACTCTATTTTTTCACCAATTTCAAACTCTCGTTGAGCATCAATTTTCATTAAAAATAAAATTTGTTCAAACTAATTGGGGCGGTGAATGCCGCAAACTATCCACTTTCTTTAAGACCATTGGTATTCAACATTGTATGATTTGTCCTCATACTCATGAACAAAATGACACAGTAGAACGTCGTCATAAGCATATTGTAGAAACATGTCTTATTCTTATAAGATAATGCAAACCATTATTCTAATTTTGGAATTATGCTTTTGAAACCTCAATTTATCTTATAAATCACATGCCCACTCATGTTCTTGCAAATAGATCTCTATTTGACTGTTTGTTTCTACGGTCTCCTGATTATCATTTTGTGCGTACTTTTGGGTGCCTCTACTTTTCTTTTTTGCATACTTGTAACAATCATAAATTGGATTTTCGTTCCTCTCCATGTGTGTTTCTTGGTTATAGCTCCTCGCATCTTGGTTATCGGTGTCTTGACCTTACATCTCAACGCATTTATATTTCTTGTCATGTCAGATTTCATTAACATGTGTTTTCATTTGATAATTCTGAACAGATTGCAAAGGTTTCCTCTACTCCCCCTACCCAAACCACCACTACTGTCCTCCCAAATGTACTCCACTCCCCGTTGTTCCCCACTAATATATCCCTACCACCACAATCTGCTCGCCAGCCACAACATCCACCCCTCCCTTGCCCATCATCACATGCATGTTTATCTAACCATTCTGCTGCAGGTACAACTTGCAAATCAGTCTTCCCTACCTTTCAAAGATAACCCCTCTGCTGATGTTGAGACAACCTCTGGTTCTTCCTCTGCTTCTTCTAATCTGGCTAGAGTCCAAGCTGCTTCAAACTCTTCTTTTGCTGATAGTCCTGTTTCTGCTGTCAGTTCTCTACTTGCGGTAAAGTCTCCATCAGCCTCTTCGGCTGGCCTGAATCTTATGGTTGATTTCTCCTCTTATCCGCTGCAGCAGGATATCTGATATCCACCTTCTTCCTCTGCATCACCACCTCTAATCAGTAGACATCCTATGGTTCTTCGACCACGGCAGTTGAAGACAGCCAATCTGGTTGGTTCCGCTGCCACTCTTACTGTCTCCCCTCAGGTACTACACTCTCCTTCTTTTGAACCTCTGTCATTCTTTGTTGCTGACAGGTATGCCATTTGGCATGATGCTATGTGTGATGATATCAAGGCTTTGCGCTCTAATCACACTTGGTCTTTGATTCCTTTTCATCCTTCAATAAATATTGTTGGTAATAGATGGGTGTATCGAATCAAACGTGGTGTTGATGGCAGCATTAAGCATTATAAAGCACATCTCATTGCTAGAGGTTTTACTCAGTAGGAAGGCATTGGTTATTCTGAAACCTTCAGTCCAGTTATTAAGTAGGCCACCGTCCGATTAGTCTTTTCCATTGCGGTTTCGCACAATTGGAAGATTCATCAACTTGATATTCATAATGCCTTCCTTAATGGCGTTCTCACTAAAGCGGTCTACATGAAACAACCTCCAGGTTTTGTTGACTCTACTCTCCCATCTCATGTGTGCAAATTGCACAAGTCGTTGTATGGTTTGAAACAAGCACCAAGGGCATGGTACACTCGTTTGAGTGATTTTTTGCTCTCCATTGGTTTTCTTGTCTCCAAGGTTGACGCCTCTCTATTTAACTTGTCTAATGGCACTAATATCTTTTATCTTCTGGTGTATGTTGATGATATCCTGCTTACGGGTAGCAACTCTGCTATGCTCCATCGCCTAATATAGTTACTAAGCTCCAAATTCAAGCTTTGTGACTTAGGCGCAGTTCACTACTTTTTAGGTATTGAAGTTCAGTCTACAGGTATGGGCTTGATGCTTCGTCAGCATAAATATATTCTTGACATCCTTACTTGGGCTAGTATGACTTCCTGCAAACCTGTTGATACTCCAGTCTCTCTTTCAAAAATTACTATGTTGCTGGATACTTCATTCTCTGATCCTACACGGTTTCATCAAATCGTTAGTGCTCTTCAGTATCTTACCTTCACCCACCCCGATATCTATTTTGCTGTTAACAGAGTCTGTCAGTTTATGCATGCTCCTACAAATTCTTATTGGGCCACTGTTAAGCGTATTCTACGCTACCTTAAACGTATGACATCTTACAGTTTCCATATCACTCGAGGTTCCTCCTTTGCTCTACATGGCTTTACAAATGCAGATTGGGCTGGTAGTATGGAAGATCGCAAGTCTACGGGTGGCTACCTTGTCTTCTTTGGTCAGACACTGATTTCATGGAAATTCGGTAAGCAACGCACAGTTGCTCGCTCCTCTTATGAGGCTGAATATAAAGCCTTAGCAGATGACACTGCTGAGGTCATTTGGCTTCAATATTTATTAATAGATATGCAGGTTCCCTCCATCTCTGCTCCTACCATTTGATGTGATAACCTTGGTGCCACCTATCTCTCAGCGAGTCCTATTTTCCATGCTTGTACTAAGCATGTTGAGGTTGATTATCACTTTGTCCGCGACCAGGTTGCGAAGAAAGAAATTCAAATTTGCTTTATCCCCTCTCAAGATCAGCTTGTCGATGTTTTCACCAAGCCATTTTCTATTGTGTCCTTCACTGCCTTTCGTTCCAAGCTTTGGGTCGATCCTCCACCCTCAGGTTGAGGGGACATATTATAGAATGTAAAGCATGTATATATCTGAATAGAAAATTAATGTAGGATTATTCCAATATTGTAATCTCCATGGTTACTGTCGTGTTCTGCCACATATATATAAATAGGAAAGGTTGGCTACGACACAACTTAAGTCATTCTATTATTCTCAACTAACTTGACTAGTGCAAAGGTAGCCCAGCTGACCAATAAAGAAGTCTGGGAATGAAAATGAGAAAAAATTAATGAAATTGACGGAAAAAACCTCTCAAGCCGACTCATTATCTAGCTTGTATTTAAAATTAAATGTGTTGAAGTTGTTTTGATAATATTTAGTTGACTTTGCTTATCCAAAGACAACATACATGATTATTAATTTAAAAAAAAAATGAAATTGAAAGGAAAACAAAAAGAAGGAAAGTAAAAAAGATAAAATAATAATAAAAAAAATGAGAGCTGAATTGAAAAAAAAAAGAAGAGGAGGAGGAGGAGCTTGTAATCTTTCCCAAGTTATTTAGTATAGGAGGTAAGATCCAGCTAACTCTAATATATATATATATATATATATATATATATATTTTTAACGATAATGGGTATCCTCAGTTATATTTATTAATCAATTGAGAATAATGTGGTGTGCTGATAAATCAGAGATTGTCCTTCAGAAGAGTTTGTTGTGTGAAATAGCAGTACATGTTTCTTGTTGGGACGTACATTTCTTGTTGATGAAATTGTAAATAATTGTTTCATGCAAAACCATCATTTCTAAATAACATCATAAATGCATATTCTTGAAAAAAAAAAAAAAGAGTATTCACTCCTCACAAAATAATATTAACCGGAAAAGGTGTTTTTTCCTTCCTTAGGGTTTTTTTTTTTAAATATTTTTCTAATATATATATATATATATATATATATATATATATATATTAATGATAATGGGTCTCTTCAGTTATATTTATTAATCAATCGTGAATATTTTTTTTTAAATTTGAATAAACTAATGGAATGTTAAATAACTATTCCAAGCATATACTACAGCCGCATAATTTCCCTGTAGCATATGATGGCAAATCTATGTAGGTCCAAGTTCATGCTGAGATTACGTACCATTAATATAAAGAGACTTTAACTTATGGGTTAAGCCGAAGAAATTGGACTCTAGGGCTCTAGCTCCTTTAAATTTGTGAAGAAGATGAGGAGTGATCGACTTGTATAATCATTCAAGTTCACCACATGGGGATTTCTTCTTCAAATGTCTAGTAAAAAATGAGATTCATGCATGTGAATATATATATTCTGTAATCTCAGTGGATGATAAGGTATTTCATTTACACACACATATTGATGAGGCATACATTTATACATGGAAGAACATGCACGAACAATTTAATTCATCAGCAACCGATCCTTGGAAGTTTATTTGGTGAGCATTTATACTGTTAAAGTTTATTTAACTATTCAATTATAGACTTTTTCTGTATGAATCGACGTTCGATTGCTTTCACTCTTTTTTTTATTAGAAAAGAAACGAGAGAAGGATAAGGCCTCAAATATGCGTGAGCCATTTCAATTTTTCATACTTTTTCTGTATGGATAAGACGGAGTCTTCGAAAATTGCCTGACTTTGTGCCCGAAGCCTACCTGATTTCACTCTGCACTTGTCCCCCATTGATTTTGGTTTAGCTAATTAATTACCCAAATCTGGATGGATCATTGTTCGAAATCCATTAATCATTTCTACTATGCTATATCGATTGCATTCGAAAAGGCAAAAGAATACACTTTTTTATTTATTTAACGGATGATCAAACTTTTTAGCATGGTTAGAAAACCCAATTCACCATGACTTAATTGTTCGAGACTTGGATCGGGTTAGATCAGTTGGCCTAAGAGTTAGCTAATATCGCTTCAAGAATTTTGTTTTTTAAAATCAAAATATTTAAAATAAAAAAACAACATTGATAAAAAATTTGATTCAAATAAAACCCAATTTGGTTTTATAACTATGCTTTTTAGTATTTCAAGTCTTATCACTCTACAAATCACATAAAACTAATGAAGTTAGCTAATATCTTTTAAAGTTTGAACAAGAATTTGACAGTTGTGGGAACAAATATAACTGGAGTCAAGATAAGATGCAAACTTTGATTTCTCTTTTTTACCGTCTTCGATATTGGAACACAAGACAAGAAAACCCATGTGGAAAGCTTGTTACATAGGTTGGCCTGCTCCGATCCATGGGGAGGTTACTTGTCACTCTGAGTTAGTTGAAAACAGTTTCAAGTCTGAAATCAGCTATATTAATCTGACAAGAGAAATTGACTTAATGATAATCACGTTACTGATCTCTTGACCTCCTAGTAGGTTAAGTCATTTTGGATTGATTTATTAAAGTTAGGCAAGAATAGGGACCAAATTAAAAGTGGCTACGCACATGCTTTACAAGTTGTTAGTCTTCAAAAAAGGTTGATATATGAACATCGAGGAAGCTACGTACAGCGCTTTTCACACATCAAACAGTGTTGCCCATGCATGTGTTTGTGTGTGTGTTTTGAAAACAAGCACTAAAAACACACCACACGCCATTCCTTGTCCGTCTATCGGCCAGGCTGATCAGACAGGAATTTTGGTTTCTGAACTATGTACGTATGTGATTGCACAACAACCTTAATTATTCCAAAATTTAAATGTAGTATATATGATCTCATCTTCAAAGGGTACTGACGAACGATCATGGAAATTAATCTAAGATGCAGACGAGATATGATAGGATTACTGTGCCGTACTGCTTCTTGTTAAATAATATTTAGTAAATTCTGATAGCTCAAAGGTCAGGAGGATATATACTAATTAATATTCAGAACCTGTCCCGAGCATCTTGCCGTAAATTGTGGTTAGTGAAGGCCGCACATATGTAAAGTATATTGGCTATTGATTGCTAGTTTAAAACAGAAACCAATGGATTTTCAATATTCAACAGATTTTCCTTAATTATGTTTGGTCTCTTATTGGTGTTTTTAAGTATATTTGGGAGATAAGAAAAAAAGAACAACAAATGTTTTAATAAAACAATATTGGTTAACACGAGCTAATGGACAATGCTATAAGATATCATGTAGTAATGTGTTATCTTATAAAAAAAATTGTAATTATCTTGTATAGAGCTATTCTTTGTAGTATAATCATTTATATGTTGCCCTTATAGAGAAAGAGAGGAAGTCCGCCACATTAGCTTAAGTTTTTTATTTTACACAAAACCTTATTTATTATTTTATTATTTTATTATTTAGGATTTCAAACAAAAAGAACTAAGGATGTAATTGCTTTCAAATGGGAACAAAGGAAATAAAAAGTATACTGTTTCCATCCCTTTGTGTCCCATCAAAAACACGAAAAGTGAAAGAATTACCCATTTAATTTCTATCTCGAGGTAGAAAAAATATGTTTACCTGTTATTAATTTATACTTTAAATTGACATATATATTTATTTTAAAACTATTCTAACAATAAATTTTTTTTTAAAAAAATTTATTTATTTTATCATGAGAAACTAATCAATATGAATGCATTAATAGCATCCGTTAGTTTTTTTTTTTTCCAATAAAAGATGAATATGGATTTCGCCTTATATATATTTTCAAATACCCAATAATAAATCTCCACATGCATTCTATATCCAAACTTCCTATAAATACCACCTTCAGCTGCTTCAGATTCCCATCTCTCCATTTCAACTACTCATCACTTGCATCAATTCAAATAATATCCGATACCAAAAAGATAAATGGCAGGCGGCCTTCCACTTCCACTGATCCCCCATCCTATTACTCTTTTCTTCATCATTTTCTTTGCGTTCTCACCTTTAGCAAAGGCAGCACAATTTAGTGTGTTAAGCTATGGTGCCAAACCTGATGGAAAAACTGACTCAACCAAGGCCTTTGCTGCTGCTTGGGCACAGGCATGTGCCTCAGCACAACCAGCCACAATTTCTGTTCCTAAAGGGAGTTTCTCTTTAGGTCAAGTGAGGTTTCAGGGTCCCTGCAAGAACCGTGCTATCTTGGTACGTATAGATGGCACCCTAGTCGCACCATCAGATTATAAGGTCATTGGTAACGCTAAAAATTGGCTAATCTTTGAGCATGTTAATGGGGTTACTGTATCTGGAGGGACTCTTGATGGCCAGGGTGCTGGACTGTGGTCTTGTAAGAATTCCGGCAAGGGTTGCCCCAGAGGCGCAACGGTATGATAATAAAGCACATGCATGCATGCATGGCATTAATCATCTTACAATATTTTGGTCAGTAGAGTAAAGATAGATATTATATTTTCAAGGTCTTAATTGTTCTTGTTAATTTATTTACTGTGCAGTCACTTGAGTTTTCCAATTCAAACAATATTGCAATTACCGGATTGGCATCATTAAATAGCCAGTTGTTTCACATTGTCATCAATGGTTGCCAAAACGTCAAAGTGCAAGGAGTCAAAGTCTCTGCCGCCGGAAACAGCCCTAACACGGATGGTATTCATGTTCAATCATCAACCGGTGTCACCATATTGAATTCTAGGATTGGAACAGGTGACGACTGTGTATCGATTGGCCCCGGTACCTCAAGTTTGTGGATTGAAAGTGTGGCTTGTGGACCTGGCCATGGAATCAGGTAAATAAGAAATTATAACATCAATTATAAGTTTATATCAATTAGTAAATAAGAAATTATAACATCAATTATAAGTTTATATCAATTATCATCTGCTCCTAATGTGTGTATATGGTTGATATTGTAGCATTGGAAGTTTAGGCAAAGAATCCCAAGAGGCTGGTGTGCAAAATGTTACAGTCAAGACCACTACATTTACCGGTACGGAAAATGGACTGAGAATTAAGTCTTGGGGAAGGCCTAGCAATGGTTTTGCTAGAGATATTCTTTTCCAGCATGCAGTCATGAATAACGTCCAAAATCCCATTGTAATAGACCAAAACTACTGCCCCGGCGAGAAGAATTGCCCTGGCCAGGTACACGTCAAATCTATTGTCTATACCGTTCTTTTCATTTTGAAAGCTAACATCCAAAACATGTACATAAATCTTGCTGTATTTTGCTGTACATTAAACAGGTTTCTGGTGTGAAAATAAGTGATGTGACCTACCAAGACATTCATGGATCATCAGCAACAGAAGTGGCGGTCAAATTTGATTGTAGCAAAAAATATCCATGCACTGGGATCAAATTAGAAGATGTAAAGCTCACTTACAAGAATCAGCCAGCTGAAGCATCATGCAGCAATGCTGGTGGAGTTGCTTCAGGACTTGTTCAGCCCACTAGCTGTCTATAAGAGCCTAATTAATGAGGGGCTATATATATAGTTGATCAAGCAAAAAAAATATATCATTACGTAACACATATAGTATACATATACAAATTAATGGGATATTTTCTCTCTGTCTTAGCTTAAAAACAATGTAATACGTAGCTCATTAAGCGAGTTTATTGCTTGATCTTGTGGCAAGTCTCCGCCCGACGACGAATGCAATTATAGTACACAGGAAGAAATTAATTTTCCAAACACCTAGTTCGGTTATTTTTTTTTATACATTTGAGACTTCATATGAGCAATATATTTTCTCCTTTATAACGTTCAGTTCTTTTGAAGCTTGCATCAGAATTGTTGTTATTAATGGGCTTATGAAATAACATAAACATAAAAATTAAGCTAAAATTTTAAAATTAACCAGAAAGATAACAAAACTAATAAAATAACATTTTCTAAACCTAATTTGAAAGCTTTCTTGACCTCTCTAAGTTACTAAAAACAGACCCATTATAATACTTGGCTGTAGAACAACTTGGAAAATATTGAGCTTTTGATTTATTGGACTTTGACCTCTATCAACATTAACCAATACAATAATTTATAACTAATTGGTTTGATTCTCCTACATTAGAGTCCTAACTAGAAAGACCAATATTTTTATTTATCGATATTATTAGAAGTAGAAACTCTATTTTCGGAGAAGAAATCAAACAATGAAATTCCATGAAAAGGGGCACTTCCAGTATTCTTAGATTTACTAACAATTTTTTTTTATTAGTATTTATATTCTCATTTTTTCAACAATAAAGTTACTGACAGGCTCATGCACGGAAATACTTCATCGAAAAAACTATCGTCGGTAATTTTTGTCTGTTGATGAGTCCATCAATAATAAAATTATCACTAGATTTACTGACGGTAAAAGCGCGTAAAAAAATAAATTTACCCGCTTCATTCCTTCGGTATTTCCTGCTTCATTCTGTTGACATTTCCCTCATGAATTTTACCATATAATCGACGTAAAATATCATATGCAATTCTGTTGGTGATTATACAGCGACACTGTGATATTTTCAGGAATTTTTTTTCAACACTCTGAAATATATCAATGGACTTAATCCGTCGATAATATCATTAATAATTATTTAAAATATTATAGTAGTCAATAGTGTTGGTGAGTCAGCATAATAGTGAATGCAATAATATACTAGTAGTAAATAGTGTTAGTGATATCAAAAGTTTTTTTTGACATCACACAAATACAATATAGAACATAATCTCGCGAACATAACATTAAATTGAAAAATAAGTTAAAATATCAAAATAAATAATTAATTGTTCAGCTACAAAATTGAGTTTTATAGGTGCATAGAATCAAATTAATATCTTTGATTGTAATATACCAAATATTATTGCAGATTACAGTGTGAAGATCCTGATCATAAATATTCACATCGTAAGAAAATATTTTATTGATTAAATACTCCTGCAACTATTTGGTAGAGGTAAGAAAAAAAGTAAAAAATTGATTCAATCAAGAAAATCAGGAAAAAAATAATTGAAAAAAATGAATTGTAAAAAAAAATCGATTAAATTGATTAGAATTTTTTAAAAACTAACTGGTTCAGTTCGAATCGGTTCGGTTTTATAAGCCTAAAATAGAACCGAAGGCAAACCGGAAAAAAACCGAGTCAAACCAAAACCAAATTCATTAGAAATTACAAAAATAACCCTAAAAAAATTTAGTTTTTGGTTTTTAATATAAAATAACCGAACCAAAACCAAATCAAATCGAAACTAGTCGATTTGAACCGATTTTTGTTCTAAAATAACCGAACTGAAATCGGACGGCTTGAACAAGTTTCGGTTCAGTTTTTTTTATAAAAAAATTAATTTACTTATTTTTTTAATAAAAACCAAACCGAACCGAAAATAATTACCTCTAATATTTGGAATGACAAGCCCGTCCCTAGGAGTAGTAAGTTCTGATTTATGAGACAGACCCCTATTCTAATAATTGAGGCCCTCCTTCCAAATTTACAGGCCCATATTCTAAAAGAAAATCTTGTGAGGCTACTGGTCAGCACTTAGATCATGATTAACACTACAATCAGCACTTCCATCATCAGCAAATCAACAGTACTTCGAATAATATCTGCAATCTTGTGCCGGCAATTGACTTTTCAACAAGATCTAGCTAATGCATGTCTATATAATGTTTTGCCTTTTGCAACCTTGTAGATCATCAGCAATATTTTATCACCATTTTGTTCGGCAACAAATTAATCTAAGAACATTAGCACAAAACATGGCTAGTGATCAGAGTGTTGGTGGGGTGGAAGTGATCAGCAACAAACAAGTGATCCTCAAGGACTATGTGAGTGGTTTTCCAAGAGAATCAAACCTGTACATGACGACAAGTAACATCAAACTCAAAGTGCCAGAAGAAGAGAGTGGTAAAGATGCTGTGCTGGTTAAGAATCTCTACTTGTCTTGTGATCCTTTCATGCGTGGATGGATGCAGAGAGATCTGCCACCCGGTGAACCTGAACTATCTTCCTACTCCCTTGGCTCTGTATGTTCTCAATCTCCCTCTTTCATTGTTGAATTGTTATAATTTATATTATGATTATTTATGGTGATTTTATTGCTAGTTACTGTGAATTTACTTACTCTTGTTGGAGACATTGAGCAGCCAATTGTTGGATATGGAGTGGCTAGAGTTGTTGATTCCAGGCACTCTGACTTCAAGAAAGGCGATTTGGTCTGGGGAACGACAATCGGCTGGGAAGAATACAGTCTAATGACAACACCTGAATACCTCTTCAAAATCAACCATACTGATGATATACCCCTTTCATACTACACTGGAATTCTTTTGTATGTAAGCTCTTGACCCATATGATTTTCTTATGTGAACCTGTTTTGTTATGACTGTAATGAGCCATATTCTTTGAATTTGTGCTTTTGCTCTTACAGGAATGCCTGGCATGACTGCTTATTTTGGCTTCTTTGACATTGGTTCTCCCAAGGAAGGAGACCGTGTCTACGTTTCATCAGCATCAGGCGCAATTGGTCAGCTTGTTGGGCAATTTGCAAAGCTGATAGGTTGTTATGTTGTTGGAAGTGCTGGAAGTAAAGAAAAGGTTGAACTATTGAAGACCAAGTTTGGATTTGATGATGCTTTCAATTATAAAGAGGAGCATGACTTGGATGCAGCCTTGAAAAGGTTAGTGTATGAAGTCTGCATAAGAGACAATCTGAAATAGCACTCTCAAGCCTTACGGAACCTCTAGAAGTTCTGCAGCTTTATTAATCTGTGATTATGTGCTTTATTTTTTTTGTTTTTGAATGTTAATCTTGTGGGGATTAGCTCAAGTGGAAAAAGGAATGATTGTTTCCTTTGCCAGGTACTTCCCTGAAGGCATCGACATTTACTTTGAGAATGTTGGAGGAAAAATGCTTGATGCTGTCCTTCTAAACATGAGACACCATGGCCGTATTGCTTTGTGTGGAATGATCTCTCAATACAATCTCGAGCAGCCTGAAAGTGTGCATAACTTAATCGCTGTACTCTTTAAGCAGATCCGGATGGAAGGGTTTGCGGTTGCCGAGTACTATGACCAATACTCCAAGTTCTTGGATTTTGTTCTGCCTTATATTAAAGAAGGGAAGATTGTTTATGTGGAAGACATAAGTGAAGGACTCGAGAGTGGCCCTGCTGCATTGATAGGCCTATTCAGCGGCCGAAATGTAGGCAAGCAAGTAGTGAAGGTTGCTCAGGAGTGATCAGTCTCCCTTTAGATGTCTTCTTTCCAATGCCATTGCTTGTCTTACATGCTTCATATGGTACTGTGTCAATACTAGCAAGTAGAGAAGGTTTCCAATGAGCGATCGGCCTCCTTTAGTATCCTTTCCATAGTTTTGAGTTAGAACAGTGGATAAGTATTGTAAAACTGCTCTGCCCAACTAAATAAAATATATGTCATATCTGAATTATAATGAAGTGGACTGTTTTACTCCTTTTATAGTGCTGCAGCTGTATATATTGCTGTAAAATTAATGTTATCTGTAATAAAATTCAAGTGGCCTGATTAGATCATCACTCGGTTTTGCGCATGCTGTCAATTTTCCATTTTGTAAAGTTCCCTTGAATGCTTCAGCTTCCATGCTTTGAATTTCTTGGCTGGGAAGCTCTCAACAGATCGAAATCCAGAAAACGTTTGTGTTCTAATTTTAGGAAAGATTAATTTATAATTACAGTGATAGCATATTCATTAGGTTTTGATGGAGATGAGAGATTTGCAAAAGTGCCATCTCTTTTGAATTTTATATTGGGAAGGGGATGAGCCATATCTACGTGGTTTTGAGTTAATTTGAAAAAATATTCTAACTTTAAATATCCATAAACTGGTAAAATCAGACTAAAATATTTAATCTAACTATAAATATAAATATTACCACCAAAATAATATTACTATTACTTCAAAAATCAATCTTGTAAAATAATCAAAATTAAAATAAAACTAATACATTGAATACATGATAATTATTAATTATCTAGTTAGTATCAATAAACATTCAGGTATTTAAAGTTCTAAATAACTCAAATTTATATATTTCATAAAAATTCATCAAAACCCCAAATGCATAAAAAAAAGAAGAAAATATAAGATTCCAAACACCAAAAATTAGAATTTAAATACAAAAAAACAAATCAAGGAGGTACAAATCCACAACACCATACAACCTTTCTAGTCGTGAGAGGGAAATAGAGTATAGAAAGAAAGAATTTGTATTTTAAGAATGTTTTACATCCATAGTGTTTGAAGTGAGTTGGGCTACCTATGTTTTGGACCCATGCTAGAGGAAAGTCTCGTCGTAAGGCATTCACCATTCTTTTTTATGGTGTTTGGCTAGCTAGAAACAAATTGATTTTTGAAGATACGATACTGGATTGAAATACAATTTTTGAGTTGATTCTTCATCATCTTGCTCTTCAGTTAAAGACAATTGATGGCAATTTTACCTACACTGGTATGGATTTGTTTAGAGACCAGATGGAATCCTGCAATGGTCGAACAGGTAACTCGTTTTATTTCTTCCAACTGTAAAATGTGGAGCCTCCAAGGCATTATTGGCTATAAGTAAATAATGTGGGCACCAAATCGGTGTTACTTGTAGCATTAATTGATGCCACTTATTTCTTATTTTTTTGCAAAACAAAGACTGAATCTTGTCTATTGTTGTTATTTAATTTTTTATTCAAGTTTTTGATAAATTTTTTAAAAAAATCAAAAATAATAAAAAAACAAAGAAAAACCCGAAAAATATATTTTTAATATATTTGTATCGTTTTTAGTATTTTCAACGTCATCTCAAAAGAATTTAAATTTTCAAATGTATTTTGAACGCGTTCAACTTTTAACACGTAAATTTTATGATCACTAATTTTTCTTGTTGAGTCAATGTTAATATTGTCCATTTTCAAAAAAAAAAAAAAAAGAAAATCAAAATTAGTAAAAAAATAAATGAAAAGTGGAGGGACGATTATGATTTTGGACAAGTCACACTTCTCCTCTAAATTTAAGCTACAGTGAAAAAAAGAGAGGAGGGATTGACGAGGAGAAAAATTTAGAGGCAAAGGGGGCGGAGAAAATTAACAGGGCCATCAGCTAAACACAAAAAACCCTAAGACCCAAGGTCTTCATCTTTTTTTCAGAAGGGGCCGCCGTTCCCCTGGTCTCCTGGTTCTCTCCCAAACCAAAGGGAGCCTTCCTTTTTTGCCCTGCTGGAGCCGCCACAAAAGATCCCTTTTGGCCTGTGATTTTGGCTCCTGAAACAGCCCCCTTTGCCTTGACAAAGCAAGCCCGCAAGCCGCCCTTTTCCCTCTGAAAAGAAAAACCGGAGAGTACGTCCACGTCTCTGCTCTCTCTCTGGCCAAAACACAGACCACACCCAAGCAGCCGATCCCTTCTCCAGCCGAAACCAGAGAAGCCAAGGCAAGCCCCCCGTTCATTGGTCTTCCTCTCAGCCAAAAACAGGCCGTCGCTCTCCCTGAAGCCAGCCAAAGCCTTCCCTTTCGCTGCACCTCCATAGTCGCTCATCTCCCTCCCAACAGATCCTCCCTTCTCCCCTCAACCCCGGCTAGCAGACCCTCTCACGCTCGGTCGCCAGCCTCCAGCACTCCTCCTTGCTGCCAGTACATGGGACAGAGGAGAAGAGGATGAGCAGAAGCAGCCGATTTGCAACGAAGCAGATCTAAAAGAGGCCGAGGCAGATCTGAAAAAAGGAGAATCGGAAACTGTTTGAGTTGTTGGGTTGCTTTGCAGGTGACTGGGAGATGCACCGCCGGTACGGACGGGAAGAGAAGAAGGAGACGATCCCGATCCACCAGGCTGCTGTTCTTCGCTGGCGGCGGCACGTGGATCCACGCGCCGCCAGAGAAGGTGGTGCCTGAGTTCCACGCGCCGCCACTGTTCAGACGACACCAAGGCTGTGCAGCACTGTTCCCGATGATTTCTTTGGTTTTCTTGTAATTTCCAGATGATGTGTATATTTAGATATTATTGTATTTGTTTTATTTTGAATTTTTGTTATTTGTTTTACATGTAAAAAAGGGATGGAAAAGAAAAATAATAATAAAAAGGGGAAATGCGTGTCTGTGTGATTGTATTTTTATTTATGTTATTGAATTACAAAAATAAATTTGAATATAATTAATATCTCAAGGATAAATAAAATTATGTTATAATTTTCTTGAAAATGTAAGAATATGTTTTTACATAGATTTAATAACTGATTTATTAAAACTTTAGAATTGGATTAATATTTTAAATTTTCAAATCATATCAAATCATAAAGCAGCTTATTTTAGATAGGATGTGCTAGGGGTGCTAATATCTTTTCTAGTTATAATTAGTCTCTTATTTTATAATCTCTGACAAAGATCGGTATATCTAAATTTTCTAGTAACTTTCTATTAAATACTAGATGGTGACTTCTAAGAATATGAAAAATCATAGAATTGCCAAAATTATATAATTGTTATATGCTGCACGGGGACGTGCAACACTCATAAATAGCCAATGCATTCAAGCCTTAAATACATCTCAAGAGAGAAGAAAGAAGATAATAAAAAAGAAAAAGTTCCCACAAAGTTATAAGGAATTAGTGAGAGAATAAGTGAGGTATTTTCTCTTATTAATAGAGAAATTTTAGTTATTCTCTTATTAGTAAAGAGGTTGTAATTCTCACATTACTTAGTAAAATTTTTCTATACTTGCTTGTGAAAATAGTCTAATTGGATGAATCATGTAAATTTTTGTGTCATTTCTTATTTTATCATGTTCCTTACCTTTTATCTTGTCGGGTTTACATACAAGTATCCTAATTTTACGATGAATTGTATGTACTAACAGAAAACTATATGCTGGGAATGTGCATTTTACATTACAGAAATGCAGCTTAGACAGCTTTCTGAACCATTTGGTATTGTGGAGCTTGTACAATTGCCTCTTAACCTTGAGACAGGACAATGGAAAGGTTTTCGATTTGTTCAGTTTACTCAACTTGAAAATGCAAAGGCTGTACAAAGTGCTTTGAATGGAAAATTGGAGATTGCAGTTCGAACTATTAAGGTTTCATCTGTTAAAGAACATGGCGGACAGCAAGATAGTGGAGTAAAATCTGCTGACTTCGATGATGATAATGAGGGTGGATTGGTGCTCAATGAAGAGCATTGCTTACACAGAAGCTAGATCGCACTGGTATTGCCAGAAGCATTGCAGGCTGTCTTGGAGTACCTTTGCTAAATGGGTCAGCTCCAAATCAACAATTCATTAGCTTGCCTGTCAATGGGCAAACTACTATGGAAGCAGCAGCACTTCAAACACCAGCTTTACCTTCCCCTGCCTCTGAATATATTAGGCAACCCAGCGAGTGTCTGCTAATATTTTTAGAAATAGGCGCGAGGTAAAAAGTTTTTCCTCCCTATATGCATACTCAAAGCCAAATTATGTTTTGAAGGCAGCTTGTTAGCAGCTAACAATGAGTCTATTTCTTAAAATTACTGTGCTATAACCATGAGACCAAGCCATCAAATCGGTCCCTAACCATGTATGTTGCGATATACTTTCGAGCTTCCTTAGTGTTTCATTGGCAACTATAATGAAACTCTCCAGGCTAGTGATCATGGTAGTGGTCGTTTGAATCAGTGGGGAGCAAAATCTTTCAGCCTTTTCATGGATATTTTCCATTTTATCGAATATCCTTTATGTCGCCTTAGCAAGTCTAAAACTGAAAGTTGGAGGTTTTTCGTCCTTCAGAAATATGATCATTCTTTTTATAATGGATTGCTACGTTTCTATCATAATTTGTCTCCTATTTGGAAAGACATTGTTTCTTTTTGTTTTTTTGTACTCATTAGTAGCCGGCATTGCTCTTAAGGAAAGTATCTGTTTTGATGCTGGTAATGGTGTTTGAGTTTATTTTTGGAGTGATATTTGGGTGGAAAATGATAAGGTCCCAGTCAAGAGCTAATTTGTAATAGCAGAATTCACACTGGTTCTCTTCGGGTGAGAACGTACCACAAGATAAATTTAGGATAGAAAAATATTGTCCTTCTTCCTTTCTTTCCAGCCTTATTATAAGGACCCGTTAGAACGGTTACAATATTTAAATTACTGCAACATTACAACGGAATAAATACTGAATGGAAACTAATTAATATTTCGGTTATGCATCCGAAATATAAGGACCCGTTATAACGGTTACACTATTACTGCAAAATAGAACAGAATAAATACTGAATGGAAACTGAATAAAAAACTGATGCTTAGCATTACTAGCTGACGTGGTGAAGATCTCATGCTTTAATTTGTTATCATCAATCCCGCATGACTCACGTTTGTCCCGGTCTTGCGCTTGCCTTTCACCGCACTTCACTATACTTGGGATTCGGTTTTGTTGCTCTCTCGGATCTACGTGGTGGCTTATCAAGACCCCTCCCGAAAGAGGAACCTTGTCCTCAAGGTTTAAATTAGGAAATTGTTGACACGAAAACTCGTCGGTTCCCACGTAGCGTCCTCTGGTGGTAAGTGCTTCCATTGGACAAGACTTTCGGTGATGAATTTACCACCCCGCTTCACCCACGGTGATCCAAGTATAGTTTCGGGTTCCAAAATAATTGCACCGTCATCCGATACGGTGGCGATCGGTTTGAGTATTGGAAGCATCTCCCACATATTTCTTTAATAACGACACATGAAAAACAGGATGAATACGGACACCCTCGGGTAATTGAAGTTTATAAGCCACCCGACCCACCTGTTGGAGAATAGGATAAGGGCCAAAAAACCCGCTGGCTAATTTCTGGTGTGCCCGTTTGAATGCCGAGCTTTGACGATAAGGTTGTAATCTCGAGGAAAACCATATCACCTTCTGCAAAAGATACATCCCTCCTATTTTTATCTGCATGTCTGTTTCATGCGATTGATGGCGGTGGTCAAGTGCTGTTTGAGCTGCAACAGAAGCTCATCACGGTGGAGAAGTGCTTGGTCTACTTCGTGAACCGGCGTGGTACCATCAAAATATTCTGGAAGAGTCGGTGGTGGTCGCCCATAAAGTGCCCGGTATGGAGTCATACCCGTGGATGCATGAAAAGTAGTATTGTACCGAGCTCCGCCCAATGCAAGAAGGAATGCCATTTACGTGGCCACTGATGGACAAAGCTGCGCAAATACTGTTCCCGGACATCGATTGACTACCTCCGATTGGCCATCGGTTTGAGGGTGGTATGCGGAACTCATTTTCAGCTTTGTGCCAGACATTGTAAAAAACTCTTGCCAAAATTTGCTGATAAAAATAGGGTCACGGTCACTGATGATAGATCTTGGCATGCCATGCAATTTGACTACGCCCTCAACAAATTTGTCTGCCACTACTTTAGCAGTGAAAGGATGAGATAATGACATAAAATGAGCATATTTACTCGGTCTATCCACCACCACAAAGATTGTATCTTTACCTTGTGAAAGCGGCAGCCGGTAATAAAATCGATAGTAATATCATCCCATACCCGACATGGAATAGATATAGGTTGGAGTAGACTCGCGGGTGGCAAGGTTTCGATTTCGTTCTTTGGCATGTGTCGCAGCTCTTCACGTACTCCTGAACTGATTTGTGCATGGAAGGCCAGTAGAACTGAGTGGCCACCTTTTTAAAGGTGCGTAAGACGCCCGAATGACCCCCTATTTTGGTATCATGGGCTTCATAAATTAATTTGTTGCGTAGAGTGGTATCAGAAGGAACCACAATTCGGCCTTTAAAAAAGAATAATCCATTGCGTGCAGTAAAGGGTCCCTCGGGTTGAGTTTGAACCAGGTTGCTAACAACAGCCATATAATCGTCTGTAGTGGCTGCGTGTTTAATTTCCTCCCATATAGCAAGCTGTGGCACGAACAAATTGTGTAGTGTAGGACTATCCGGTCTACGAGAAAGTGCATCCGCAGCAGAATTTTCCCGTCTGGCCGATACTTGAATCTCATAGTCATACCCCAATAATTTAGCAACCCATTTCGCTGTTCTCGGCGTAGTGATTCGTTGTTCCGGTAGGTATTTGAGACTACGTTGATCGGTTTGAATGATGAAATGTTGTCCCAGCAAGTATGGACGCCACACGCGAATGGCTTCCACCACTGCTAGCATTTCCTTTGCATAAGTAGACCATGAACATTTTGAGACACCGAGAGCTCGACTCATAAAAGCAATAGGCTTGCCTTGTTGTTGCGAACCGCCCCAATTCCATTACCTGAAGCATCGGTTTCCACTATGAAAGTGTCATTAAAATTGGGCATGGCTAAGATAGGCGTTGTTGTCATGGCCTTTTTAAGTGTCTCGAAAAGCTTCTTCGCCTCTGCATTCCAGCTAAATTGCCCCTTTTTAAGAAGATTTGTAAGAGCCCGAGCAATTAGACCATAATTCCGAACAAACTTGCGGTAATAACCTGTCAACCCCAAAAATCCACGCAGCTCAGAAATATTAGCAGGTTGTGGCCATGCCACCATGGCCTCAATTTTGTTGCTATCGACTTTCACCCCTTGATGAGAGACAATATGACCCAAATATTCCAGCTCTTGCTTACCGAAAGCACATTTACTAGCCTTGAGATAAAACTGTTGTTGCTTTAAAATGTCCAAGGTTTGAGTGACATGATGTAAATGCATTTCCCAAGTAGGGCTATAAATCAAGATGTCATCAAAAAATACCAATATGAATTTTCGTAAGTGGGGCCGAAAAATAGCATTCATAATAGCTTGGAATGTAGATGGTGCGTTACTCAAGCCAAATGGCATAACAAGATATTCATAATGACCGTTGTGTGTACGAAACGCAGTCTTATGAATATCTGAAGGTTGCACTCGTACCTGATGGTAACCGGCTCGTAAATCTAGTTTGGTGAAATATGCTTGCCCCATGCGCTCATCCAACATATCTTCCACTGTAGGGATTGGAAACCGATCTTTGATAGTGATCGCATTAAGAGATCGATAGTCGGTGCAAAAACGCCAACTACCATCTTTTTTTTTTACGAGCAACACCGGAGAAGAGAAGGGACTAGTGCTAGGTCGATAAGTCCGAATTCAACATTTCCCGGACTTGTTTTTCAATCTCTGCCTTCTGGAAATAAGCATAACGATAGGGTCGAACGTTGATCGGCTCAATTCCTTCCTTGAGGGAAATAGTGTGATCAATCTCACGTTTCGGTGGTAACTGTGTAGGTTCATCGAAGATCTCCGGATATTTAGCCAAGACCTGGCTCATACTCGGTGATCTGAATCCCTTTTGTGTCCCGCATGGTGGACTGTGGGCAAATTGCAAATACTGAATGTCCTTGACGAAATTCTTTGGAAATCTCCTTCAAGGAAGCGGCTTGAATAGGCTGATCACAAAAACCTTGCAGTACTCGGCCAAGTTCTCCCAATAGAATTTCATTATGAGAGTTCGCCAATTACATATCACGAGACCCTAACATTTCCAACCATTGGACACCCAGGACAATGTCTAAATCTGCTAGGGGAAGAGAATAAAGGGTCGGGGAAAAAGGAATTTCTTGAAGAAGAACCTGTACCTTTTCGAATTTTCCTTGACACCGTAACCGTGCCCCATTAGCAACCCGAACCGTAAATGTCTCTGTTGGAACTACTGGAAGCCGCACCGATCGGCCATGCGAGTGCTTATAAAATTATGGGTAGAACCACTTGTCAATTAGCACCACTGCATTGAAGACCCCCACTTTGGCATCTACACGCATAGTTCTAGGTGCGACCATCCCGTTAAAGCATGCGAGTGATCTCGGGTTCATCAATTTCCCTTGTCGCCTCTTCTACGTCGCCTTCTTCAGTAACTTCTTCATATGTGATTTCATTGAAACCGGTTGGACCCTCCGAAGCAAGAGTTGCATTCCTTGGCATTTATGACCGGCAGTAAATCTCTCATTACAATTAAAACAGAGTCCTTGGGCTCTACGTTTCTGCATCTCTTCCCATGGTAATCTACGAAAGGGTGCATTTGGTGTTGCACGTGTCGCTGGTGGTAGCGACAGTGGCGTTCGATTGACTTGAGTTGGTCGTAGGAATTGGCGTTGTCTTTTCATCTGTTCATCCTTCATGCGGGCTAGGCTAATTGCTTCCTTTAGCGATTGTGGTTTGAACATTCGAATTCCTTCAGCAATTTCTGTTTTAAGTCCTCCCATAAACGTCCCAACTAAAGCTTTTTGGGTCCATCCACGAACTCGTTCCCCAACTTTTCAAACTCACTCGATAATCACGTAAGGATCCCACCTGCTTTATACGTGATAAAGCTTCATCAAAATCCTCACCATCAGTAGGTCCAAATCTCGCCCATAATTCCTCTTCAAAGGCCTCCCATGTCATCATTCGTCTTTCCTCTCTATATGTCCGACGAGCCCACCGCCACCACCGATTTGCTTCTCCTTCCGGATGGAAAGAAGCCGTGATATTTTTTGGTTGGCTGGAGTATTTTGAAATTCAAAGAATTGGTCCACACGATTAAACCATTCTGTCGGGTCTTGTCCAGAAAATCGTGGAAATTCAAGCTTGGCCATTTTTGAAGAAAAAACTTGTCTGTTTCCTTCATTCTCCTCATGAATTGAACGAGAATTGCCCTCTCGGTTTGCGTTGCTATGGCTTGATTCCCCCTTGCTTGATAACAACGCCTTGCTGGATAACAACGCCTCTGAAAGTTTATTGATAGTTTCTTCTAGCTGGTGCATTTTTCCAGTCATGCTCATCTCTATTCTCTGTACTCCTTCTTGCACTCCACCGAGCCCCGCCTCCAGCATTTCAATTCGTTCTTTGTTAGTCGCCATTTAAACCAGGCTCGATACCAATTGATAAGGTCCCAGTCAAGAGCTAATTTGTAATAGCAGAATTCACACTGGTTCTCTTCGGGTGAGAACGTACCACAAGATAAATTTAGGATAGAAAAATATTGTCCTTCTTCCTTTCTTTCCAGCCTTATTATAAGGACCCGTTAGAACGGTTACAATATTTAAATTACTGCAACATTACAACAGAATAAATACTGAATGGAAACTAATTAATATTTCGGTTATGCATCCGAAATATAAGGACCCGTTATAACGGTTACACTATTACTGCAAAATAGAACAGAATAAATACTGAATGGAAACTGAATAAAAAACTGATGCTTAGCATTACTAGCTGACGTGGTGAAGATCTCATGCTTTAATTTGTTATCATCAATCCTGCATGACTCACGTTTGTCCTGGTCTTGCGCTTGCCTTTCACTGCACTTCACTATACTTGGGATTCGGTTTTGTTGCTCTCTCAGATCTACGTGGTGGCTTATCAGAAAATCAGAGCCTGAGGAACTTATTCCCTAGGCTGTTTATAGTCATTTTAGCAAGAAGGATGGCTGGATTGCTGATATGGGTGATTTGGAACTTACCATGGAGGAGAGAATTTCGGACTGATGAAGCAGACCTGTATGACCATCTTATAAACATACCTTCCCAGGTTCATCTTTTCCCAACATCTGAGGAGAGCTTGGTATGAATACATGAATCCAGGGGTTTGTTTTTTGTTAAATATTCCCGAAAGTAGGGAACTGATCCACCTTCTGGTGTCTTGAAATGGAAAGTGGATGGAGCTTCCAATAGTAAACCAGGGAGGGCGGGCTTGTATCGGCGGCGTGTTAAGAGATACAGCTAACAACTTGTTTTTTTGGTCTCTTGTTTCATTGGCACTAACGACCCTAATGAAGCATAGGTACTAGCTATCATTTGAGTCTATAAAAAATTGAAATTATTTAATTGAGTTATTTCATTATTTGATCTTTTAAAAAATTGATCAGTCTCTGGTTAGGTTAAAATAACTTAATCCAGGTTAATTTATTTTTTTATTTTATAAAAAAATTAAAGATAATATCATTAAAATAATTAAAAAAAATTCAACAAATTTTGACTGAATCTTTCTTGAAATGACCAGGTTACGGGTTAACGAGGATTTTTAATCAGGTCACATCGAGTTAATTTTTTCATTATTTATTTTAAAACCCAATGCATCGTAGACCCTGGATCATAGTCAACCTCTTGAGTTAGGTTGAGTATTAAAACAATGATTTAAGCTCCAAATTTAAATAATGATCGATTATTATGTAATTAATCAAAGTTGCTAATTTATCTAGGTTATATTGTATATAATAAAGTAGAGAATATAACTCCCATAAATATCAAATAAAAAGTTACAAGAAATAACCAAACTGTAGTAGTTTGGAAATTTTAGTTTTCACTACGACTATAATTGCAAAGGTCGGGCACAAACTTGCCTCAGGCTCAAGCAATAAACTTCGACTCAATGAGCTATACTTTGCTCACTACATTGTTTTTTTTTTTTTTTTTTTTCCCATAGGAATATTACGATTTCTTCTTTACTGCTTAGTCAACCAGTTCATCTTTAGACACCTACAAACAGCTAGTAGGCTGAACCACGCCGGAAGCAACTCCACCAGCATTGCTACATGATGCTTCAGCGGGTTTATTTTCGTAAGTGAGCTTCACATCCTGCAATTTAATCCCAGTGCACGGATATTTTCTGCTACAATCAAATTTCACCGCAAGTTCAGTAGCTGATGTTCCATGAATGTCTTGATAGGTCACATCGCTGATTTTCACACCAGAAGCCTATTTAATGCACAAGAAATTAGTAGAAAGATTCAAGTATATTTTATGTTAATTTTACATTCATAATTTGATGAAATTAAAGAAAGAGTATAAAGACAGTAGATTTGACATACCTGGCCAGGGCAATTCGTTTTTCCGGGGCAATAGTTTTGGTCTATCAAAATGGGATTTTTGACGTTATTCATGACTACATGTTGGAAAAGAATATTTGTAGCAAAACCATTGCTAGGCCTTCCCCAAGTCTTAATTCTCAGTCCATTTTCAGTACCCGTAAATGTAGTGGTTTTGACTGTAACATCTCGCACACCAGCCTCTTGGGACTCCTTGCCCAAACTTCCAATGCTACATCGACCATGCATGCACACGTTATTTTAGATTCAGTTCCCAGAATTAGCAACAAATCAGACATCATGTGCTCATGATAATTGATATGAATGTATAGCTGATGACTACTGGACTGATATTTTCTTAATTACCTGATTCCATGGCCTGGTCCACATGCTACATTTTCAATCCACAAATTAGACGTGCCGGGGCCGATAGATATACAATCGTCACCTGTTCCAATCCTAGAATTCAAGATGGTGACAGCGGTTGATAATTGAACGTGAATGCCATCCGTGTTAGGGCTGTTTCCGTCAGCAGAGACTTTGAGTCCTTGCAATTTGACGTTTTGGCAGCCATTGATGACAATATGGAACATTTGGCTATTTAATGATGCCAATCCGGTGATTGCAATGTTTTTTGAATTGGAAAATTCAAGTGACTGCACAATAAAAAGATTTAAGACTTTAAGAATAGATTGTGTATTTAACTTTAGTCCAGAGACCAAAATTGTAAGATAATTATGTCATGCATGCATGTGATTAGCATACCGTTGCGCCCCTGGGGCAATTACCCTTGCCGGAGTTCTTGCAAGACCACAGTCCAGCACCTTGACCGTCAAGAGTCCCTCCAGATAGAGTAACCCCATTAACATGCTCAAAGATTAGCCAGTTTTGTGCACTACCAAGGACCCCATAATTTGATGGAGCGACTAGGGTTCCATCTATACGTACCAAGATAGCATTATTCTTGCAAGGACCCTGAAACTTCACTTGACGTAGAGAGAAACTCCCTTTAGGAACAGAGATTGTTGCTGGCCCTGTAGAGGCACATGCTTGTGACCAAGCAGCAGCAAAGGCCTTGGTTGAGTCAGTTTTTCCATCAGGTTTGGCCCCATAACTGAACACACTAAATTGTGCTGCCTTTGCTGAAGGGGAGGCAAGGAAAATGATGGAAAGAAGGGTAAGGAGAAGAGGGCTCATTGGAAGTGGAAGGGATGCCATAGAATGATATGAGTTAATGCAAGTGATCAGCGGTGGAAACTGAGAGAAAGAGAGAGTTGTGTGATGGGGAAGTTGAAGCCGTTAAAGATGGTATTTATAGGAAGTTTGGAGGTGGAAATAGATTGACAACAATCAGCGCCGTACTTTGAGAAGGATTTTTGTCTCATTTTTTTAGAGGTTTCCTCACCAAAACACCCTTGAAGCCGATTCGGAGAAGCATTTTGCAAAAAATCAAACCATTGTTGTAAAACCCATCCCAGCTCAACAATTCAAGACTTGACCTTAACTGAGTCAATTAGATTGAAATTGGTTTGATCAAATATATTGAAGTTGGTTTGATCAAATATAATTGACTTAATAGACCAACTCGGTCAAAATAAAAATTTAATTTGATTTTTAAAAAAAAAAATTAAAATAACATTGTTTGAATTGATTCGAGTTAATCTACACAACTAATGAACAACCCACGGCCTGAGTTTTAAATTGGATTTAATAACTTTAATCAAAACTCTTTAACCTTGTAATTGAACCATCCCATATCTATATAACAAATAAAATCCCATTAGTTACGGTCTATAATAAGATCCATTAAATAAGATTCATTAACATTGTTGATGACAGCAATGGAAAGAACAGACCATTAGGAGAGGAGAGTTGTTCTTTGTTGTGTGGCTAAATATATAGAAGAAACAAGCTCTTGAAAAATAACATATCCCATGTGCTAGCTTAGCTACTACTTAGAAACATTAATGATTTGTTTAGAATCATTAATTACTATACTAAATAATCTTGTTAATTAGAGTGGTTAATTAGGTAATGGGTGTTCTTATGGTAAAAAAATAAATAAATGTTGGTCTAGATCACTTCCTTGATTACCGGATTAAAAAGTCAATCCTAAGTTAAACATGGTATGAAACCTTTTTCAAATTGAAAAAGTAGACCGACCCACGCCGTGAGGAGCATGGTGATGTATGGCATTGGTCAGCTCGGATCCATGGGCAAATAAGTGAAAGTGCTCCGAATAATTTGACCACGCATAAAAGAATGACAGGCAAAATTCCACGTTTTGTTTTCCTTCTTTATTTTAATGGGTTATATTTTTTAAATATTATAAAAATATATATATTATTTATTGATTATATCAAATTAGATCATTAATCTTTTTTATTTTTATATATTTTGTTTTTAATATTTTTTTATTTTCTTTTAAATTACATCCTTTAAAATTTAATTTTTATATCAACTTTAGTCATCATTCTTTTGGTTGTTATTTTTTTCTCTTATCTTTTTCTTAATTGAATTTTTTTATTTATTATATATTGTCATCATTCTTTTGATTGTTATTTATTTTTTCTAAATAATTTATGAAATTATAATTTTTTAAAACAATTTCATTATCTTTTAACTTTTTTATCTGTCAAATTTGATACTCATTTTTTTTATTGATATTATGGAAAGAGTCTTTTATATATATATATATATATATATATGAATAGTTATCATGAGTAGTACATTACACTCTTGTATTGTACACAACTTTAAAGGTATAAATATAAAGGAAGAGTTGTTGCCATTAGGCAATTTATCACATTTTACATAAATTCAATCTTTCAATGTAATTCAATTGATATTTATTTTATTTGAAATAATTTATAAAATTAGATTTACTTAATTTTATAATATTCTAACTTTTTTTATTTGTCAGATTTGATTCTATTTTTTTATTGGTATTTATTTTATTTGAAATAGTTTATGAAATTAAAATTTATTTTTTCAATTTCATTATCCTTCAAGTTTTTTATATGTTAGATTTGGTCCTCATTCTTTTAATAAACTTAAAAAATTTAAAACATAAATAAATTATTTTCCAAGTTATTTTTCGTGGTATAATCAAACACTGAAAAATATTTTTCAGCTTATTTTTTATGACACTGCAAAACATCAAAAAAATAATTTACTTTCCATGAAAATCACTCTAAAAAAAATTACTTTCCAAAGAAGCAAACGGGACCTATAGAATAGAAGTATTTTGCTTTTAATAATATAAGATGTTATGATTTTACTTTATACGTTAAATTAAAATTGAAATTAAAAGAAAAAAAGGAAGCAAAATAAAAAAGAAAATAATAATAATAATAATAATAATAATAATTGAAAAAAAAAAAGAGGAGGAGGAGGAGGATATAATTTTTCCCAAGTTATTGGATAAGAGGTAATATTGAGCCAGCTAACTCTAATATATATTTTTATTTATCTTTTTAACGATAATGGGTATCCTCAGTTATATTTATTAATTAATCAATTTTTTTTTTATCATTTTAAGAATACACCCCCGTAAACTAAATATGTTCAATCTATGTATGTCTGTATATGTGCTAATAACCAAATATTTATGTGAGCATAAATAGTTCCCTGTAGCATATGATGGCAAATCGATGTAGGTCCAAGTTCATGCTGAGATTATGTACCATTAATATAAAGAGACTTTAACTTATGGGTTAAGCCGAAGAAATTGGACTCTAGGGCTTTAGCTCCTTTAAATTTGTGAAGAAGATGAGTGATCGACTTGTATAATCATTCAAGTTCACCACATGGGGATTTCTTCTTCAAATGTCTAGTAAGAAATGAGATTCATGCATGTGACTATATATATTCTGTTATCTCAGTGGATGATAAGGTATTTCATTTACACACACATATTGATGAGGCATACATTTATACATGGAAGAACATGCACGAACATTTAATTCATCAGCAACCGATCCTTGAAAGTTTATTTGGTGAACATTTATACTGTTAAAGTTTATTTAACTATTCAATTATAGACTTTTTCTGTATGAATCGACGTTCGATTGCTTTCACTCTTTTTTTATTATTATTAGAAAAGAAACGAGAGATGGATAAGGCCTCAAATATGCGTGAGCCATTTCAATTTTTCATGATGTAAGACGGAGTCTTCGAAAATTGCCTGACTTTGTGCCCGAAGCCTAACTGATTTCACTCTGCACTTATCCCCCATTGATTTTGGTTTAGTTAATTAATTACCCAAATCTGGATGGATCATTGTTCGAAATCCATTAATCATTTCTACTATGCTATATCGATTGCATTCGAAAAGGCAAAAAATACTTTTTTTTTTATTTAACGGATGATCAAACTTAATTTTTAGCATGGTTGGAAAGCCCAATTCACTATAATTTAATTGTTCGAGGCTTGGACCGGGTTAGATTAGTCGGGAAGTTAATATCGCTTCAAGATTTTTTCTTAAAGAATAAAAATATTTGAAATAAAAATTAATAAAAATATTTTTTTTTATTCAAATAAAACCCAATATGGTTTTATAACTATGCTTTTTAGTGCTCTACAAATCACATAAAACTAATGAAGTTAACTAATATTTCTTTCTTGTAATTAGGCTGATGCCTAGGCTACAATTGATGTAGCTAAAGCTCTGCCTACACCGATTAGGTTCTCTCTCTTTATTATATATTTATTCTTGATTTCAAAAAAAAAAAAAAAACTAATGAAGTTAACTAATATCTTTCAAAGATTGAACAAGAATTTGACAGTTATGGGAACAAATATAAGTGGAGTCATGATAAGATGCAAACTTTGATTTCTCATCAGCTTGTCAATATAGTAGTCTCCTTTTTACCGTCTTCGATATTGGAACACAAGACAAGAAACCCCATGTGGAAAACTTATTACATAGGTTGGCCTGCTCCGATCCATGGGGAGGTTACTTGTCACTCTGAGTTAGTTGAAAACAGTTTCAAGTCTGAAATCAGCTATATTAATTTGACAAGAGAAATTGACATGAACATGATAATCACGTTACTGATCTCTTGACCTCCTAGGTTAAGTCATTTTGGATTGATATATTAAAGTTAGGCAAGAACAGGGACCGAATTAAAAGTGGCTACGCACATGCTTTACAAGTGGTTAGTCTTCAAAAAGAGTTGATATATGAACATCGAGTAAGCTGCGAACAGCGCCTTTCACACATCAAACATTGTTGCCCATGCATGTGTTTGTGTGTGTGTTTTGAAGACGAGCACTAAAAACACACCAAAAGGCCACTCCTTGTCCGTCTATTGTTCAGGCTGATCAGAAAAGAATTTTGGTTTCTGAACTATGTATGTGATTGCACAACAACCTTAATTATTCCAAAATTTAAATACTCATTAATTAATATTCAGAACCTGTCCCGAGCATCTTGCCGTAAATTCATGAAAACTATTAAGCCACCACAGCTGTGAAAAGGAACATGCATGGGGATAAGGAGAAATTAAAATGGTTAGTGATGGCCGCACATATGCTCATTGGCTATTGATTGGTTCGGTCCCAACTTCCAACCCATAGACTTACAACCCAACTTCCATATGCAATATGTAAAGTTGTAGTAGAAAACAGAAACCAATGGATTTTCAATATTCAAAAGAAGTTTGAGTAAATTATTATCTATTTCCTTATGTTTGGCCTCTTGTTAGTGTTTTTAAGCATATTTGGGACATAAGAAAAAAAGAACAACAATATTTTTTTTATAGTAATCGAGAATATTATAAATAAAGCATCCCCATTAAAGAAATGAGGGTTACAAGATAAGGGAGATCACATGGGGGAATTCGAAAAAATAAAGTAAGCGAGGCAACGATTGCCGCAACTAATTAGTCTAGTTCATGATACATTTAGGATTTCTAAAATATCAGAGCTTGTGTACCTGAAGTTTTTGATTGAGGACTTCAACCAAAAGGTCAACCGATGAAAGGTGAGGTCAAAAATCACATCCTACTCTAGAGTTTTGAACTCAAAGATTAGATGGTTGCGCGCTATCCATATTGGCTAGTACAATCCTTTACAGAGAAGGATAATGGTCTGACGCTGAAATATTTCTTTTACCAGGTCGGACCATTCCTGAAGGTTATGATTTGGGTCTTTTGGCAGACAACCTAAATACCCAAACCAACTGAAGAGTCTACCTAAGAGAGACCATGATGTAGGACAAAGATGGAAAAGATGATGTATAGTCTCAATCTCCTTGCAACAGAAAGCGCAAAGAGCTTCCTCATAATTGATGATCCTCCTCTCAGCTAAGAAGCTTTTTTTACTGATACTGCCAATTAAAAAAACCACATGAACACATCTACTTTTGGAGGCGTAAACCCTTTCCAAAGTAGAGTAGAGGAGTGATTAAAACAGTAAGACTATAAAAAAGATGGCATCCTGAGAAAACTGAATAAATGCCAAAGCTGTGGAATTTCCATATCTTGCTGCCTTCACCATCAGAGAAGACTAGACCACGTTCCACTTCTGTTATCAAGCTCTCTCGTATGCAAAGCTCACGAGACTAAAGGGGTCTTTTCCAAGATAAATTGAGCGAGGTATCAGTTGGGCTATGAACTTTTGCAAGGCTTTGATTGCTGCAGAGAGAGGTTATAAAGCCTAGGAAACATGAATTGGAGAGGGGCTGTGAAGCCTAGCCAAGAATCAGTCCAGAACCTGATGTTTCTCCCATCGCCCACCTTGAACCCGACATTGGTTTGGAGAGGAGTGGCTATGCTGTGATTTAAAGAGTTGCTGATACAATGCAACGCCAAGTTGGAGATAAAAAACCTGTAAACACAGGAAGACCATTTGCAAAATGAGGCATATACTTTCATAGGATAAGTTCTTACCAACCTCCTGCCATTACTTTCATAGGATAAGTTCCAAAGCCATTTAAACGACATAGCAAAATTTTTGTTGTGAAAAGATCTCAGCCCGAGACCTTCAAGGGGTTTACTCTTGATTACCTTGTGCCAAGTGACCTTACAAATACCATGTGAATTTGAGGTGCCCTTCCAAAGAGAACAGCGGTTGATGGAGGATATGGCTTTTGTAATGCCCTTTGGTATAGGAAAAATAGACATCTAGTATAGAAAATTAGTTTCCTCTAAAGAGAGCCAAAACCCATATAGCCCATGGTAGTATCGATATGCTCCCATAAAATCGAGTCGAAGGCTTTATGAAAATCTACCTTCAGCAAAAACCCGTGGTCCTTCTTGCTTCGAATACCATGGACAACCTCGTTTGCTATCATGAACCCATCTAGAATCTGACGTCCGATAATGAAAGCAGACTAGTTTACACTGATCACATCTGACAGAACGCTTCGGAGCCTAGTGGACAAGAGTTTTACCACTATTTTATATAACCCATGTATCAAACTAATCGGTCAAAATTGGGAGAATCTGCTCAGCCCCTTAGTCTTCGGGATCAAAGTCACAAAAGACGAGCTGATACCTTTGGGTAATTTACCTACTCTGAAAAATTCTTTGACCATCACAAAGATGTCGGAGTTGATAAGGTTCCATACCTTTTTATAGAAGGAGAAGGTAATCCCACATGGCTTGCTTCACTTCCTCCACTGAAGGCGGTCTTTCTAACCAAACTGATCTTGCTTCTAAAATTTTGGAGAACCCCGAGCCTCCCATTTCAATTCTTCTGCATTTTGGCTTGTCAAACAGAGTTGAGAAGTAGTTGACAACGCCCTTTTTGATGCCATTTAGAGAGACTAAAATTCTGCCATTCTGCTCAATCTTGCTGATGTGGTTGCGGCCATTCCTCAAACTTGCTTAAAGGTGGAAGAAACGGGTGTTCTTATCCCCCTTTTTGCATAGTTTTTACGGGATTTTTGCCTCCAAATATCCTCAACCTTCCTGCTAACCTCCCAAAGCTCAGAGTTCATATTCCCCAATGTACCTTTGATGTCTGAAGAAGTAGTTGACAATGATCAGACATCCTTCTAAGGTAGTGGTAGAGTGAAAAGAATGGAAACTGAAGATGGAATTCTAGAGATGTAAAAGCCCTGTCGATGCGACTCATGGAGCCCCCCTTAAACCAAGTGAAACGATGGCTCTGTAGTTTGAATTCAATCAAATCACAATCAGACAAGAAATTGTGGAGCGAAGCTGACCCTGAATGATTAAAGTAGCCGCTACTTCTCTCATGAGCATGAAGGGTTTCATTGAAGTCACCTATCACTACCATTGGTATTTCGAAGGCAAACTTCGGAGTGGTGATGTCTTCTCACGGCTTAGCACGATCTTGCACAGAAGATGCAACATATACACCAACATGTTTGCTGTATAGACTGATTCACTGCCCCTCAAATTCTATGGAACTGACCTCAAAGATAGAGATGTCCCACATCACTATGATCCCTTCTGATTTGCCTATAGATTCTAGAAAAGCCCATTTAACAGTTACAATATTCCACAGATTTCTGATGAAGAAATTACAGCAATTATCTTTTTTTTGTTTCTAATAGAAAACAAATGTCAATATTACTATCGAACAACCTATTCCAGATGGAATATTGTTTGTTAGACATAGCTAACCCACAACTGTTCAAAGCAAAAATATTCATAAATAGAGCAAAAACCAAGACAGATCAAAACTTAGTAAGATGAGGACCTTATAGCTGATTGACTAATGTCCACTCGTCTACTTCTATATCAATGTTCCCCCGAACTCCCTCTTTATACCCTATGAGATTCTAGATGTTTCAATGAAACAATATTAGTTAACAAGAGTTAATGGACAATGCTATAGGATATTATGGAATGTGTTCTTTTATATAAAATATCATAATTATTTTATATAAAGTTATTTTGTGTGGTATAGTCTATGTTGCCCTGATAGAGAGAGAGGAAGTCTGCCACATTATGTTAGGCCTTTTATTTTACACAAAACACTATTTTTTTATTTAGGATTTCAAACAAAAAAGAACTAAGATGTAATTGCTTTCAGAACTCAAGAATAAAGAATAATTTAGACAAAAAAAAAAAAAAACCAAAAAGCTAATGCGTTTTCAAATGGGAACAAGGGAAATAAAAAGTACACTGTTTCCGTTGCATTAATTGTTAGGCACATGTAAGAACCTATGCCATCCTTTGTGTCCCATCAAAAACACGAAAAGTGAGAGAATTACGAGCAAGATTAGGAAAAATTGTGAGATTAAGACCATGATTTTTGGGTAATAAGAGCTTAATTAAAAGAAATACCCACTTTTCTTTCCGTTCTTTGCTCCACCTTTCACGTTAAATCCCACTTTTCAACAATTTCATTTGGCAAAAATTCTTTCATATATACTAAATAATGTGTATTAATAACCAAAATAATGTGGAAAACTATCTACGTAATCAACTTTTCAAGGTTGAGGCACTAAGACATAGAATGAATTAACTTCCTAATCTATTTTAATTTTTTCCATTAACAGGGAGTTAGTTATTGTAAGGTTATGGTAGTTAAATGTTGTTCGAATTAAATAATTTAAAATTTTGTAATGATGAATAAATTAATCGGTGTATATATATATAAACACTAATAATGAGATAATCTTTAATTTCTAATTTTTAATCTAATCACTTCTATGGTTAGATTAAAAATTTGATATGATAATTTCACTAATTACTACTACAGCATTAATTACCATTAAGTAATAATAATTAGTTTTTTAAATAGCATTTAATTTCTATCTCGAGGTAGAAAAAATATGTTTACCTGTTATTAATTTATACTTTAAATTGACATAAATTTATTTTAAAACTATTCTAACAATAAATTTATTTTATATTTTAAATTTTTGTTTTTTTTAATTTATTTATTTTATCATGAGAAACTAATCAATATGAATGCATTAATAGCATCCGTTAGTTTTTTTTTTTCCAATAAAAGATGAATATGGATTTCGCCTTATATATATTTTCAAATACCCAATAATAAATCTCCACATGCATTCTATATCCAAACTTCCTATAAATACCACCTTCAGCTGCTTCAGATTCCCATCTCTCCATTTCAACTACTCATCACTTGCATCAATTCAAATAATATCCGATACCAAAAATATCAATGGCTGGCCTTCCACTTCCAATGATCCCCCATCATATTACCCTTTTCTTCATCATTTTCTTTGCGTTCTCACCTTTAGCAAAGGCAGCACAACATAGTGTGTTAAGTTATGGTGCCAAACCTGATGGAAAACTGACTCAACCAAGGCCTTTGCTGCTGCTTGCTTGGGCACAGGCATGTGCCTCAACACAACCACCACAATTTCCGTTCCTAAAGGGAGTTTCTCTTTATACTACCAGAAAACCGGAGAAAACCAACAGAATTACCGACAGAAATAATTCCGTCTCCAAATCTGTCAGTATATACCGATGGAATAAACCCGTCGGCGAAACCGTCGGTATATACCGACAGAAATATTCCATCGGTATATACCGACGGTTTCGCCGACGGGGTATACAGTTTGTCTGGAAATATGCAACGGCGTGGTGATGTCAGGCGATTTTACCGATGGAATTACCGAGGGATTCAAACTGAGATAGCCGCATACGTGACGTGACACTTTCATCGACGGAATCACCGACGTAAGTAATCCGTCGCTGATTCCGTCGGAAAAAACCATTATATGCCCACCAATCTACCGACACTCTCTTCCTCTGTTTCTCCTTCTTTTCTTTCCCATCCCACCTCTCCCCTCCCAAACTGCAGCTCCCCTCCCAAACTGTAGCCAAACACCCATCCCAACTCTCCACTATTCTCAACACGAGCACTCAAGTTTCTTATATCTTGTATATGGTCACAATATCCGTTTCTTGTAGGTTTTATCATTTTTTTGTAAGTAAATCTATCCTTTTTAGTTTTAATATTTAATTGTGAATTTTATTGTTTTAGTATATGTATTTTGTTAACGTTTGTACTTGTTTAATTGTTATTTGTCAAAGAAACTTGTAGTATGAATGTTTAATTTTGTAGTTGTTATAGTTTGTTTTAGATTTTGTCAAATTATATTTGTTTGTAAATTGTTGAAATTTTGTTTGAATTACACAGAATTAAGTGTGTCGTTGTGATGAAATAAATAATTAATAGCTTGTTTAATGAGTCTTGTTTAATTGTTATCAATTCTATTTCGAAGTTGTGATTTACGTAAATTTATATATGTATAAATTTGTATGTATGAACATTGATAGTTGATAATTGATAATGAATATTTAACATAAGTGTTGTTTTAGTTTGTTGGATAATGTCGGGAAAACCAATATTTTTGTTATGTTTTATAGAGGTTCAATAGAAGTCATTGATGATCGTTCATAGATGTATCGGGACTCACCCCAAGGATTGCGGAGGATGGATTATTGTAACGGTGTCCAGGGTTTTATTAATTTTGCAACATCTATTCCGAAGAATTTTACCGATGGCGGTATTAGGTGTCCATGCAGGAAGTGTAAAAATTTAAAGTTTCGCATCAAGATGTTGTAACGATGCATCTTCTAACTAAAGGGTTCATGGAAGATTACCGTGTTGGTATGCTCACGGAAAACTATTTGTTCCTGATGAGAGCATGGAAGAACTGGTGGTTGGGTCAACTTCTAGTGCTAGCAACATGCATGAAGTTGGAAATGAGAACGTAAATCCTTACAGGAATATGGTTATGGATGCAATGAGAATGAGTGAAGGTAATGTCGTGGAATGTCCAATCGTAGAAGAAGAACCTAATGCGATGCAAAGAAGGTTTTTTGATCTCGTTGAGAGATTCTGACGAACCATTATGGGATGGCCGCATGAACCACGAGAAATTATCGCCGTAGCATAGGTGTTCACCATCAAGTCGATCACGGGTTGAGTGAGGCCGGTTATGACAAGATTATTGAATGGGCGAGAAGCATTTTACCCGAAGGGAACAGTCGAAAGAGAACTTCTATGCCGCCAAGTCCATGATGAAACCCCTCGGTTTAGGATACCGGAAAATTGATATATGCGCTAACTTCTACATGTTATACTACCTTGAAAATGCCGAGATGACCGAGTGCATGACATGCGGGCATTCCCGTTACAAACCTAGAACCGGTAGAGGGAAGACTCTCGTGGCATATAAAAAACTCGATACTTCCCAATCACACCTAGACTACAGAGGTTATTCATGTCACCAAGGACTCCGAGCACATGACATGGCACCAATCATACCATGCGCTTGATGGAGTGATGGTTCATCCTTCGACGGTGAAGCCCGGAAACACTTTAACAAGTATGCATCCTCACTTTTCAGCTGAATCAAGGAACGTGCGTCTTGGGTTGTGTACGAGACGGATTCAACCCATTCGGGTCATTTGCTGCTCCTTATTCTTGTTGGCCGGTCATACTAACGGTTTATAACTTGCCACCGGGGATGTGTATGAGGCCGGAGTTCATGTTTTTATCTATGGTCATACCAGTCCGAGCAAGTCCGGGGCGGAATATAGATGTTTGTTTTCGTCCGTTGATTGATGAGTTGACGCAGTTGTGGTCCTCTCGGAGCTTTGACTTATGACATCTCGAGGAAACAAAATTTTGTTATGAGAGCGGCTTTGATGTGGACTATCAATTATTTCCCAGCTTATGGAATGGTTTCCCGGTTGGAGCACGCATGGAAAGCTAGCATGTCCATACCGTATGGAGAACAACAAGGCATTCACGCTAACAAATGGGGGTAAAGCTTCTTTTTTTTACCGTCACCGTCGTTTCTTGCCACATAACCACAGTGTACGAAAGAAACGAAAGGATTTCTTTGTTGGCAAAGTTGAAAATGATGTTGCACCCCCGCGTCTTTCCGGTGAAGAATTGTTTGATGTTGTGTCAGAGTACGGTGAAATTGTGTTTGGTCTCCAATCGGTAAGCGAAGTTTCCTGGTTTTGGTTTGACCCATAATTGGGTGAAGCGAAGTATGTTTTGGGAGCTTCCTTATTGGAAGACCAATCTTCTTCGCCATAACCTTGACGTCATGCACATTGAAAAGAACGTGTTTGAGAACATTTTCAACACCGTCATGGATGTGAAGGGGAAGACAAAGGACAACATCAAGGCTAGATTGCATGTAGCGTTGTTCATAGAACCGTAAAAATATGGAGTTGGTTTGTGATTGGTCACGGGTCGCAAAACCAAGAGCAAGCTTCGTGCTAGAGAAAAATGCATAACTACTAGTCTACAAATGGCTTAAGAGTCTATGTTTCCCCGATGGACATGCCTCGAACATATCAAGGCTGGTTAATACGGAGGAATGCAGATTATATGGAATGAAGAGTCATGACTGCCATGTGTTTATGCAAACACTCATCCCATTAGCTTTTCGTGATTTGTTGCCAAAGGGGATATGGGATGCACTAACGGAGATTAGTCATTTCTTCGAGACATATGCTCCAACAAGTTGAATGTTGATCACATTGAAAGGCTTGAAAAGAATATCGTCGAGACAATATGCAAACTTGAGATGATATTCCCTCCATCATTTTTTGACTCAATGGAGCATCTACCCGTACATTTACCGTTTGAGGTAAAAGTTGGAGGATCGGTCTAGTACAGATGGATGTATCCATTCGAGAGGTTAGATATTACAGCTTGCTATGACATTTATAATTAAATGTTTTTATTTTTATTTTTATGTTTTTAATTGATAATTTATATATATATATATATATATATATATGCAGTACTTGTTCAATCTTAAAAAAAAGGTTAAGAACAAGGTGCATGTTGAGGCGTCAATATGTGAGGCGTATATTGTTGAGGAGATCTCAACATTTATCTCATACTATTTCGAACCTCATTTGAGAACGAGGATAAACCATGTTCCACGGCATGATGATGGTGGTGAAGTGCATTCAAGTGGGAACTTGTCAATATTCTCCAATCCTAGACGACCCACACCTAAAAATGTCGTGAGGGGAAGATATTTGTCTCGAAATAGAGTTCGACAAGCACACAATTATGTCCTATTTAACCGTGATGAGCCGAGACCTTTTATTAAGTAAGTAGATGTTCGACTTAAACTTTGTCAAGAGTGTACTATTTATGTTTTGTGATACCATACACTCATATAATTTGGAACAACCTTGCGGGCAACATCGACGATACTTACCGTCCAATAACTCACAACGACCGAATCTCGATCTTTCAATTACAAGATGAACAATTTGCCACATGGTTTAGAACACATGTAAGTCCTATCACAAACTCATTATCTCTTGCAATGTAATTAATTGTAGTCAATGTTACATAATATCCGTTTATTGATTATTGTTGTATTTAATTTACAAGCAAGGTTTATCAAATGGGAGGTAGTGATGCTATTTCACTGTCTTTACTATGTCTCGGGCCCCGAAAGAAAAGTCAAGTGCTATAATGGATATTTTGTCAATGGATATGTCTTTCATACCTGAAGAATATGGGCATGGAAGAAAGACATACAACAACGGTGTTTGTATTAAGGGATCGACTTCTAGTGAGTTTGAAGTTGACTACTACGGTAGATTGGAAGAGGTCATCGAACCGCAATATCATAGCGAGCAAAATAGAGTGTTTTTATTCAAATGCTATTGGTATGACACAACCGACGAGGAATCGAGTAGATCCTCACTATGGTCTCGTTGAAATCAACTCAAAAGCTAGACACCGCAACGTAAATGACGTCTTTGTTTTCGCAAAGCAATGCCAACAAGTTTATTATACATACACCCCTTCCTTTAGAAAGGACCGATCAAGAGTTGATTGGTTATCCATTTTAAAAACAAAACCCAAGGGTCGTGTCGAGGTTGTTCAGGATGAGAACGAAGACACAAGTGTGATAGATGAAGTCTTTCAAGCTAGTGAGTTGGTTGAACCATACCGAGTTGCTCCGTCGATTGACTTAGAAGAAAATTAGAATTTTCATGTTTTCAACGATAGTCTTGTTGATGTTGACGCAGAGGAGTTGAATGTTGTTCTCAACTGTACTAGTGGAAAAAAGAATGTTGTTGAAGAAGATGATAACGAAATTGAAGAGTGCGATGAAGCCGATGATAACAATTCAATAGAGGACGAAGATGAAAATTCCGACTAACTAAACATGTTATAAAGCCTTATTTTATAATGTAATAATTTGAAACATGAAATATTTATTCTTCTTTAAGGGTCAGCCTTTGTTATTGTGTTATGTGTCTTTGTAAGATTGCAATTCAAGATTTTTTGACAGGGTTACATAAAAAAAATAAGAAAAATTTACGGTTTCACCGACGGGTATACCGACGGACTATAACCCGTCGGTATTTCACAAAGTTGCAAAAACATTTACGGGATTGTGCCACATTCACCGACGGATTTCCGACGGCTTTTCCGACATCCAATACCGACGGAATCACCGACGGTGTACGCATGTCTGACACGTGTCCGTCTACACGAATACCGATGGCTTTGCAGACGTCAAATACCGATGGAATCACCGACGACGTACGCATGTCTGACACGTGTCCGTCTGCACGAATACCGACGGCTTTGTCGACGTCAAATACCGATGGAATCACCGACGACGTACGCATGTCTGACACGTGTCCGTCTGCACGAATACCGACGGAATTTCCCGATGGATTTGTCGACGGATCAAAAAGTTTGGCGGGATTTTTGAACTTTTTTGGTGCGCATTTCAATTAATTGCCGATGGAATTACCGACGGAATTTAATTCCACCGACAACAATTAATTTCCGTCGGTAATTCCGTCGGAAAAATTGCTATATATACCGCCCCATCCCCCCACTTTGTTCATTTTCTCCTCTTCTCCCTTTCTCTTCTCCTCTTCTCCTCTCTCTTCTCCTCTTCTCCCTTTCTCTTCTTCTCTCGTTTATATTTAGCTTTTAGAAGGATTTTATTGTTTTGGTGGTAGTTTTAAAAGGTATGTATTCTTTTTTCTTTATCTTTGTATTTTTTTTATTTTAATTATGATTTTTTTTTTGGTGTTCTTTGTTTTGTGTATTGTTTGTAGATAAAATCTTAAATTCAACACACTATTAAGGTAAGCATTTTTTATTCCCAAATTTATTTTGAATTGATATAGTGTTTTTTAGTTTTGTGTATTGTTTGTTTTGTGTTTATGTTGTGTGTTGTGTAGTGTTTTTTAGTTTTTTAATTTTATTTATTAATTTTATGATATTATTGTTTGTATTGCTATAATTTTTATTGTTGAATTTATGTTAAAAATGTTAATTTATATATATAATTGTTATTGTTGAATTTATGTTAAAAATGTTAATTTATATATATAATTGTTATTGTTGAATTTATGTTAAAAATGTTAATTTATATATATATAATTACATTTAATTAGTTTATCTTAATTTAGGATATTATTGTTTCCATGTCATTGTTATTGCTTGTTATTACATTTTTATATTTATGTGTACACGTTAATTTCTATTTTGAGGTCCATTAGGGTCGATCGTGTTAGGAATGATATTGATTTAGTTATCTTTTGCTTTTGACCATGTAATTATTTATAAATTAAGAGTCTTGTCTCCTAAAACTTGAAATGTAATATTAATCCGTAAATTTGAATGTATGACTTTAATCTAATGTTTGTAACTCTAAGTACCAATTTAACAATGAATGTTCATAGTTGTAATTCTATATGATGTTATTGAATAAAATGTTGTGTTGATGATGATGAGTTGGGTTGAGATCCGGATGATTGGATCGGGATGTGAAATAAAATTGGAAGTGTAATATGATTTTGTCGACAACTTGGGACCCCCAAGATCTGGGAAGACTCTGTCGATTTTTTTTTAAATAATCGAAGTTAATTATATAATTATTCGTATAAATTTGTGTAGATGCGTAGAATGAAATCTACAAAGACGTCGTCAGAAGATGGTTGCAGCTAGTTCTTCTAGCAATGAGGAGGACGTATCCTTAGGTGCTGATCACGACGAGGAATCTACGCCAACTTGTGATGTCGCCTCTTCTAGCGCGGTTTCACAAATAAGAAGTGGTGTGCCTTCACAGCGGGGTCAATTCACCCGCAAGTACCAGGCACAATGGAAGGATGACCTCTCAATGTAAGTTTGTTTAGGTTTTAGTTTTTTTTTATATATACTTATAACATAATTTATGAACAACTAATTAATATTACTACTTTTATTTAATTTCGGGTTCACAAACATTGAGGCCGCAAGGACTATAACATTGGCGTTTAAATCGTCGATGGAGATTCCATTGTTTCAATGGAGCTAGGTTTCCAAACATCCTGAGTGGAAACCTAATATCGATGCATGGTTTAAGCGATTTCAGGTCGGTGTTAATTTTTAATTTCCAGCTTATTTTTAATAAATGATTTTTATAATTTTATATCTTGTACTATTTTTATTTATATGAATTATTTATATACACAACAAATTTGAGTGGGATAGGGCGGACAACAATGTTGTGAGGAGGGTATGGGAGAATCACGCGGCAACTAGGTAACATCGAAAATAATATTTATTTTTGTTTTATAATTTTATGTTTTAAATTCTAATTTGTTACTATGGAAGTAGGTTGCGTGATTTTTGGTATGACACCCAAAAAAATCAAAAAGACATGCAAGGGATAACGGTCTTGAAGGATGGAATGAGGTGGCGGTTTGGCAGAATTCAAACCGCCATTCATCTCGGGGAAATATGGACGGCATATATTGAGCACGTGACCTCCGAGCGGTTCTCACGGCGCTCACGGTTCGGGCGCCGACAACCGGAACCGGCAAATTCATGGTTCGGTGACCACGCACACCGGCGGATTCGTCCCATTCGCCGCACATGCAAAGCGGATGGTAAGATTAATTTTAATGAAATATATCATTAATTAATTTGTCGTTCCTTATAATATATTTAACTTTCAACCTATTTTTTCCTTACAAGCCGCGTCTCTTGGATGTGAACCGAGTCCAATGGAGCCGTTTGTAGAGACGCATGTGCGGAGTCAAGACTCGCCAAAAGGGGGTGCAACAGTTCGTGGACAACCGTGCTCAAGCACTTCGTGGTATGTTCGTTCATTCATTTTATTTTGTAAGTTATTATTTTCTTGAATTGCATCTTGAATTGCATTTGATGATTTTTTTACCGATGGAATTTTCGGAGACCTATAATAGCCGGTTGAGGGAGAGATATGGGGACAATCCGTCGACCCATCCAGATTTCGATCCGCATTTGTGGATGGAGGCGGAATCGCCCGGTGGACCCGATAAAAATAGGGTCTACGGGCTCTCCAACACTACGGCTGAAAACTTGCGTTCGACTCGTAGTGTCTCAACCGTTGGAAGCTCTCCATCGCATCGAACACCCGGTCTAAGGAGTTCATTGCGTTGAAACAACAATATCAACAACTCTCGACGAATTATGATGAGCTCCGTCAAATAGTCATGGAGATGAGATCAAAGATGGGTGACGATACTTGTGCAGCTTCTTTTTGGCCGTATGGTCCCGGAACAACCCTCCTCCTCCTCCGCCGCCTCCTCCTCCAGCTCTCCGCCGCTATTCTAGTTTAATTTTGTTTTTTAAACACATTAAATTTGTAATGAATATTATTTAACATTACTTTTATATATTTAATGTTTAATCCATTTTTATTTGTTTATTAAGGTTTTTTACAATTAATAAATTATTTATATATATATATTTTAAATACTTACCGACGGATACTATCCGTCGGTATTTAATCATTACCGACGGATAATATCCGTCGATGATTAAATGCAGACGGATTTACCGACGGATAATATCCGTTGGTATTTCACAGAGAGTTGCAAAACAATTACCAACCATGCCATAATTACCGACGGAATTTCGGCTGGTAATGCCGTCGGTACTTATCGTTGAAATTTCAGACAGATTTATTCCGTCGGTAATGTTCCCACGGGAAACTTTTTTTTGGCGCGCGCGTATCCGTCTGTAAGACCGTCGGTGTTTCATCGGTGGGTGTTTTTTTTATTTGCGACAGACTTAGCGACGGAAATGGGAGTTATCGACGGACGTGTTCCATCGGTGAGGCCGTCGGTAATTATTTCACCGATGGATTTCATTGTTGTCACCGACGGAATTAGTCCGTCGGTAAAACTGGATAATGTTGTAGTGTTAGGTCAAGTGAGGTTTCAGGGTCCTTGCAAGAACCGTGCTATCTTGGTACGTATATATAGATGGCACCCTAGTCGCACCATCAGATTATAAGGTCATTGGCAACGCTAAAAATTGGCTAATGTTTGAGCATGTTAATGGGGTTACTGTATCTGGAGGGACTCTTGATGGCCAGGGTGCTGGACTGTGGTCTTGCAAGAATTCCGGCAAGGGTTGCCCCAGAGGCGCAACGGTATGATAATAAAGCACATGCATGCATGACATAATCATCTTGCAATATTTTGGTCAGTAGACTAAAGATATATATATTTTCAAGGTCTTAATTTTTCTTGTTAATTTATTTACTGTGCAGTCACTTGAGTTTTCCAATTCAAACAATATTGCAATCACCGGATTGGCATCATTAAATAGCCAGTTGTTTCACATTGTCATCAATGGTTGCCAAAACGTCGAAGTGCAAGGAGTCAGAGTCTCTGCCGCCGGAAACAGCCCTAACACGGATGGTATTCACGTTCAATCATCAACCGGTGTCACCATATTGAATTCTAGGATTGGAACAGGTGACGACTGTGTATCGATTGGCCCCGGTACCTCAAGTTTGTGGATTGAAAATGTGGCATGTGGACCTGGCCATGGAATCAGGTAAATAAGAAATTATAACATCAACTATAAGTTTATATCAATTATCATCTGCTCCTAATGTTTAATGTGTTGCTGATTATGGGAACTGAAATGATGTGTACATGGTTGATATTGTAGCATTGGAAGTTTAGGCAAAGAATCCCAAGAGGCTGGTGTGCAAAATGTTACAGTCAAGACCACTACATTTACCGGTACGGAAAATGGACTGAGAATTAAGTCTTGGGGAAGGCCTAGCAATGGTTTTGCTAGAGATATTCTTTTCCAGCATGCAGTCATGAATAACGTCCAAAATCCCATTGTAATAGACCAAAACTACTGCCCCGGCGAGAAGAATTGCCCTGGCCAGGTACACGTCAAATCTATTGTCTATACCGTTCTTTTCATTTTGAAAGCTAACATCCAAAACATGTACATAAATCTTGCTGTATTTTGCTGTACATTAAACAGGTTTCTGGTGTGAAAATAAGTGATGTGACCTACCAAGACATTCATGGATCATCAGCAACAGAAGTGGCGGTCAAATTTGATTGTAGCAAAAAATATCCATGCACTGGGATCAAATTAGAAGATGTAAAGCTCACTTACAAGAATCAGCCAGCTGAAGCATCATGCAGCAATGCTGGTGGAGTTGCTTCAGGACTTGTTCAGCCCACTAGCTGTCTATAAGAGCCTAATTAGAGAGGGAATATATGTTAGAGTACAGTGAATGATAAGTGTAATATTGGTTAATAAATCTGTTAGTGAGATAACTGTTAGTTAGTTAGTTAGTTAGAAAAGTTAGTTACATGCGTTAAGTTGTTACAGTGCATGTATATAAATATAACTAACTAACTATAGTAATACAGTGAATTGAATAACAGAAAAGAAGAAGATTAATAAGTTTTTCATTTTTCTCTCGTCTCTCACTCAACCTCTCTGTATCTACTACTGAAGTTACATGTTAACATGGTATCAGAGCTCGTAGCTCACGCTTGAAGATCCTTTTTGATTGCTTCCGCATTCTATCTGCTCCTTCTCCACATTCTGATCTCTGATTGATAATCTGCTAATCTTTCAATGGTGACTGCTTCACAACTTCAACTTCTGCAATCTCCAATCACAGCTCTCATTCCTTCTATTCCTACGTCTGTTAATGTCAAGCTGGATGATTCAAACTACCTCAATTGGAACTTTCAGATGCAACTTTTGCTTGAAAGCAATGGCATTATGGGATATGTTGATGGATCAATTCATTGTCCACCTCAACTCAGCTTAGCTTCATGCGAGTCTGGAATCGCTTCTTCTCAAAATGATGAATTCATAGTTTGGAAAATGCATGACCGAGCCATCATGCAATTAATCACTGCTACATTATCTCCTATTGCTATGTCTTGTGCAATTGGTAGCACCAACTCCAAGGATCTGTGGAATCGATCAAGGAGCAAGTTTTCAACGCTATCTAGAACCAGCATTTTTCAGATGAAATCTAATCTACAAACAATCAAAAAAGGAGCAGATTCGATTTCACAATATCTTCATCGTACTAAAGAAGCTAGGGACTATCTTTCAGCTGTTGGTGTATACTTTGCTGATGAAGATATAGTTATTCTGGCTCTCAATGGCTTGCCTATGGAGTATAACACATTTAGATGTGTTATAAGGGGACGAGAGAGTGTGATCTCATTGCATGATTTTCGTTCACAATTGCTTGCAGAGGAAGTGATTGTAGAGGCATCAGCTCATGCTCCTCTAATGACAAAGAATGGCTGCAACTACGGGTTTTTCTATGAATCATAGTTCATCTCAGTCATTAATGTAGGATTTAAGCCTTATAGTGGAAATAGAAACACCGGTAGAGGTCGTTTTACTCAAGGAGCAAGACACTTTCACTCTAGACCAGTGTTTCCTTCTATGGCAAATGAACATCCACACTCTAATCCCGGCGTTCTTGGTCCTTCACCTAATCGGCAATTTCACGGTCACCCCGCATCCATGATGCCAATCATCAACTCTGCAATTCCGAGGGACATACTGCCCCCGTTTTGTGATGCTTCTTCTTATAAGAAACCTAAATGTCATATATGTGGCGACCTAATCACACTACCCGGTTCTCGCTTCTATAATGACAAAGGACCAAACTATATTGGCATGCATCCTACGTTGCTTATCCTTCTCGCAGATCCTATCCCACACAATCACCAACTATGCAAAAGATCCCTCATATCGAGCCCCATCACCACATCTCTCATTCTCCTCCGCTCGTTTTCCGGACTCACGACCTACTATGCAAGCCATGCACACCATGGTCAACTCTGCACCACCAAGATCCAATGCTTCAGGATCCTCTCAAGTATGGCTCACTGATTCTGGTGCCACTAATCACATGACAGCAGATTTGAATAATCTGACATTGGCCTCACCATATCCAACAACAGACACAATTCAAACTGCCAATGGTGAAGGTTTGACAAGATCTCATGTTGGTCGATCTGTCATTAATTCTTCTATGTCTTCACTCAAGTTGGCATCTCGTGCTACTTGTTCCTCAATTAACTCGAATCTATTATCGCTCCATCGGCTTTGCCTTGATAATAATTGCTGGCTTATTTTTGATGCATTTTGCTTTTGGATTCGTGACAAAGCCACCAGGAGGATTCTTTACGGAGGCTTGTGCGTAATGGCCTATATCCTATCCATGCTTTTTCACCATCGTCTTCTACTCGACATCACCAAACTCAGGCATTTCTTGGCCAACTTGTTCAGTCCAATCTATGGCACCATAGATTAGGACATCCCACAAATTCTGTCATTTCTCTCATGCTGAATAAAGCTCATATTCATGTTCCTAAAACTTCTTCCCCTATGATGTGTCATCCCTGTCTTGCAGGGAAAGTTAGCAAACTGCCTTTCCCTAAGCATCATCATACATTCGTTTCTCCATTTTCCACTATCCATACTGATTTATGGGGACCTCGCACCGTATCTCGGTGGATGGTTATAGATATTACACTATCTTTGTTGATGAATGTACACGTTATTGCTGGTTATTTCCCTTGGTCAATAAGTCTGATCTGTTTTCTACATTTGTTGCCTTCCATTCCTATCTTGTTACACAATACTCGCTATCGTTAAAACTCGCAGACGATGGGGGGGGGGATACACCCGCAATCGTCCTCAAACAATTTCTCACTAACAAAGGCATTGTCCATCACCTCTCATGTCCACACACCCCCGAACGCAATGGGGTAGGCCGAGAGGAAACATAGACATATTATGGAGACCACAATAACTCTATTGCACACTTGCCAAATTACCATCTCAATTTTGGTCTTATGCATGTTTAACAGCTACATACCTCATCAACCGTATGCCCACTCCAGTTCTTCTTCACAAGTCTCCTTTTGAGATGTTATTTGGGTCTTCTCCAGCTCTCAATCACCTTAGGATTTTTGGTCATGCCTCGTTTTCCTCTCCTTCGCCCTTATAATCATAGCAAATTGCAGCCAAAAACATCAAAGTGTGTGTTTCTTGGATATGGCATCAAGTACAAGGGTTATTTGTGCTATCATGTGCCTACTCGCGATTGTTTGTTTCAAGACATGTTATATTTGATGAAAAACAATTTCCATATCCCGAATTCTCACATATCTCCTCACCCACAGTTCAGTCCTCACCATCCTATTCCTCCTCCACATGTCCCGTGCTTCTTGTTAATACAGAGAACACAATTATTCCTTCCTTCGCTGGTTCTCCTTCCTACCATACACCTGCTTTATCTACAGTTTCTCCTAGTCCTCGATCCATTACTGCTTCCACTCAAGCTTCTTCTCCTCCTCCTGTGGCGCCTGATATTAGTTCTACTGCATTTAATCCTGACAACTTGCAAGTGGTCTTGTCCATTCCTTCTCTAAATTTGCATCCCATGCAAACCAGAAGCAAAAGTGGCATTAATAAACAAAAGGCCTTCTTAGCCGCATTCAGGGACCCCAAAGGTGTGATCTGTCTTTGATAGAACCAACTACTTACAAATCTCGCTATTAAAGCTCCCGTGTGGTTACAGCCATGCAAGATGAAATTCATGCCTTACATACTCAAGGCACTGAGTCTTGTTCCTTACCAAAGAAAAAGGAACTTGGTGGGATGCAAGTGGATTTTCAAGATTAAACGTCATTCGGATGGATCTATTGCTAGACACAAGGCACGGCTTGGATTATGGTGACACCTTTAGTCCTGTGGTGAAACCTGCCACCGTCCGCTCGGTTCTTGCACTTGCCGCTCATTTCAATTGGCCCCTCGACAATTAGATGTCAAAAATGCATTCCCGCATGGCATCCTTCAAGAAGAAGTTTACATGTCTCACCCCCGGCTTTGAAGATGTATTGCATCCTCGCTTGTATGCAAACCGCATAAATCCCTCTATGGCTTAAAACAGCGCCTAGAGCCTGGAATGATCGATTTACTCAGTTTCTGCCTTCCTTGGGTTTTGCCACAACCTATTCTGATTCTTCCTTGTTTGTCAAACATGTTGGTCCTAATATCGTAGTGCTGCTACTCTATGTGGACAATATTATCATCACAGAGGTGCATCTGCAAAGAATCTTGCAGTTATCCAAGCTCTCACTACTGAGTTTGATATCACAGACTTAGGCTCCCTTCATTATTTCTTGGGCATACATATTACTTGCACATCTACTGGTCTGTTTCTGTCCCAATCTAAATACGTTGAGGATTTGCTGCTTAAATCTGAGATGATTGATGCTAAACCATGTGATACTCCATGTCTCCCTTATCATCGCCTACTCAAAGAGGATGGGGAACCATATCCTAATCCTACAAGATATCGCAAAGATTGTAGGGGCTCTGCAGATTTGACATTTACACGTCCTGACATTGCGTTTTCTGTGCATCAAGTTTGCCAATTTATGCAGAATCCGATGGTGTCTCATTTCACTGCTGTGAAATGAATTTTACGTTATCTTAAGGGCACACTGCATGTTGGTATTTCTTATACTAAGGAGATTTGCGCTTAAAGGCTTTCGATGCTTGATTGGGCGGGGACCCTAATGACGATGATCCACGACCGGTTTGGTGATCTTTTTGGGAAACAATCCTATATCATGGTCCTCCAAGAAGCAACAAACCGTGTCCAGATCATCCACAGAAGCTGAGTATCGTGCGTTATCTTTTACTGCAGCTGAGGTGGATTGGCTCAAGCAGTTACTAGTCTTCCTGCATATTACCTTACCTCATGTTCCTGTTATGTTCTGTGATAATCTCTCTGCCATTGCTCTATCCTTTAATCCTGTTCAGCATCAACGGACCAAACACATTGAGGTTGATGTGCATTTTGTTCGTGAACGTGTTTCACAGAAGCAATTGTCAGTCCAATTTGTCTCCTCACGGGAACAGTTTGTAGATATCCTCACGAAGGGGTTGAGTGCCCCTCTATTTCGTACTCATTGCTGCAATCTCAGGCTTACTTCTTCACGAGCCTGATCTTGAGAGGGGATGTTAGAGTACAGTGAATGATAAGTGTAATATTGGTTAATAAATCTGTTAGTGAGATAACTGTTAGTTAGTTAGTTAGTTAGAAAAGTTAGTTACATGCAGTTAAGTTGTTACAGTGCATGTATATAAATATAACTAACTAACTATAGTAATACAGTGAATTGAATAACAGAAAAGAAGAAGATTAATAAGTTTTTCATTTTTCTCTCGTCTCTCACTCAACCTCTCTGTATCTACTACTGAAGTTACATGTTAACAATATATAGTTGATCAAGCAAAAAAAAAAAAATTATTACGTAACACATATAGTATATATACATATATATACAAATGGGATATTTTCTCTCTGTCTTAGCTTAAAAACAATGTAATACGTCCTTAGCTCATGAAGCGAGTTTATTTGCTTGATCTTGTGGCACGTCTCCGCCCGACGACGATTGCAATTATAGTACAAAGGAGGAAATTAATTTTCCAAACACCTAGTTCGGTTAATTTTTTTTATACATTTGAGACTTCATATGAGTTAATTGTTTTTGTTAAATAAATTGTTTGGCGTGAGCAAGCTACTTCAACCTATCCATCTGGTAAAAATATTGACGTGCTAGACAATCAACATGAACCAATACAATAATTTATTTTAGTGACTCTCTCCTTTCTTAAAAATTTCAAAATTAAAATATAAAACAAATAAAATTTAGTGGACTAAAAGGAAAAAAAATGGAAAAGTAAAAGCTTTAAGGAGCAAATTATACTTTTTTCATGTTTCATAAATAGTAAAAATTAAAGGGCCTCTTTTTTTTTAGCATTAAAATTGCTCCCTATTATTTAAATTTTCTCAATTTTAGCATTAAAAAATTTTCACCTAACCTAGAAAACCTATTCAAAACCTATAATCCAGCTACAAATAAATTAATTTAATTGCAATTGAACAATAAAATTAAAAAAAATAAGTTTTCTGTTGTTCCAGCATTGAAGTCGGGTCCTGTTATTTAAATTTTCTCAATTAATAAAACTAAATTATATTTTGTAAAATTTAGCATCAATCTATACAAGGTTTTTTTTTTTGACATCACAAATATAACATAGAATATAAATTAAAACAAACTATCAGGCTTATACATATAAAAATATAACATAAAAGGATAAAATTGAAAAACAATTCAAGAATCCAAAAAAATAACTATTCAATAAATAAAAAAAAGACTAGACTCATCAATATTGTAGTAGTCAATAGTGTTGGTGAGTCTAGCATAATAGTGAATGCAATAATATACTAGTAGTAAATAGTGTTGGTGATGAAAAAAATTCTTTTGATATATATACAATGTAAATTATCAACATTATAATTTTGCGAAAATAACATAAATTATGAAATTGAAAAATAAGTTCTAATACCAAAACAAATAATTGTTAAGCTACAAAACTGAGTTTTATAGGTGCATAGAATCAAATTAATATCTTTGATTGTAATATACTAAATATTATTGCAGATTACAGTGTGAAGAATCTCAGATCCTGATCATAAATATTCACATTGTAAGAAAATATTTTATTGATTAAATACCAAGGGCTACTCCTACAACTATCTGGAATGACAAGCCCGTCTCTATTAGGTGTAAGTTCTGATTTATGAGACAGACCCATATTCTAAAAATTGAGGCCCTCCTTCCAAATTGACAGGCCCATATTCTAAAAGAAAATCTTGTGAGGCTACTGGTCAGCACTTAGGTCATGATTAACACTACAATCAGCACTTGCATCATCAGCAAATCAACAGTACTTCGAATAATATCTGCAATCTTGTGCTTGCAATTGACTTTTCAACAAGATCTAGCTAATGCATGTCTATATAATGTTTTGCCTTTTGCAACCTTGTACATCATCAGCAATATTTTATCACCATTTTGTTCAGCAACAAATTAATCTAAGAACATTACCATAAAGCATGGCTAGTGATCATAGTGTCGGTGGTGAGGAAGTGATCAGCAACAAACAAGTGATCCTCAAGGACTATGTGAGTGGTTTTCCAAGAGAATCAAACCTGTACCTGACGACAAGTAACATCAAACTCAAAGTGCCAGAAGAAGAGAGTGGTAAAGATGCTGTGCTGGTTAAGAATCTCTACTTGTCTTGTGATCCTTTCATGCGTGGACGCATGCAGAGAGATCTGCCACCCGGTGAACCTGAACTATCTTCCTACTCCCTTGGCTCTGTATGTTCCCAATCTCCCTCTTTCATTGTTGAATTGTTATAATTTATATTACGATTATTTATGGTAATTTTACTGTTAGTTACTGTGAATTTACTTACTCTTGTTGGAGACATTGAGCAGCCAATTGTTGGATATGGAGTGGCTAGAGTTGTTGATTCCAGGCACTCTGACTTCAAGAAAGGCGATTTGGTCTGGGGAAGGACAATCGGCTGGGAAGAATACAGTCTAATAACAACACCTGAATACCTCTTCAAAATCAACCATACTGATGATATACCCCTTTCCTACTACACTGGAATTCTTGGTATGTATGCTCTTGGCCCATATGATTTTCTTATGTGAAGTTGTTTTGTTATGACTGTAATGAGCCATATTCTTTGAATTTGTGCTTTTGATCTTACAGGAATGCCTGGCATGACTGCTTATTTTGGCTTCTTTGACATTGGTTCTCCCAAGGAAGGAGACCGTGTCTACGTTTCATCAGCATCAGGCGCAGTTGGTCAGCTTGTTGGGCAATTTGCAAAGCTGATAGGTTGTTATGTTGTTGGAAGTGCTGGAAGTAAAGAAAAGGTTGAACTATTGAAGACCAAGTTTGGATTTGATGATGCTTTCAATTATAAAGAGGAGCATGATTTGGATGCAGCCTTGAAAAGGTTAGTGTATGAAGTCTGCATAAGAGACAATCTGAAATAGCACTCTCAAGCCTTACAGAACCTCTAGAAGTTCTGCAGCTTAATTAATCTGTGATTATGTGCTTTACTTTTTTTGTTTTTGAATGTTAATCTTGTGGGGATTAGCTCAAGTGGAAAAAAGAATGATTGTTTCCTTTGCCAGGTACTTCCCTGAAGGCATCGACATTTACTTTGAGAATGTTGGAGGAAAAATGCTTGATGCTGTCCTTCTAAACATGAGACACCATGGCCGTATTGCTTTGTGTGGAATGATCTCTCAATACAATCTCGAGCAGCCTGAAAGTGTTCAGAACTTAATCGCTCTACTCTTTAAGCAGATCCGGATGGAAGGGTTTGCGGTTTACGAGTACTATGACCAATACTCCAAGTTCTTGGATTTTGTTCTGCCGTATATTAAAGAAGGGAAGATTGTTTATGTGGAAGACATAACTGAAGGACTCGAGAGTGGCCCTGCTGCATTGATAGGCCTATTCAGCGGCCGAAATGTAGGCAAGCAAGTAGTGAAAGTTGCTCAGGAGTGATCAGTCTCCCTTTACATGTCTTCTTGCCAATGCCATTGCTTGTCATACATGCTACATATGGTACTGTGTCAATACTAGCAAGTAGAGAAGGTTTCCAATGAGTGAATTTCAATGAAGTAGACTGTTTTACTCCTTTTATAGTGCTGCAGCTATATATATTGCTGTAAAATTAATGTTATCTGTAATAAAATTCAAGTGGCCTGATTAGATCATCAATCGGTTTTGCGCATGCTGTCAATTTTCCATTTTGTAAAGTTCCCTTGAATGCTTCAGCTTCCATGCTTTGAATTTCTTGACTGGGAAGCTCTAAACAGATCGAAATTTAGAAAACGTTTATGTTCTAATTTTAGGAAAGATTAATTTATAATTACAGTGATAGCAAATTCATTAGGTTTTGATGGAGATGAGAGATTTGCAAAAGTGCCATCTCTTTTGAATTTTATCTTGCGAAGGGGATGAGCCACGTCAATACTGTTAAAATCGCACGTTGAATTATAAAATTATATAAAATGTTGTGAGTAAAATATACTTATTATGCAATCACTTTAAAAACTTAAAATTTTTACGAGTTAAATATATTTATCATATTGAATTATATACTGAATCATTGTAAGAATTAACTTGAAAATTGATAAAATCAGATTTAAATCATCTAATTCGGTAAAATCAATTAAAATAAAGTAAAATCATGATTTTAATAATGTTTTTACAATTTCATTACTATTAGTTCAAAAACTAATCTTGTAGAATAATCAAAATCAAAATAAAACTAATATATTTAATACATGATAATTATCAATCTAAGTAATATCATTAAACATTCAAGTAATGAAGCTCTATATAATTTAATTTTATATATTTCACTAAAATCCATTAAAACCCCAGATGCAAAAAAGACACCTGACAACCTTACAACCCTTCTAGTTGCTGTCGTGAGAGGGAAATAGAGTATTGAAAGAAAGAATTTGTATTTTAAGAATGTTTTACATCCAAAGTGCTTGAAGTGAGTTGGGCTACCTATGTTTTGGATCCATGCTAGAGGAAAGTCTCGTCGTAAGGCATTCACCATTCTTTTTTATGGTATTTGGCTAGCTAAAAACATATTGATTTTTGAATATACGATCCTGGATTGAAATACAATTTTTGAGTTGATTCTTCATCATCAAAAAGGAATTGATGGCAATTTTATCTACACTGGTATGGATTTGTTTAGAGACCCAGATGGAATCCTGCAATGGTCGACCAAGTAATAGGTTTTATTTCTTCCAACTGTAATTTTGCTTTATGTTATAAGCTTTGGATTTTACTCTTCTCTGTTCTTCTTTTTATCAACTTTGTATTCCTTCACTTCAGTTTTCATTTGCTAGCTTTCAATTGGCTTAATGATAATCTAGTTATATCAATAAATCTATCAATTACTATATATATATATAAAAAAACAACAATTTTATGCTGGGATTTTTTAGGTTGTAAAAGTTTGAAAATTAAATCTCATTCAAAAAAAAAAAAAAGTTTATGTTGCAGGTTCTCCTCTGATGGAGCCTGAAACCGATCCAAAAAGGGACCAAAGAACTGTTTTTGCGTACCATATGTATTTGAAGGCAACAAAGAGAAATTTTTATGAATTCTTCTCGAAAGCAGGCAAGGTCATGGATGTTCGACTAATAATGGAAAGAAATTCAAGGCTGTCAAAAGGGGTTGGGCATGTTGAGTTCTACGATGAATTGTATGTACTAACAGAAAACTATATGTTGGGAATATGCATTTTACATGACAGAAATGCAGCATAGACAGCTTTTTGAAGCATTTGGTATTGTGGAGCTTGTACAACTACCTCTTAACCTTGAGACAGGACAATGCAAAGGTAAAACAGTTCGTTAGTTAGTTAGTTAGTTAGAGAGTTAATTATATGAAGCTGTTAAGTTTGTTATTTACAGCTGTATATATATATAACTATCTCGTAAAAGTCAGTTAATGAAAATAGAAGAAGAAGATTAATAAGTCTGCTCTCTTTCATATCTCATCTCTCATCTCTCTTCCTATCTCTCTGTGTTTGATCTGATAATACACGTTAACATGGTATCAGAACAATTGTTGCTCACGCTTGAAGATCCTCTATTGCTTCCGCATTCTCTGTTACTTCTTCTCTAATCTTTGTTTGGTAATTTAGCTCATTCACAAATTGATCTTGAAATCTTGATGGTGACTGCTTCACAACTCCAGCTACTTCAATCTCCAATTACAGCTCTCATTTTCTCTATTCCCAAGTCTGTTAATGTCAAGCTTGATGATTCGAACTACCTCAATTAAAACTTTCAGATGCAACTTCTGCTTGAAAGCAATGAAATTATGGGATATGTTGATGGTTCGATCCATTGTCCACCTCAGCATAATTCGACTTCAAGTGAATCTGGTATCACTTCTTCTTAGAATGATGAATATATAGTACGGAAAATGCATGACCGAGCTATTATGCAGTTGATCATTGCCACATTATCACCTGTTGCTATGTCTTGTGCGATTGGTAGCACTAGCTCCAAGGATCTGTGGAATCGGTTAAAGGAACAATTTTCAGCTGTGTCTAGAACTAGTATTTTTCAGATGAAATCTAATCTGCAAACAATTTAAAAGGGGGCAGATTCGATTTCACAATATCTTCATCGCATTAAAGAAGCTAGGACTATCTTTCTGCTACTGGTGTATACTTTGCGGATAAAGACATTGTTATCCGTGCTCTGAATGGCTTACATGCTGAGTATAACACATTTAGATGTGTTATAAAGGGGCGTGAAAGTGTGATTTCACTAAACGATTTTAGATCACAGTTACTTGCAGAGGAAGTGATTGTGGAGACTTCAGTTAATGCTCCTCTCATGACAGCAATGATTGCTAATACAGGTTTCTCTCTGAATCATGGTCCATCTCAAGTTGTTAATAGAGGTTTTAAGCCTTATAATGGGAACAAGAACAATGTTAAAGGTTGATTCACTCAGGGATCTAGACATTTTAATTCTAGACCAGTATTTTCCCCTATGGCACATGCACTTCCCAACTCTAATCATAGAGTTCTTGGTCCTTCCCCTAGTCAGCAGTTTCAGAGTCATTCTGCATCCATGATTCCAATCTACCAATTATGCAACTCTAAGGGACACACTGCCCCATTCTGTGAGGCTTCTTCTTATAAGAAAACCAAATGTCACATATGTGGTAGAAATAATCATACCACCTGGTATTGCTTCTGTAATGACAAGGGCCCAAACTACATTGGGATGTATGTCACTGTTGCTTATTCTTCACAGACCTCTTATCCTATACAACCACAAAATCTACAATATACTTCATATCGAGCTCCTTCACAACATCTATCATTCATATCTTCTCAGTTTCAAGAACAACAACCTCCTATGCAAGCCATGCACACAATGCTTAACTCTGCATCTCTATCATCCAATTCTTCAGGCTCCTTTCAAGTGGCTCACTGATTATGGTGCCACCAATCATATGACGGCAGATTTGACTAATCTGACATTGGCCTCACCATATCCAACAGCTGACACAATTCACACTGCAAATGGTAAAGGTTTGAAAGTATATCATGTTGGTCATTCTACCATTAATTCATCCGTGTATCCACTCAAATTGAATTATATGTTCTTTATTCCTCAATTAACTCAGAATCTGCTGTCAGTACATCGACTCTACCTTGACAATAATTGTTGGCTTATATTTGATGCATTTGTTTTTGGATTCAGGACAAAGCCACAAGAAGGATCCTTTACAGAGGCTTGTGCAGTAATGGACTGTACCCTATCCATGCCTTCTCACCTTCAAATTCAAAACAGACATCTCCAGCTAAGGCATTTCTTGGCCAACTCATTCAATCCAATTTGTGGCACCACAGGTTAGGACATCCAACAAATACTGTTGTTTCTCTTATGCTAAATAAAGCTAATATACGTGTTCTCAAAACCTCTTTCCCTATGCTGTGTCATACATGTCTTGCAGGGAAAGTTAGCAAACTGCCCTTTCCACAACATCATAATAAATCTACAACTCCTTTTGACACTATCCATACTGATTTGTGGGGTCCTGCGCCATGTATATCAGTTGATGGTTATAGATATTACACCATCTTTGTAGATGAATGTACCAGATATTGCCGGATTTTCCGCTAGTCAATAAGTTTGATTTGTTCTCTACCTTTGTTGCCTTTTATTCCTTTCTTGTTACTCAGTTTTCTGATGGGGGGGAGTATACCTGCACTCATTTGAAACACTTTCTTCTTGACAAGGGCATTTCACATCACCTCTCTTGTCCATATACTCCTGAACAAAATGGGGTAGCTGACAGGAAACATAGATATATCATTGAAACCATGATCATTTTATAACAAACAGCTAAATTACCATCTCAATTCTGGTCCTATGCATGTTTAACAGCTAAATAGCTCATAAACCATATGCCAACTCCTGTTCTTCTTCACAAATCTCCTTTTGAGATGTTATTTGGGTCTTCTCCAGTTCTTACTCACCTTAGAATCTTTGGTCGTGCTTGCTTTTCTTTCCTCGAGACCTTATAATCACACCAAATTGCGAGCCAAAACTACAAAATGTGTGTTTCTTGGGTATGCCACCAAATACAAAGGTTATTTGTGCTATCATGTGCCTACAACTAGATTGTTTATCTCTAGACATGGTATTTTTTATGAACAACAATTTCCTTATCTTGACTGCATACATCCTCAACCACACTCCTGTCATCACCATCATGTTCACCTTCCACCTGTCATGTGCCTATTGTTACTACAGAGAATATAGTTGTCACCTCCATCACATGTTCTTTTCACCATACTAGCAACCATACACCTATTTTATCTACAGTTTCTCTCAGTTCTCGGTCCATTACTGCTTCCATTCAAGCCTCTCCTCTGACTCTTGTGGCGCCTGATATCAATTTCAGTTCTAATGGTTTTAATCCTGATAATTTACAAGTTGTATTGTCCATTTCTCCTCTCAACTTGCATCCAATGCAAACCAGAAGCAAGAGTGGAATTACTAAAAGGAAGGCCCTCTTAGAAAGTATTCAGGATTCTGGGGCAACTGATATGTCTTTGATGGAACCAGCTACTTACAAGTCTGCCATCAAAGTCCCTGTGTGGTTACAGGCCATGAAAGAAGAGGTTCATGCATTACATACTCAAGGCACCTGGAGTCTTGTTCCATTACTAGCAGACAGGAACCTGGTGGGATGAAAGTGGATTTTTAAGATTAAGCGATACTCAGATGGATTTATTGCTAGACACAAAGCACGGTGAAACCTGGATTGGATTATAGGGACACTTTTAGTCCTGTGGTGAAACCTACCACAGTCAGGTTAGTTCTTGCTCTTGCTGCTCATTTCAATTGGCCTCTCAGACAATTAGATGTCAAAAATGCATTCATGCATGGCATTCTCTAAGAGGAGGTCTACATGTCCCAACCTCCTGGTTTTGAAGATTTACAGCATCCTCATCTCGTGTGTAAACTACATAAATCTCTATATGGGTTAAAACAGGCGCCTAGGGCCTGGAATGATCGGTTTACTCAGTTTCTACCTTCCTTGGGTTTTGCAACCATATACTCTGATTTGTCATTGTTTGTCAAGCATGTTAGTCATGAGATTGTGGTGCTGCTTCTCTATGTGGATGATATTATTATAACAGGAAGTACGTCTGGTGCAATTATACAGGTTATCAAAGCTCTTACTACTGAGTTTGATATCAAAGATTTAGGATCACTTCACTATTTCTTAGGCATACAAATCACTCGAACTCCAACTGGTCTATTTCTATCATAATCCAAATATGTTGAGGATTTGTTGATTAAATCTGAAATGGTTGATGTAAACCATGTGATACTCCATATCTTCCTTATCATAGACTGCTCAAAGAGGATGGGGAACCTTATTCCAATCCCAAGGTTTATCGCAGCTTTGTAGGGGCTCTGCAATACTTAACATTTACAAGGCCTGATATTGCCTTTTCTGCGCATCAAGTTTGACAGTTTATATAAGCAGAATCCTATAGTGTCTTTTTTTACTGTAGTTAAACGTATATTACGGTATCTAAAGGGCATGATGCATTTTGGTATTTCATATACTAGAGGAGATTTGCAGTTAAAGGCTTTTAGTGATGCTGATTGGGTAGGAGATTCTAATGATAGAAGATTTACTACTAGTTTGGTGGTCTTTTTGGGTAACAATCCCATTTCATGGTCCTCTAAAAAGCAACAAGCAGTTTCCAGATCATCAATAGAAGCTGAATATCGTGCTTTATCCTTTACCTCAGCTGAGGTGGATTGGATCAAACAGTTATTAACATTTCTACACATTTCACTACCTCGTGTACCTATTCTTTTCTATGATAATCTGTATGTCATTGCCTTGTCCTTTAATCCTGTTCAGCATCAAAAGACCAAGCACATTGAAGTAGATGTGTATTTTGTTTGCGAAAGAGTTTCACGGAAACAACTCTCAGTGCAGTTTGTATCCTCACAAGAGCAGTTTGCTGATATTCTCACAAAGGGGTTAAGTGGTCCTTTGTTTCGCACTCATTGCTGCAATCTCAGGCTTGGTTTCTCGCGAGCCTGGATCTTGAGGGGAGATGTTAGAGTATAGTGCATCAGATTGTAACACTTGTTATGATCTTAATAAAGCAGTTAGTTAGTTAGAGAGTTAGTTATATGAAGCTGTTAAGTTTGTTATTTACAGTTGTATTTATATAACTATCTCGTAAAAGTCAGTTAATGAAAATAGAAGAAGAAGATTAACAGGTCTGCTCTCTCATCTCTCATTTCTCATCTCTCCCATCTCTCATCTCTCATCTCTCTCATCTCTCCCATCTCTCTTCCTATCTCTCTGTGTTTGATCTGATAATACACATTAACACCTATAAATCTATTAGGCAACCCAACGAGTGTCTGTTGTTAAATAATATGTTTGATCCAACCACTAGACCGAACAAGATTTTGATTTGGATATTAAAGAGGATGTGAAAGAAGCTAGTGGAAAAACCTCGCCATGATGAATATGAAGTTCCTGGAAGTCGACCTTGGGGACAAAGATCCTGTTGAAGAAGGAGGGAATGATGAGGATCCAATTAAGAATCTCTAACTTAAAGGGTTCTGAGTTCTAATCAAATCAACCATCTTAGATTATATTTAACATAGATTAAAAATATTTTTTCTAATTATAGCCGAGGTAGGTTGAACATTTTTCATCAAGTAAAAGAAAATGAAATATCAAACTTCCATAAACTTTTTGGACAGATGTTAGCAGATGGCCTGCTAATATTTTTAGAACTAGGCCAAGGTTTAAAAAAGTTTTTCCTCCCTATATGCATACTCAAAGCCAAATTATGTTTTGAAGGCAGCTTGTTAGCAGCTAACAATGAGTCTATTTCTTAAAATTACTGTGCTATAACCATGAGACCAAGCCATCAAATCGGTCCCTAACCATGTATGTTGCGATATACTTTCGAGCTTCCTTAGTGTTTCATTGGCAACTATAATGAAACTCTCTAGGCTAATGATCATGGTAGTAGTCGTTTGAATCAGTGAGGAGCAAAATCTTTCAGCTTTTTTATGAATATTTGCCATTTTATCGCATATCCTTTATGGCGCCTTAGCAAGTCTAACACTGAAAGTTGGAGGTCTTTCGTCCTTCAGAAATATGATCGTTCCTTCTATGATGGATTGCTACGTTTCTATCATAATTTGTCTCCTATTTGGAAAGACATTGTTTCTTTTTGTTTTTTCATAAGTAGCTGGCATTGCTCTTAAGGAAAGTATCTGTTTCGCTGCTGGTAATGGTGTTTGAGTTCATTTTTGGAGTGATATTTGGGTGGAAAATCAGAGCCTGAGGAACTTATTCCCTAGGCTGTTTATAGTCATTTTAGCAAGAAGGATGGCTGGATTGCTGATATGGGTGATTTGGAACTTACCATGGAGGAGAGAATTTCAGAATGATGAAGTAGACCTGTATGTTCATCTTATAAACATACTTTCCCAGGTTCATCTTTTCCCAACATCTGAGGAGAGATTGGTATGAATACATGAATCCAGGGGTTTATTTTTTGTTAAATATTCCCGAAAGTAGGGAACTGATCCACCTTCTGGTGTCTTGAAATGGAAAGTGGATGGAGCTTCCACTAGTAAACCAGGGAGGGAGAGCTTGTATCGGCGGCGTGTTAAGAGATACAGCTAACAGCTTGTTTTTTTGGTCTCTTGTTTCATTGGCACTAACGACCCTAATGAAGCATAGGTACTAGCTATCATTTGAGTCTATAAAAAATTGAAGTTATTTAATTGAGTTATTTCATTATTTGATCTTTTAAAAAATTGATCAGTCTCTGGTTAAAATAACTTAATCCAAGTTAATTTATTTTTTTATTTTATAAAAAAATTAAAGATAATATCATTAAAAAAATTCAACAAGTTTTGACCGGATTTTTCTCGGAATGACCAGGTTATGAGTCAACGAGAATTTTTAATCAGACCGAGTTAATTCTCTTCTTATTTATTTTAAAACCCAATTCATCCTAGACCCTGGATTATAGTCAACCTCTTGAGTTAGGTTGAGTATTAAAAGAATGATTTAAACTCCAAATTTAAATAATGATGGAACAAGATTATTATGTAATTAATCAAAGTTACTAATTTTCTAGGTTATATTGTATATAATAAAGTAGAGAATATAACTCCCATAAATATCAAATAAAAAGTTACAAGAAAAAACCAAACTGTAGTAGTTTGGAAATTTTAGTTTTCACTACGACTATAATTGCAAAGGTCGGGCACAAACTTGCCTCAGGCTCAAGCAATAAACTTCGACTCAATGAGCTATACTTTGCTCACTACATTGTTTTTTTTTTCCCATAGGAATATTACGATTTCTTCTTTACTGCTTAGTCAACTAGTTCATCTTTAGACACCTACAAACAGCTAGTAGGCTGAACCATGCCGGAAGCAACTCCACCAGCATTGCTACATGATGCTTCAGCGGGTTTATTTTCGTAAGTGAGCTTCACATCCTGCAATTTAATCCCAGTGCACGGATATTTTCTGCTACAATCAAATTTCACCGCAAGTTCAGTAGCTGATGTTCCATGAATGTCTTGATAGGTCACATCGCTGATTTTCACACCAGAAGCCTGTTTAATGCACAAGAAATTAGTAGAAAGATTCAAGTATATTTTATGTTAATTTTACATTCATAATTTGATGAAATTAAAGAAAGAGTATAAAGACAGTAGATTTGACATACCTGGCCAGGGCAATTCTTTTTGCCGGGGCAATAGTTTTGGTCTATCAAAATGGGATTTTTAACGTTATTCATGACTACATGTTGGAAAAGAATATTTGTAGCAAAACCATTGCTAGGCCTTCCCCAAGTCTTAATTCTCAGTCCATTTTCAGTACCCGTAAATGTAGTGGTTTTGACTGTAACATCTCGCACACCAGCCTCTTGGGACTCCTTGCCCAAACTTCCAATGCTACATCGACCATGCATGCACACGTTATTTTATATTCAGTTCCCAGAATTAGCAACAAATCAGACATCATGTGCTCATGATAATTGATATGAATGTATAGCTGATGACTACTGGACTGATATTTTCTTAATTACCTGATTCCATGGCCTGGTCCACATGCTACATTTTCAATCCACAAATTAGACGTGCCGGGGCCGATAGATATACAATCGTCACCTGTTCCAATCCTAGAATTCAAGATGGTGACAGCGGTTGATAATTGAACGTGAATGCCATCCGTGTTAGGGCTGTTTCCGTCAGCAGAGACTTTGACTCCTTGCAATTTGACGTTTTGGCAGCCATTGATGACAATATGGAACATTTGGCTATTTAATGATGCCAATCCAGTGACTGCAATGTTTTTCGAATTGGAAAATTCTAGTGACTGCACAATAAAAAGATTCAAGACTTTAAGAATAGATTGTGTATTTAACTATAGTCCAGAGACCAAAATTGTAAGATAATTATGTCATGCATGCATGTGATTAGCATACCGTTGCGCCCCTGGGGCAATTACCCTTGCCGGAGTTCTTGCAAGACCACAGTCCAGCACCTCGACCGTCAAGAGTCCCTCCAGATAGAGTAACCCCATTAACATGCTCAAAGATTAGCCAGTTTTCTGCACTACCAAGGACCCCATAATTTGATGGAGCGACTAGGGTTCCATCTATACGTACCAAGATAGCATTATTCTTGCAAGGACCCTGAAACTTCACTTGACGTAGAGAGAAACTCCCTTTAGGAACAGAGATTGTGGCTGGCCCTGTAGAGGCACACGCTTGTGACCAAGCAGCAGCAAAGGCCTTGGTTGAATCAGTTTTTCCATCAGGCTTGGCCCCATAACTCAACACACTAAATTGTGCTGCCTTTGCTGAAGGGGAGGCAAGGAAAATGATGGAAAGAAGGGTAAGGAGAAGAGGGCTCATTGGAAGTGGAAGGGATGCCATAGAATGATATGAGTTAATGCAAGTGATCAGCGGTGGAAACTGATCAGAGAAAGAGAGAGTAATTGTGATGGGGAGGTTGAAGCCGTTAAAGATGGTATTTATAGGAAGTTTGGAGGTGGAAATAGATTGACAACAATCAGCGCCGTACTTTGAGAAGGATTTTTGTCTCATTTTTTTTGGAGGTTTCCTCACCATAATACCCTTGAAGCCGATTTGGAGAAGCATTTTGCAAAAAATCAGACCATTGTTGTAAAATCCATCCCAGCTCAACAATTCAAGACATGATATTAACTGACTTGATAGGTCAATTCGGTTAAAAAAATAATTATTTTGATTTTTTAAAAAAAAATATTAAAATAAAACTATTTGAGTTGATTCAAGTTAATCTATATAATTGAGAAATAATTCATAGACTAGGTTTTAAATTGGATTTAATAACTTTAATCAAAACTTTTTAACTTGTAATTGAACGATCCCATATCTATATAACAAATAAAATCCCATTAGTTACGGTCTATAATTAATAAGATCCATTAAATAAGATTCATTAGCATTGTTGATGACAGAAATGGAAAGAATAGACCATTAGGAGAGGAGAGTTGTTATTTGTTGTGTGGCTAAATATATAAAAGAAACAAGCACTTGAAAAATAACATATCCCATGTGCTAGCTTAGCTACTACTTAGAAACATTAATGATTTGTTTAGAGTCATTAATTACTATACTAAATAATCTTGTTAATTAGAGTGGTTAATTAGGTAATGGGTGTTCTTATGGTAAAAAAATAAATAAATGTTGGTCTAGATTATTTCCTTGATTACCGGATTAAAAAGTCAATCCTAAGTTAAACATGGGTATGAAACCTTTTTCAAATTGAAAAAGTAGACCAACCCACGCCGTGAGGAGCATGGTGATGTATGGCATTGGTCAGCTCGGATCCTATGTAGGGCAAATAAGTGAAGTGCTCCGAATAATTTGACCACGCAGAAAAAAATGACAGGTACAATTCCACGTTTTTCTGTTTCCTTTTTTATTTTAGATGATATATATTTTTTAAATATTATAAAAAATATTTTATTACTTATTAATTATATCAAATTTTATTCTTAATTTATATATATATATATATATATATTTTATTTTCAATTCTTTTTTATTTATTTTTTTTAATTTCACCCTTAAAAATTTAATTTTTATATCAACTTTAGTTATCATTTTTTTTGTTGTTGTTTTTTTTTCTTTTATCTTTTTCTTAATTGAATTTTTTTATCTATTATATATTGTTCTAATTCTTAATTGATATTTATTTTATTTGAAATAATTTATAAAATTAGATTTTTTTTTAATTTTATCATCTTCTAACTTTTTTTATTTGTCAAATTTAGTCCTATTTTTTTATTCTATTTATTTTATTTGAAATAGTTTATGAAATTAAAATTTCTTTTTTCAATTTTATTATCTTTTAAGTTTTTCATATATTAGGTTTGATCCTCATTCTTTTAATAATTTGAAAAAAAATTAAAATATAAATAAATTATTTTGCAACTTATTTTTCATGACATAACCAAATATTAAAAAATATTTTTCAATTTATTTTTCATGATACTATCAAATATCAAAAAATAATTTACTTTCCATGAAAATCATTTTAAAAAAAATTATTTTACAGTAAACAAACAGAGCTATAAAATACAATTATTTTGCTTTCAATGATATAAGATGTTATGATTTTACTTTATACGCTAATTAAAATTATTTTTTTAAAATAATTTCAAAGATATATTTTCTAGAGAAATTAATAAATTGTATTGCATATTAATTAAGAATTTTGAAATTAGAAAGTGTGTATGTATATATATAAAACATCTCTCCCTACATATTTTCCACGATATGTTATTACTTGATTTATAAAACAATATAATTAACTTTTTTTTTGTATAAAATGTTTTTAATTATATTCTGGATTTGTAGATACGGTCTATAGTGGGTTTTATTTTTTTCATTAATGGAATGAAATGAGAATATCCTATATATCTAAAAATGTTGTCATTATTATCTGAGTGAAAAGGATGATCATTGTCTCCTTGATAGAATCACAAGGCATGTACTTTCTTGCTCTTTGTCTTAATTGAGTCATTCACAGAGTACATATTATTGTACCATGCATCACTCCTTTGTACAAATGTAGCATAAACATGGAGTTTATGTCTTAGAAGTGAATTTTAATTTTTTTTTAAATAATAATAATTAAACAAGATTTTAACTGGATTATCCGAGTTATAAATTAACTTATATCATTTTTAATTTGATTTTTTTTCTTAAATTCCATTCTTGATCAGGTTGGCAGGTCAATATTGAATCGACCTGCTGAGTTGTACTTGGTGTCATATCTCTTGTTAAATCTTTGTTGAGCCTAACTTAAAAAGGTGAATTAATGATGTAATTTCAGATTAATTAAGCAAGAACGAATTAAACCACCACTAATATTTTGGTCAATGTTGGATAATTATTATATATTGAAGGATGTTAAACGTGACAGGTGGAGCAAAGAACGGGGGGCAAGCTGATGCTTCTTCTTTTTCGTTTTCATCATTACCTTAAATCATGGTTTCTTCCTTAAATTAACTGACTCTTTTCGTATTTCAATTTTTTTGACCATTTAGCCGTAAATATTGCTTGTTGAATGCACGTATTTCTTGTTTTCTGTCACTTTTCTTCTAAACGCCGCCTAACTCTACAATTCTACACTGCCATCTTTATTTCCTCAGTTCATATTTGAATTACCATTAACTTGTTGACTACCTTATTCTTTGGTCCTTGTGTTTTGAAAGATATTGCATCCTAGCCCTTCTTGTTTTGAAACTTATAGTTTAGTCTCTTGACTCTTCTTAATAAAATTCCTTAGATCGTAATTAGCTCCAAAATGTAAGTCTAGAAAGTTAAAGAAATGGAGTGTTCATCCTTAATAATGACATATTCTAAATCTGCTTCACAAGTTGCATATCATTCATTTGATTTAAAATAAAATAAAATAGGATAAAATAAAATAAAAGTATGCGTGCGTGCGTGGCCTTCACTAGCCATTTATCCCTCATCCCCATCTTTTTTTCATGGGTTCGATTGCTTGATAAATGGACTCCATGAGTTTATGGCATGATTGCTGGGACTGAATTCAAATCAGAGGAAGCCATGTGAGCTGAAATCACTAGCTACGTAGACAGGCACAAAGCTCCACACATTACCAGGGATTAATTTCAAGTTCTTTTCTTTTTATCTAAATCCCACCGTATCCAACGAATGACATCATGTACTATTTGTGAGTCAAAATTAATGGACGATCTTATTAAGGCCTTTTGTAGTTTTGGTATCTTATCACTCCATTACTAATTATAAAATGACCACTGATTAAGGTAACTTGTTCTAGTTATGCTGATAATAAAAAAGGAAGTCTAAATCAAAGTATTGTGTAAAGAAATGGTGGATAATATATTGTGGTACGTGTATGACTTTGTAGTCATCGTTTTTATTTGAGTGTGGAAATAACAAAAAATTCTAATTTTTTTTTTTGATAATTAGTAATTCTAATTGTTCAACAGAGTTTAGGCAAAAGAACAAGTTGTATATAAAAATAACAATATCATATATAATACATCTTACTTAAGATAAATTGCGTTGTTTATTTATCTGATTAATACTAAAGCTCTGTTAATATTTTTTGCTAACTAATGGTATGTTTATTGGTTAAAGCATATCTATCTCAATAAGGTGAATCATGACTTTATGGATTCAACCTAACATTTCTAATATATTTTATTGTATTTTTATTTTTATTTTCCTTAATACTAGGAATACGTCATATATATATATATATATATATATATATATATATAAGTTTGTAATTTTCAAATATTAAAAGTAAATACATGAGAGAGAGAGGTTATTTTATTTATTACGGGCTTAATTTGTTTTTTTTTAATATTAAAAATATGTTTTATGTAAGTTCGTAAATCCTGATATTAAAAATAAATAAATTTATTTTTTTATTATTTTTGAAATTTAGGCCAAATTTTAATGGATAATTACAAACTAGTTGTAAAATCCATTAATTGATTTTTCTAAAGAAAAATTCAGAAAATATATTTTTATTTAATAAAACAATATGCATGAAAATCATTTTAGAATTTGGCCATATACAATTCAA